>JBAMJR010000610.1:0-77500 GCA_038501785.1 Myoxocephalus aenaeus
TTGTTTCCGTTGTGTACAGACAGCGTGTCATCGTCCCTCTCTACTGCTGTGTTCTTGTCGCTTCAGCCTCTCGAGTCCGTTTGAATGAACTGTGAACCATGACCGAGGTGGATGTTGCTTGTTACCGTGGGAACGGCAGATGTGCTCGTTCCGCCCACATGCGGCAGCACACTCACACCTGGCAGTGTGTTCATTAGCCTAGATCCTCTCTCTCTCTCTCTCGCTGGGGGTCAATTAGCCATGCCTGATAGCAATAGCAATCCATCATTCTCTCTTCTTTTCTCTCTCTCTCTCTCTCTCTCTCTCTCTCTCTCTCTCTCTCTCTCTCTCTCTCTCTCTCTCTCTCACTCTCTCAAACAGATCCCCTCCTCTTTAATTGATAGCGTGCAGCGTACAGATCTATTTCTCCAAGGTTTCTCTCTTAACAGTATACATTACTCATCAATAGTTAAGCCAATAACCAGCTTTGACTGTCTCTATCACTCCTTCTGTTATCACTCCTTCCTCCTGCTGTCTTCACCTTTCTCCCATTAATGTGTATTTTCTTTTGACAGCCTGTAGCTGTAATGTTCTGTCCCTGCTCTCCTTCATCTGAGCGGCTTCTTTTTATTCATGTGTTCTGCTCAGACTCTCGCCCTCGCTCAGCTGTTTCTTTCTCTCTCTCTTCACCTCCAAACCGTATTCTGTAAATCAGTTCAGCTGTTCGCTTGACCTCCAGAGCCGCCGGAGCGTGACGCCGATGTGCTGAACCTGCATGCTTTTCCTCCTCGCCGCAACCCTCCTCCTCCTCCTCTGTTGTGTTCCCTTGCTATAGACTCTCTTGCTCTTTGTCTGCTCGTCCTGCTGATGTCGTCACATCAGCTTCTTCCTCTCTTCCTCGTGACTGGTCTTCAGAGCGGTTTGATTTGAAATGAGAGATAAGTGGATGAGTGGGCCGGTCAGTTGCTAACAGAGTGAATTAGTCTGTAAGTGCATCAGTGAGACTTAACCTGTGTAAATGAGCTGATGAATCAATGAGGTAATATGTTTGGTTTGTGGAGAAGCTGTTGGGATGGGATGGAGTCAGCCGTGTTTTAGGGGTCACACAGCTGTACAGAAGGAACCCAAAAACATCAAGGTGGGAAAAGCAGGGCTTGGGTTCAGTTCATCTGTTTCTACGCGTGTTTGTGTTTCAGTTAATCTGGGTCAGCCTCAAATGCCGACACACACACACACACACACGTCCATCCGGCGAGTGGTTATCCTGTTAGTGTTGATTTATTTCCATCACATCAAAGGATGTGTAATGATGAGGGACAAGCTTTTTACTGTTGACCTCAGACTTATGCACACGCACACACACACACACACACACACACACACACACACACACACACACACACACACACACACACACACATAGCCACAGATCCTCTTCACATGCACAACTTTAAACTAAATCGTAATTCTTGTCACACGATGATTGACTACCAAGCTTTATGTGTGTGTGTGTGTGTGTGTGTGTGTGTGTGTGTGTGTGTGTGTGTGTGTGTGTGTCCCTATCTCACACCACAATGTTTCTCTTATTTAAACCATGTTGTGCGCCTGCTGCACTAGTGATTTATTTATCCCTCCATGACCCCAGATCTGTCTGAATCTTGTACGTTTGCGTGTCCACTGGCTTGTTAATTAGCTCTCTGTACTCTGAGCTCGCAGGTTAATGAGCGGCTGTGTTTCAGGCTGCTGATAGATTGCTTCAATATCAGCTTTAGTTGATAACGCCGGTTCATTCGGAGTGGAATCAACTCTGTCTGTCGCAAAACTCAGTATCTCCTCCCTCCACACACACACACACACACACACACACACACACACACACACACACACACACACACACACACACACACACACACACACACACACACACACACACTCCCTTACTCGTCAATAAAAGCCCTCCGGAATATTCTCCAGATCATTGCTCTCATCTTTCTTTTTTTCCTTTCTTTCATCACCCGCCTCTCTGCCTTTACTGCCTCCCCCTCTCACAAACTCGCTGCTTGTATACATTCTCCTCATCCTCCTCGCTGGCTCTTTATATATCTTCTCTCCTTTTAATATATATATATATATATATATATATATATATATATATATATATATATATATATATATATATATATCTTCCCGTCTCAATCCGTTTCTCCCCTCTCTGGCTTTCTCTTGTGCGAGTGTGAGAACGGCCTCGGGCTGCTTCTCTATTTCCTGGGCAGTGCAGTAGTAGATTGGAATGGAGGCCTTTGTCACTTTTATTTAATGCCTCACTGACTCCACAACAGCGCGTGCGCATGCTTTTCTCTGTGTGTTGTTGTGTGTGTGTGTGTGTGTGTGTGTGTGTGTGTGCGCGTGAGCACGTGTGAATGCGGAATGACTGCAGGTGTTTGAACTGCAATGAGGTGTGTCTGGTAGTATTGCGCCCTTATTTATTTGGGCTCCTTTGAGCAGAACTGTGTTTGGAGTCCTTTTTTTTTTGGGTGGAAAGTAGCTTTAATTCTGCATCGTAGCCGCTGAGCATGCTGGGATTTGTGAGCCTGCAGAGTGGAACCGGTGGGTGTTGATATAGGCGGGTACACAGACTGAAACACAGGTCGTCTGGAATCCTTCAACCCCGAACGCAACAAGCCTGAACTGTAGTTTGATGTGTTTTGAGGGGTGTGGGACAGCAGTGGACAATCTCCCTCGAGGACCTGCCTGTCAGAGAAAGAAGAAAAATTTATAGATTGAAAGCCCAGGGACACTTTTTACTGTCATACCGGCCAAAATGCTGGGAAAGATGGCGGTATTCTTAGATGCCGTTCAGTCAATTATTTCCTTATGTTTTGTGTTTGCATGCATGGATTACCAGATTAGGATTTTGGTGTAACACATTTCTTTTTAACAAAGAGTTGGCAACACAGTCCGGCAATCTGTTCCTAGTTTCACGCGTGTGTGTGTGTGTGTGTGTGTGTGTGTGTGCGTGTGTGTGTGTGTGTGTGTGTGTGTGTGTGTGCGTGTGTGTGTGTGTGTGTGTGTGTGTGTGTGCGTGCGTGCGTGCGTGCGTTCAAAGCATTAGCATGTTCAGTATCTTTGTTTTTGTCTTCTTGTATGTTTTGCATGAAGCATAAAGAAGATGCAGGTGGTGATAAAATGGTTGCAATTTACTTTGATTAAAAGGTCAAAAAATGTACCGTATGTATATTTTATTGCCCATGTTAATGCTGAATCAAATAATTTCCGTTCCTTAAAACAGCATTGGATAACATATATCTGAAGTTGGCTTCTGTAAAGAACTGTGAGCTAAATTGAGAATAAAACTGACAAATAATGGGCATCCACGCTACTGTGAAAAGGATATTTTGAGTTGTGTGTTGTTGCTTGAATTGTCAGCTGTCGCAGCTTAATTGAACACAACAAGAAGAGCAGGTTTCCATTTCAACCAGGAAATAGTTTAGCAGCCATTGTGCATTGTGCGTCACCCAGATTGACGCTTCTCATCTCATGATTAATTTATATTTGAGATGACTGTCTATCTCGGTAATAACCAAAGTCATTAGATATATGGTAACTGTTGTGTGACTATATATACAAATAAATTGACGACAGTGGAGGAAGTGTGGGAAACCCTGTAGTTTTGTAAAAAGCTCTGCATCACAATGATGACCCCCCCCACACCCCCTCCCAAAAGTTGAACATAACATTTTAACAGTCAACCATAATGAACTCCGTAATTAGTTTTTAAAGTTTATTCAAGCTGCTTTGTGGAATCAAATAAAAGCTGATGGCTCTCTAGAACGTTGGAAATCAATCTTAATATGTTGGGCTTTAAAAATCTCCCCCCAGTAATGAGATTCTTAGTTAATGGTCTAAATCGGGCCGAACCACTGGTGTAATTCTGCCTCATGTGAAGGATAAAGGCCTGAAATCCAATCCGGACCTATTTTTAAATCGGAGCGCTCGTTCACTTTCACATTTTAGGGTAAAATTGGGAATGTTTCCTCTGACCTTGCAGCTTGGCCACACAGCGAGCACACGCTGAGGACAGATGCACTCTGAAATCCAACTCTCACTTCACAACTCCCCTGCTCATCCCCTCCCACCTTCCCTCCCTCCTTCCCTCACCCAATCGCTTCTTCTAAATAAATACTCTCCCACATCAGAACAATAGTCTCTTATTCGCTGTCCTCTCCCTCTCTTTGTAAAAGTGTGTGTGTGTGAGAGACAGTGTATGTTTGTGTGTGTGTGTGTGTGTGTGTGTCTATGCTTAAGTGTTCGTGCCCACTGTACTCTGGCCAGCCAAGACTGTTGCTAGGCTACGACAGGAAGTGTCCTGCATAGTAAATTGTGTCCGGGTGGGGTGGGGTGTGTGTGTGTGTATGTGGGGGGGGGGGGGGGGGGGGGGTCTGTGTAATTGACTTGGCAAGGGCATGGAAACACACACACACACACACACACACACACACACACACACACACACACGCGCAAACAAACAAAATGCACACACGCTGTAGAAGAAGCCTAGGAGGCCATGATGTCCACCAGCAGGGTGCTTTAAGGCAGAGGCTGAGAAAGGTGAAGAGATGCTCCCCTCTGCTGCCTGTGGTGCTTGTCCTCATCATAACACACACACACACACACACACACACACACACACACACACACACACACACACACACACACACACACACACACACACACACACGCCTACCAAGTACTGTACCGGTGTGTTACTGTTGGTCTGCAGGTGCAATCAATCTTTATTATGCGTTGATGAGAATAGGCGTCTACTGTGTGACAGTCTGACTCCCTCGTGGTGCTCATGGAAGTTGACAGATGAGATGAGGTGGCGCCATCAAATTTGGATCCAAAATCGTTTTTGCATCTCCAGATTTCATCGCGGTATATGATCTTATACAGATGACGGCACCAAAATTGAACATGCTGAAAATCGTCCTGATTGGACGTGATTAGTGTGTGGTTACTTTTCCGTAAAGATAAAGGACTCAAATGTTCTATTTCCACAGTGTACATGAATATTTAAACTAGTCCTGAAACAATATTTCCATTGATAGAACATGAAAATCTACTGTTTTGACAGTTTATCATCGATTAGTTGAATACATTTTGGTAGTTGGACAAAATTAGCAACTTCAAGATGTTAGCTTTGGCTCTGGGAACTTGCAAGGAGCCTTTTAAAGTATTTATTTTTAACATTTTATCGACAAAACTATTTTGAGATTGAATGAATCATCAAGTAAATGCGAAAAATTCCAGACACTTTTGGGGATTTGCTACTTTTCTTTGTCTTATGGGATAACCAGCTGAATATACTTTGGGTTTGGTTGTTAGTCTGACAAAACAAGTTACGCAATTATTACACAAATAATCAAATGTAGAAAATGTGGCATTTTTAGGCCTAGTAAAATTTCCATACAGTAGCTTAGAAACACTGACCTGCAGGGAAGACGCCAGGTAATGACTCCTCTGTGATGCGGCCACCTGAAGGCTGATTGGAGATCAGTTCGGTATCAGTTGGCTGTCTCCATCACAGCACGGCCATCCGAGCGGCGCAAACACAGTCAATTCGGTCTGTTATCGCTCAAATACACCTGGCCGGGCAGCATCACAGCCCTGTGTGTGTGTGTGTGTGTGTGTGTGTGTGTGTGTGTGTGTGTGTGTGTGAGAGTGAGAGTGTGTGTGTGTGAGTGTGGTGTGAGTGCGTGTGCGTGTGCTTGAGTGTGAGTGTGACAGATGTTTTGCTGTCATATTTGGTCAAAATACTTCTACAGGGTTAAGGAGGGGGGAAAATGGTAAAAAGATAATTTCTTATACCTCATCTGACAAGTCTCTGTGATGATGAAAGTTAGTGCTCACCATGTTGACAGACAGAGTGTTAGATGAGGTGCATTGTGGTTTGCAGGAGGCGTGAGAAGCATTAGCAGAGGCAAAGTAAAAGGGTTGCAGGGAGTCTGTGGCTCGTGTCATTAGCGTTCGACTCAGTTATGTTCACGTAGGACCTGCTTTTCACAGGCGGCTGGTCTGAGCTGCAAGTCATGAGAGGAGAGAGGAGGAGGAGACAGAAAATACAAGGGACGGAACAGAAAATACATTACAAGGGACGGGGGAAAAGTGAGCAAGATACGAGGGAGGAGGGCAGAAATAATGATAGTGCTGGTCGGCATGTTGTAAACATTAAAAGCCCCGTGCTTCGTCTTTACGCTACACTAAGATAATCTAATGTAGCTAACCGCCTCCTGCAAATTACTGTATTTGCCAAAATGTCAAGCATGTACTTTAATGTTTAATCTGATAATCATTCGATCAATTATTGGATGGATAACTTAGTCTAAAATGTTGGCGAACAGTGTAATACCCACCCCCCTCAAAAGTTCACAGAGCTTAAGTTAATCTTTTCAAATTGCTTGTTTTGTGCGACATAGAAAACATAGAACAAATAAAATAAAATCCTCACATTAGAGAGGCTGGACTCTGCAAGTATTTGGCGTTTTATAGCTTGATAAATGGCTGTTGGTGAGACAATTAACTGACTGATTAGTTTCAGCACTGATCCATTTATCATCTGTCCCTCTCACTTGTTTTCCGTATCACTACCATTTATCTTCTAGATTTGTTTTGGCAAATTGTTACACACATTATCCTGTTAACTGCTTAACCAAAGGTACCCCCCACCCCTCCACACACACTTCCCTTCTTTTAATTTGCAAATAAATGAACAGGGCGAGGACAAAGAAAGAGACAGAGCTAATTCCTTTTCTGTTGCTCCTTTCACAATACATTCAATACGACTGGATGACATTACTTGCTGCTCTTTCTCCGTTCCTCTTGTGTTCGCATGAGTATCTGTGCAAGTAGCGGAGGAAAAGAAAGATCTTTCTTAATTTTGTATGTGTGTGTCTGTGTGTGTGTGTGTGTGTGAGAGAGTTTCTGATTTGTAAATGGCTGTAATTCCTTTGTTGGTCTCCAACAAAGCCGGCCCTTGTGCTCGTGGAATTGGGGCAGTCTGATCCTAATGAGAAATCCCTCTTCAATCTTTTTCTAGCTCTTTTACTCGAACAGAAGCTGGACTGTGTGTGTGTGTGTGTGTGTGTGTGTGTGTGTGTGTGTGTGTGTGTGTGCGCGTGCGCGTGTGCGTGTGCGTGAGAGAGAGACTGATCACAGCGTTCAACCATCCAGTGGTGCTTAGTTTGCATTGTGCATTGCTGGATTGTGACACAATGAGTTATCATATTAAATCCCCAACTTTCATTTTGCAATAAATCAGCAAATTTAAAAGTTTTTTTCTTCTTTTTTTTCAAGAGGAGCTGTTTAATGAAAAATGTAAATCATGGCCCATTCAGGGACCTCAGCTGATGTTAACATATTGCCAGTCATCCTGTGGGAACGCACCGAATGTACAAATTCAGAGTTGTATTCTTATTTACTGCACTGAGAAGAACGTGATCTTCCTCAAATTAAAACATTGTGGTGACTTTTCAATGCAAGTGAATATACCTGTGAATATATCTGTAATATTGTTTTTTCTTGTTGTTTAATTTGGAATTTGACCCCTAATGAGCCAAAACATCCCTTTTTGTCCCGAATAGAGATGTTGGATTTTTAGAGTGTAAAGGAACAAGGGAGCTATTGAGTGACCTACATTATTTTACAGTTAATAACTGTATAAATTGAATAACCTCTGACTCGCAAGCTATTCATCAAGTGAAGTGAGTTTTGGCGAGCCGGTGGGTACAATTGATCTGTTAAAATGACATGAAAGTAGAACGTGAAGCAGAATAGACTAATGCCCAGTGACAGGGTGCTACTACAACATTACTACTGCAAAGCAATGACACTACCAACTTTTTCTCCATAATACATAGTACTTTTGTTCTTATTTTGGCATTCCAGGCCTCCGCCTTGGCCGGAGAGCTCGTTATCAGAATGCCCCTTCGATTAAAGCCCTAAGGAGGCGTTTCAGAGCCAGACCCTTAATGCCATCTGGTTTATACTGTAACAGCTCCTCCAAGAAAACAGTCCTGCTCTTGTTTTGAGTGTGTGTGTGTGTGTGTGTGTGTGTGTGTGTGTGTGTGTGTGTGTGTATCCCTGACTAAGTTGTATTTGTTTGTTTGGGCCACTGCTGCTAAGCTGTTCTGCTCAGACTGCAACGTGCTAATCAGTCGATTCCAGACAGGTGGAAGTAATAGCCGTCAGTGTTTTTTAGCGTCTCTCCAGCCCTGTTAGCTTCATTAGCTAATCACAGGCACAGATGCTCAGTTGCAAACGAACCACTTGGGTCTTTCCATTCGCCCCTCAGCTCCCGATCGCCCAGTTCCTCGCCTCCCAGCTCCCCCAGGCATCTGCCTAGCCTCGATATTACACAACACAGCCAAGTCTGCTCCATCCTGGGCTGTATGTGAGACTGTTGCACTGGATTGGACTGATGCTGCAACGGCACGTCAAAGCACAAGTGACACATCTGAGCATCGTGTTGACCGAGCAGTCAAATGCATCTCGCTGTCATGGCCTTGAGTCTGGTCAGGGACTCCAAATTTCAGTTTCTCCCTGCTTTGACCACATAAGGTTTATTAAAATAATGTAAATATTTGACTTGACATGTCGTGTGTGTTCTTAACTGATGGCAGCTGAGCAAAAATTTAAAAAGTTGGAAAAAGGTGAGGCAAGTGGAGTGTTTTGCTCATGTGGTCCTAAAGAAGCAGATTACTTAAGTGTTTTAAACTTTAACTTTCATTTTTGCTTACAATATCTTGTTAGTGTTAAATAAATACTTGATTTGACATACAGGGGCTTTAGCAGCAGAAAACTTAGCTGTTGTCTGTTGTTGGTTATTGCATTTAATAGCAGTTTATCCACTGTTTTGGTGGTGGTATAACTCTTTTGTTTACAGTTTGTTTGTTTTAAGTAATCTTAGAAAAGTCAAGGTCACCTTTGTTGAGTCATGTCTACTATCGTTTCTATAAAATATCTCGTCTCGTCGTCTTTTTTCCCCGTCTCCCTATGATTCTGACCTTGTGCGTTTCCTCTCCTCCTTTCCACCAGGGTCGCCATGTTAAGACGGGGCAGCTGGCAGCCATCAAGGTCATGGATGTCACCGGGGTAAGACACACACGCACACCTCCTACACATCTACACTCAGCGCACACGCACGTACCCACGCACGGCAAATCATCTCAAGTGATTACACCACCGCCGTCGACCGTGTCATCTAATTATGAGCTATGCATCTGTGTGTGTGTGTGTGTGTGTGTGTGATGTGGCATAGAGGAAACGAGGACAGGCCTATTGCCATGGTAATATTAGCTGGAGGTATTAGGACAGCACTGGAGTCTCAGGCGAGTCTGTAAAGCAGCAGAAGAGAATCTCTCCTCCCGCTCTATTTGGAGATCCTCACAGCGACGCCTCCCCGTCAGCGCTGCAGGAGTGAAGCAACAAAAGAGATGATGATGAATGAACAGAAACATGAATGACTGAATAAGGAAATTAACATATGCAGGTGTATGGAGATGAATGATCAAATTAGTGTGAAAAAGGGAAGTGTGAACAATAAACAAATAAAGGAATACCGTGTATGAATGGCTGCGTGCGAATACATTTGCTTTAATTCAATGAAAAACAAATGACTGAATTAATTGATGATTGAAAAATTAAATGAAGGGCAAACACAAAATTGCTAACTCAATGAGCTGCCACGGTACAAAATCAGCTTACTCGAACAAGCGTTTGTGTTTTTCGCGGCTGATGAACATTAAAATGAAGTAATCACGGCATACATTTCTGACATTGTGCATAATGAATATGAAATTTTACGTAAGTAACCAACTGCCACCACAGCAATTTACCCCCGTAAAACCCCCCAAAAACAAAAGTAATTAAAAAGTAATGCTATTGTGGATAATTTAACGCCCAGCTGTCTGCTCTGCAACAACAGTTTTTTTCCCCCACAATTTAAATGGATTCAAAATGCAAATCAATCAACGACTCCATTCCTTTTTTTGCTCTCTTGCCATCCCTATTAATATGGTTGAGGGGTCACGAATGGAGGTCGAGGTTTAATGCCTGTTGATATCTCTCTTCCCCCGTGTGCGTGTGTGTGTGTGTGTGTGTGTGTGTGTGTGTGTGTGTACCAGGATGAGGAAGAGGATATTAAAGCAGAAATTAACATGCTGAAGAAGTACAGTCACCATCGGAACATCGCCACCTACTACGGAGCGTTCATCAAGAAGAACCCCCCGGGCATAGATGACCAGCTATGGGTACGCCGTTATCTCTGTTTGTTTGTTTGTGCATGTTTGTTTTTTATTACACCCCCTTGCATTTGCAACTCTCAGCGTTTGTGCATGCTTCTTGTGCGTTTGTGTGTGAAAGTGCAGGCGTTTGTGGTCTCGTAGAGCGCCTCCAAGCAGAAAGAAGGGATTTTCCATTTAGTATTGTTACATTTATGGGAAATAAGAGAGTGTGTAGTTTGTTCATGCACGCAATGACTGCAGGTTTGTGTGCATTGGAAAATGCATATATATATATATATATATATATATATATATATATACTTACCGTGTGTGTGTGTGAGAGAGTGAGAAAGTTAAAAAGGATATGAGTTATTGTGCGTGGCTGCTGCGATAAATCATGTGTTAACGCGATCTAACGGAGCTCTCTCTTCTCTGATCTTGTAGCATTCATCACACAACAATGGGAGGACACACACACACATACACATGCATAAACACAGAGCGGCCAGATCAACTGCTTGCATAATTCCTCCTGACTCAACAGCTGCTTGTTTTTCCTAAACGTGTGTGTGGGTGTTGTTAGTGTGTTCGCTTTGACATATGTCCCATTTGTTGATGCACATTATGAGTGTGTTTCTTTTGTCTTTGCGTGTCTGAGTACACGTGCACGGACGGGATGAGAGCGGTCGGCCATTACTCGCCAACTTCCTGTTATTCAAAGTGATGATGATGATGATGATGATGATGATGAGAAGCTTGAAGCAGAGCCAGAACTGACCGGCTGAAATTTTGCCCCTTCAAATCTCCTCCAATATAATAAGAGAGGAGAGGATGAAGGCATGAGGCCGCTCAGGACATAGAGAGGAGAGAGGGAAGACAGAATGGACACATTGTGTTTGGGTCGAGAGACTCCCGACTTAATTCATTCATGTGATCTCATGACCCTTGAGTCAGTTTGTGCAGTCGTTTCTGTGGTGGCTGCAGGGCGTGTGACTGTGAGGAGCAACAGAGAAACGTCTTCATGTGTGTGGCTCTCTGTGTTTGTAATGCTGTTACAGTAATGTGATTATGTATTATGTGTTGTGTGTATATTCTTTATAATGTGCATCATGTTGAAGAAAGAAAGCACTTTTTATTCTGTGCACATGCGTCAGCAGTGGCCTATCAAATTATGAATAATTTTAGCGTGACTTTTGGTACTGAAGAGCCTGACTAATTACTGGATTTTTTAGGCTAATAACACTATCAGTACTTGGGATTGATAGAAATCCAATAACAATATATCAGACAGTATTTTTGAGAAAAATATGTCTCAGAACAATCAAGTTTATTTTCATATAGAGCTGCAACGATTTCCGTGATTTTCCACAGTTAATCACAGAAATGTTTTCACTGTTTTCTGATGTTTTATAGACCAAACAATGAATCAGCTACTCAAGAAAATAACTGTCAGATTAATCAGTAATGCAGCCTCGCTTTTAAAGATGACAGCGATGGTAGATGTAAGAATTAGTAAGTTTATTAAGCAGTAATATTTATTCAAATTTAAACAATAAAAAACACAAAAATAGCAATCTTTGATGAGTAAGAAAATAAAGCCAAATGCACATAAAATGCTGCAAATGGAACATGTTCTACAGTTTCACACAAATACTGAAATTGGCACTGTTGGTCTGTCGACGTGTCCGTCCGGCTCTAGTATGAGAAATCTGGAAAAAATATGCATGCATATTAGTACTGTACCACCATAAATAAACAAGTGAGCTGTTTATCTCATAGAAGTTGCTTTGTGGGAGTTACTGGCTCGTTTGGAACAGATCCCAGGACAGATTGCTCTATTTTTGCAGAACAGTCAATAATCAACCTTGTGTGCATTTAGCTGGTCATGGAGTTCTGCGGAGCCGGCTCAGTGACGGACCTGATCAAGAACACCAAGGGCAACTCTCTGAAAGAGGAGTGGACCGCTTACATCTGCCGGGAGATTCTCAGGGTAAGTGGCCGCGCGTTGCTGAGTCATTGCTTTAATAAATCCTACACCCTTCGTCCTCCACAAGTCAGCAGTTAGTTTAATGTGACGCTGAAGAAACTGAAAGAGATCCTTGATGACGTTTTCCTCCTGAAAGCATGAATATGGACATGATTTATAGCAAATAACCTTCTCAAATGGTAGACATTGTGGCAAAGTTGAGCAGTGCACTTAGATTAGAATTACCTCTGATAACTGATTATCCCAAATGTAATATTTATCACCCAAAAAAAATTGTACAATAAAATATGTTTCTGAAAACATTTGAGGCAAGATATAGGCAATCCTGTGAGAAAATCTCAATTCATATTTGCCCCATTTATTGGATGTGCAGCAATTAACAGTTGCATCCGAGACTCCTTGGCTCTGATTGGTTGTTTCTTTGGGTGGGGTGGACTCTCTAAAGTCACAAAAAAACAGTGACGGGCCGTGCATTTCCGACCTAGGCCATCAGAGCCGTCTGATATTGTTTATATAAATACGCGCATGACGGGATGCTGCCTTATTAACGGACAATGCATGTAGTTCACATCAACAAGAACCAGTCACATTTAGTTATGTATCCGAGGGTTTATCTTGCGCCTATACTCCACTTTATTAATAAAACAACAACAGGATGTTTGCACAAGACGGCAACCACTTTCATTCTCGTTCCACACTTCACTAGAGCATTTCCTCTCCTTCCGTTTTTCCCTTCACAATAAAAGCCCCAGAAACTTACATCAGAACACTGCTTCGTAGAGAACTGTCCAAGTACTCGATATAATAGCTTAGCGTTATAACAAAACATGACAAAACAATCCAACTAAACTGCGTCTCTGAAGCACTGCGCCTCAACAGCTGTTCTACGCGCCTCTCAGCAGATGCAGTGCACCTCCCTGCTGTTCTCCCCCGCGCTCTCAGCCAGCCAGCACCCACTGACGATGCCCCCACGCTCACCCGAGGTGGCGATGGAAAACAGGTCTAGCAGCGAGCACTCTCCCAACACCTCCACGCCGCGAGCTAACTTAGCTCGCGAGCTAGTGGCGCGAGCTAGCGGCGCGAGCTAACTTAGCTCTATGGAGGTGGGAGCCAGCGGAGAGCCAAGCGGGGGAAAAAACAAACACAAAAAGCAGAAAAAGCTGTGCACTCACCCGATGATGTCCACTAATTAATAAAGACAAAGTCCATCCGCCTCTTGTTAACACAGTTCACTGACGTGGTTGTTCAGTTCATCTGTGTGCTTCAGTGACTATCGTCAATGCCAAAACATGCCCAACACTCCATGAGAAAGGCATAAAGTAAATCCACCACCAAGTCCAGTTCTCCTCCTTCAGCCATTAAGTGTTAAAACACGTAAAACACTAAACATAACTTCTCTTATGTTTCAGCATGAACTCTTCTTAATCCTGGCAGCAAGGTAGCTTTCTGTTGTGTTGACAGAAGTCATGCTGGCACACTGACCAATTGTTGTGTGTTTTTGGTGCTTTTGGCTAAAGCCTCAGACAGAGTCAGTTATACGCCGCGCTGCTGGGAACTGAAGCAACAATGATTTCCTTTCATCCACTTTTATTTCTTTTTTCATCCCCCATCTCGCATCTGATTTTGTGCTCTCTGCTTCCTCTCCTCCTGCTGTGATTTGGTCTTGTTTCTTTCTGCGTGCCTCTGTGTCCACTCGCATCTAGTGTCTTCTTTCCTTTTGTCTCCCTTTTTATCCTTTTCCTGTCTCCCCATATTTCCTTTTTTTTTTACCCTGTCAATTGTCTCTCGTTTCTCTGTCTTTTAATTGTTATTTCAGTCGCTTACAGTCAATAACAGTAATAATTATAAAAAATATATATTTTATCGATTGAGACATGTATATGATAATGTTATTTAATGTTTTGTTCTGTCTGTACATTGAATAGTTGGTTTGTTGACACAAAAAAAACTATAAAACATGTACAAACAGGCTTTGCTAGAAATAATGAACTTCAGGTGGTGCATCTTGCTCCAAAATCAATGGAAATGAAAATACTACATTTACTACTTCTAAGACAACTAAAACTACGAATAAGACTTGCAAATAGCATTTTTCTCTGGAAGGATGAGTCTTTTCGTGCAGATGGAGGTCAGAGGTCAAGGTCAGCTACACACTAGCAACTGGAGCCGCTCGTCCTTTTGTAAATAAGTTTCTTTAGGTTTTAAAAATGGTCATGACTCGGCATTCCTCCACCGTGTGTCTCTGTCGCCGTCTGCAGGGTCTGACTCACCTCCATCAGCACAAGGTCATCCACCGAGACATCAAGGGACAGAACGTCCTGCTGACTGAGAACGCAGAGGTCAAACTAGGTCAGTCTGTCATCCAACCCCGCCTCACAAAACGGCTTTAGGATTGTATAGCGTTTCAGATGGACCAGAGGTGTGTACGAGCGTGTGTGTGTGTGTGTGTGTGTGGTGTGTGTGTGTGTGTGTGTGTGAGAGAGAGGCTTTTCTTTCTTCTTTTATGCTGAATACCGGCCGACTCATCTCTCTGTAGCTCTGCCACTGTTCATGGTGCAGATTGCTGAAGAAGAGGGTCTCTCTCTCTCTCTCTCTCTCTGTCTCTCTCTCTCTCTCTCTCTCTCTCTCTCTCTCTCTCTCTCTCTCTCTTTCCCCTTAAAGCCCAGTGGGGTGGGGATTATAATGTGTGTGTGTGTGTGTGTGTGTAATTTGGGCAAGCTATTGCAGGTTGGATAATTCGTTCCTGTTTAGAGTCCATTATGGCATTTAGTAAAGCCCCATTGGTGTTCCCCCCCCCCCCCCCCCCCCCCCCCCCCCCCACATACACACACACACACACACACACAAAACAAAGGTTGAAGTCGACTGCAGACTATTTCCTGAAGTATCGTGTTTTTTTGTGTGTGTTTTCCTGCTCTGCAGTGGACTTTGGCGTGTCAGCCCAGTTGGACAGAACGGTGGGACGAAGGAACACGTTTATTGGAACGCCGTACTGGATGGCACCAGAGGTCATCGCCTGTGACGAGAACCCCGAAGCCACGTACGACTTCAAGGTGCTTCAACGACCACCAATCCGTCTGTCCGTCTGTCTGTGGTGCCTTTTTGTGATCAGCCTGTGTACTCACGCACTGTGTCTCTGTCATTACAGAGTGATTTATGGTCGCTGGGAATCACAGCAATAGAGATGGCTGAAGGCGCTCCACGTACGTACCCCTGCAACAACACACACTTCTGCTCCACATCATCCCTCTGTGCCATGACAGTAGATGACTATAATCAAGAGTCATTTTGTTTCTGTCCAGGCCAACACAAGGCCAAGGAGCGGATATAAAATTGGTTGTGCAATTGCTTTTTCTTATCCGTTCATTACTTTGTTCCTCCATGTTGCACACAGTCATTGGGACTATTATAATTCTGGTTTGGTGAAAAGCTTCTGGTGAAAGTCGACTGAAAGTCGGTAATTGACTGTAATATTCTCATCTGAGATGAGAATATTTCAGTGTGTGGACATGCTATATGGGCGTGTAATCACGATAATTAGGAGGCCAGCAATTGCTTTAAACTGTCAGTCACATGGCAGGAGGAACTAAAAGCCGTGAAAGAAATAATCTTTTATTCTGGTTTTCCTTTTTGAGCTGAATAATAGTTTGACAATGTGAAGTGTGAATATTCAAAACTCTTAATATCTAAATGCTATCGCAGTACATGCACAAGCGCCTACTCGTGAGATGAATATAGTGCTCCAAGAGAAAACGAGACCAAAGTGTGTGTGAAACTAATAGATTGTTATCAGTGTTGGCAGCGCGTATTGATCGAATGAGGACTAACTCCAGCTGGCTTTGACTATGTGCCACGATAATGTTCAGCACAATTAGCTGGAAACATTTGCCCTAACTCACCCGTGTTGTGCGCCTGCTATCTGAATCCTTAGCGCTGTGTGATATGCACCCGATGAGAGCCCTCTTCCTCATCCCACGCAACCCAGCCCCCCGACTCAAGTCCAAGAAGTGGTGAGTGTGAATGATGGTTCAGCTAGGGTGACCAGACGTCCTCTTTTTCCCGGACATGTCCTCTTTTCGAGACCTAAAAAAAAGCCTCCGGCAGGGATTCCAAAAACGTCCGGGATTTTGCTACGTCGGGGAAAATAGTTATTACCCCCTTACAAGTTTTGGAAATGGTATCTCCCTCACGTTCCACCTTCTTGCGCAAGCTCTGACTGTAGAGAGAACTGTCATTGGTCGACCGATCTCAACGTAAATGTAAGTTCACGGCATGCTACACACTACTGCTACCCCCCCCGCGACGAAGTGTCCTCCTCCTCCTCTCTCTCCTCCCCCCCCCCTCCTCTCTCTCCTTCTCCACCCCCCCACCCCCCGGAACGAAGTGTCCTCTTTTTCACAAACTCAAATCTGGTCACCCTAGTTCAGCAGGAAAAACCAGTTCAGACATACACTCGATTACAGCAGGTTTTTCATTTACTTCTTTGGCGTGTGTGTGTGTGTGTGTGTGTGTGTGTGTGTCAGGTCCAAAAAGTTCCAGTCATTCATAGAGAGCTGTCTGGTGAAGAGTCACGGCCAGAGACCCAGCACGGAGCAGCTCCTCAAACACCCGTTCATCAGAGACATGCCCAACGAGCGGCAGATCCGCATCCAGCTGAAGGACCACATTGACCGCACCAAGAAGAAGAGAGGGGAGAGGGGTGAGGACCAACGTGCGATGCAGACATGCTTACGTAGATTTAAAAACGCGGATGTACATGCAGATTTAGGTGGAGGTGGAGCCACTGATTAGGTAGTCGTTCTTGATAGACGCTTGCAGCTTGCAGGACTTTGGCTGACGTTAAAAGGAAAGTTTCCTCTGCGTAAACAGGGATTGCAATGACAATGCTGAAAGTCACAAGTAATGGTTCATACAAAAAAATATTTTTTGGATTACGTAACACTAAAACACACAAAAACGTCAGCCTAATTTACATGAAAAATACATGTTTTGTGTGACTGTTTCACAATAAAAGCACCAAATGTTTAGCCAGTTGAGTGCTTTTTATGTGAAGCAGCAGCATTATTAAATGTACATTACCAAATACCTAAATGTGAATGAACACATGCAGGTATGATCAAGATTAAATGAAACGGTAATGCTGGATTATATACATTTAGGGCATTGGCCATAACTCAATACGATTTTATGGAATCATATCGTGAAGAAATCATATATCAAGATATCGTGATACACAATTGCGTCTTCTAAACTGATGATAACAATCACGCGCTAACTCAAATTTCCCAGAAAATGTGATCAAACTATTCTTAATCTAATCTGGCTGCAAGGATGAGATCTAATGCACGTTTCACACGCACGCACACACACACACACACACACACACACATATTATCACGCATATTTCCCGTTTATTACATTCCACTCCTCCGCGACGCACACACACACACACACACACACACACACACACACACACACACACACACAGAGTTTGACTGATGGACTGACATTCGTGCACAGTAAGATCCACATTAACTGCTTCGAGAAAAACAATATACTTCAGGGCGGAAGTCGCGATGATGTATAGAAATGTCTCGTCGGGTGCAGACCGCGGCTCTCTCCGGCTGTCACTTTGTCATATTGGGTCCGTGTGGATGTGTCTCAGGGCCTCATGTGCCTCTGCAACCGTTAAGCTTTTAAGCACCGTTTTCCTGAAAGAGCTCCGAGCAAATGTTCTCCACCTCGCTACACACAGTCAAATTACAATTTATGCTCTTATTCAAGGCGGCTAATAGAAAGTGCCTCGAAGGAGCGAGGATGCAAGAATCGTAAGCTGTTCAGCAATGAGCAGAGGTAGTTCAAATGAAAAATGAAGAAAAAAAACAGGAAGTGGAATGGCTTTGCTCGCTGCTGCTTATAACCTGACTCACTTTCTCTCCTCTCTCTCGATCAGACGAGACAGAGTACGAGTACAGCGGCAGTGAAGAGGAGGATGAAGAAAGAGAGATGGGTGAACCGAGGTCAGTGTCCTCCACTAAACCTTTTTTGACACGTACATTCACAAACAAAATAAACAAACCCCGTCCTCTCACCGGTCCACTCGCAGCTCCATCATCAACGTCCCCGGAGAGTCGACCCTGAGACGGGACTTCCTGCGCCTCCAGCTGGCCAACAAGGAGCGGTCGGAGGCGCAGCGGCGGCACCAGCAGCAGCAGCTGGAGCAGCAGCAGAACGAGGAGCACAAGCGCCTGTTGTTGGCCGAGAGACAGAAACGCATCGAGGAGCAGAAGGAGCAGAGGAGGCGGCTGGAGGAGGTAAGCCGACTGTGACCTTTGACCCTCGTGGAATGCATATAAAGAGAGCAGCTTCTTTGAACGGGGCCCAACATTTACATTCACGGACCAAAAAGTAAATGGAAGCCCTCTGTTTAACTCTCCGTGCTCTCGTCCTTTTAACATTTTAAAGCCTGTTTGCAAACATAGTGTCTGCAGGAGAGAGGGAGAGCGTTACAAACACACACACACACACACACACACACACACACACACACACACACACACACACACACACACACACACACACACACACACACACACACACACACACAGCCACACAGCCTTTCCCCAACCTCCCTCTCTTAGTTCCAAAGAGCGCGTTTACAGAGGAAAATCCTGAGCCCATAATCTGTGCGCTCTCTCTGGGTTACCACAAGGGTTCGCCTCCCAACGCCCTGCTAAGCACCGTGACTCGACTCAACCAACATGTCCCCTCCACTCGCGGCCAAGTGTGTGTGTGTGTGTGTGTGTGTGTGTGTGTGTGTGTGTGTGTGTGTGTGTGTGTGACTCCGTTTGAGCAAATACATGTGTGTCTGTGCAAGTGTTTGCACATACATATGTTTGTGTATTTGTAAGCAAAGACACATGAGACATGTTCTGGAAGGAAGTCCATTTATTTCAAAGGGAAGATGATCAAATGAGTTCACGTGTCACAGGTTGTGTGTGAGAAACTCTGCTGAGGCGTGATTTCTTCATTTGCGCGAGTCCTGAATCTTCTCGTGTGCTTCCCTCCCGACAGCAGCAGCAGCGAGAGCGAGAGATAAGGAAGCAGCACGAGGGGGAACAGAGGAGGCGCTACGTGGAAATGGAGCAGCTCCGTAGAGAGGAGGAGAGGAGGCACGCGGAGAGAGAGCAGGTTCATACATTTCCTGTGATATTATACTGAAACACAGACTGCATGATGATAGACGGCGTGGTGCCGCAGACTCGAGTCCAGAATCTCTCTTGTGCCCTTTCTGTTTCTTTTCACGGCAACATCCTCCACTTTGATTTGACTTTTACCTTAAATGACTTCAGTGGCGTATTTTCCTAATGTTTTTTTTTTCAGGATTATGGTTTCAGACGAAAAGAATTCTGACCATTTTTTAATCTGATGATGCAGTTGCACTCTTTTCTGTGTTCTATGTTCCCATCATCACCTTCTTCTTTTCAGCTCCTGGATCTTACCTTACTTTCTTGTTTCATATATTATTACATAGCATTTTTTTATTGCAACATCTTAAAGTGGCTATAGACAACTTTTCAACTCACAGCGTGCACGCAGTCTCTTCTTTACTGCAGCCGAAACTAAGCGTTGACCAAAATGCACAAGCGCATGACGTCATGTGGCGACTTTTAGCAATTTTTGGAGCTCGAGCCAGCTTTGTTTTGTTTTCGCTGTTCGATTGCTATTCCCGCTACAAGGGATTGTAACTCCAAAGAAGAACTTACCTTTAAAACATAAAGGGTTACCCTCTTCCTCTATTGGTTGCGCAACTTTGTGCTCCTTTGTGCCGTAAATCAAGCTTCTATTTTCCCCGCGAGATCGTACCAAGTGGCATACAGAATTGCATCGGGAAAACAAGGCTCTAATTTTGGATGCTGTCATTATTATAGCTATGCCATTGTACAATCAACTTCATAACGATACGTTAATGCAAAAAAACTTTCTACTGCCACTAAATCTTGCAAAAAAAAATAGATGGATTTTTCTCGATGAGTTAGCAAATAAAGGGACCCCTGATTTTCAAAAAAGAGATCCAAAATTAAAAGTGAGTATAGCAAGATATTTTTACTTAAAAAAAAGCTGTTGTTGTTTTATAGTGGAAGGAGTTCCCTGAGGACTAAATCAAAACGACCTTGGACAATAATCTGCCCCAATATAAGAGGTCCAGTGGGTATGACAGTGCTGTCGGGTTTAGTGAACGTATATGTTTCATGGTCTTACAAAATATCCAAAGGCACTGTTGAGTTGTTGAATTATTGTGCTATAAGATTAAACTAACTATCCCAATTATTTATTCAACAAATACCTCTTCTGCTTTATTTATTGCACACTCTTTCATAAAGGGAAAAACTAAATGTTTTCAAAGATGCACAATCAACATTTGAAGTATTGAGGGAATAGTGCAGAAACTTGATGCTTTCAGCTTTTTTAATGTTATTTATCAAAGCTAAAAACTATGGCTGTGTACAGGAAGTGTCCCAGTGTAATACTGTCAGACTGGAGATGGTTGTCGCCTTAGAGATCTAACTAGGCTTTGTCATGGGCACTGTATGTTTCTCTTCCTCCTGTCGGGATCCTCTTTCTGCTTTTGATTCTGCTCTTGCATGCGTTTTGATTGTACCGTGTTCTCCCCAGTAGTATTCATCTCTTTCTGCTTTCTTTCCCTCGTCCTCTCTTTGAACTTACTGCTGTTCAGATGTGTATTGTTTGTCTGTCCCGGTCCCTCTTTATCGCTCCATTACTCTCCTGTGTTGTGGAAAGAATTATTTTTTTCTTCTCCATCTCTTTGTCATATTTCCTTTGTAACACATTACACTTGTTCGAGAACCTGGTCTCTTTCGCTTTATCTGGCTTCTGACTCTCATCTTCTCTCCTTATTCACAGCTACCGCAGGAGATTATCTTCTTTTCTTTTCTCTCTCCTTGAGTATTTGGATGTTCAGATTTCCTGATTTTCTTCTCTCGGTCTATTTCTATCTCCTTGTGCCGCCACGCTGCTCAGGAGTATATCCGTAGACAGCTGGAGGAGGAACAGAGGCAGTTAGAGATTCTCCAGCAGCAGCTACTACAAGAACAGGCGTTACTGATGGTAACCGTAGCCCCTCCCCCTTTCGCCACCTCCGCTCCCCATCTGTGCTGTGTGCCCCCCTCCATCCCCGCTGCATGTTGTACAGAGGAACTGACTGTGAGGGAATCCACAGTCGGAGTCCCTCAACTGGGTTAGCGACACATTGGAGGAAAAAACATGCAACTGAAGCAACGCATTGTTCATCTCTTCAAGATCAAGATTCAAGATTCAAGATATTTGTATTGTCTTATGCACAGATAACAGACAGTTACTCCATACAATGAAAAACGTGTTTTGCTCGGTCCTTCTTACACACAGAATTACAATAAACTTAAGGTAAACAAATGTTTTATTAGAATTAAGAATACAAAAAAACTTTGCTATAAATGCTAATAGTATAAGAAAATATATAAAATAAGGCACAAAAATATGACAACAGTATTGCACAATCAGTTTCACTGAGTGTATAAAGTGCACTATGCATTGTTACAAATATATCAAGTATGGTTGTGACATGAGGTCACAGCAGCAGCCGTTCACACATCTCTGATGCTTGTGTTGAATTTATTCTGATCACTGATTGCATGAACTGGACCATTTAGTTGGCTGGATCTCAAAAGACTCCCCGGAGGGTGCAGGAAAAAGTTTTTTTGTCAGCCCTGATCACGTTGGCCCACACAAAGTGAGAACATTGAAGAGAAAGTGGGACGTTGTTGTTTTCCTCAGAGGGTTTTCTCGTCTGTACTCCAGTCTTATCGATGGCCACGGTTTAGTGTTTTATTACTGCGAGCAATCCACAGTATATCTTTGTAGTATTTGTCCACTGCTCCTGATATCAAATTTGGAAGAGAAATATATTTAAGGAAACCTTTTGAGATCCAACCCTTGTCAACAAACACAAGAGGCCGCAGCAACGACATCACACACCAGAATACAGGGATGTGTTACTATTACTACCGCCATCTTTTCTTCCCTCTCAGTACCCACCTCCCGCTCCCCTGTCTCATGGGATTTGCCAATGCCTTATGTCCGATAATTCCCTGGTCCCATAATCCATCGTCAGCCTTTTCGTTATGATTACAGTTTTGAAAGGTGTGCGTGTTCATGTTCCGTACACCTGCTTCCAGTTGTCCGTATTTGTGTTTTATCTTTTCTGTTTTTGCAGTATTTGCTAATGCATGGCTCGAATCTGACATTAGAAACAGGCTTGTGACACAATGTATTTGCAGATTATACACATAAAACATAAAACTTTTAGATATAATCGGTGCTAAGGACTTCCTTCACATTTTGGATAACCATTCAAGTTATCCTAAAGCATTGAACTCCACTCATCTAGGAAGTTCTAATAAAAACTAAGAATTATTTGCATCTTTTGCACCTAATTTTCTCACCATTGATCACTGAAATTGTGCAATAATTACCCACCTGTTTTGTTGTTGATCTCTGTGTCTCTCACTACCTTCTATTCCTCATCCTCATTCCCTCCTCTTGGTCTTGCTTTCCTGTCTCTCATCTCTGTACCTCTGTCCCTCCAGGAGTACAAACGTAAGCAGATCGAGGAGCAGCGGCAGGCGGAGCGGCTGCAGAGGCAGCTCCATCAGGAGAGAGCCTACCTGGTGTCTCTCCAGCAGCAGCAGCAGCAGCAGCAGCAGGATGGACGGCAAGCGGAGAAGAAGCCGCTTTACCACTACAAAGATATCAGCAATCCTACTGACAAGCCTGCCTGGGCCAAAGAGGTAAGTCTCAGAAAATTACAAAGAGGAGATATATTCCAAGTTTTGAAATCATTTTTGCAGAGTGAGGAAAAAACACAAGCTCTGAGGAAAGTAGTGCCCTAAATATAAGAACGTATTGGAGATGATTCATTCCTGTTGTACAAAACCGGTGGCCTTCTCGTGTTGTCAACACCTTGTTCAGCAGGTTTTGCTAGAAGCAGCAGTCCGGTGGGACACCTTGCTTTTTGAGTCTGAAGATATTTTGGAATTAACGCTGCTACTTCAATAATCACAGTGTGTGTTGTCTGCTTTTTTGGTGTTTGTTGTGTTGCTTACCCTCCTCCTGACTCCCAACTCCTAGGTCTCGAAGCAGCAGCATGTTCTGAGTAACCCACCCCGCCCCCAACTACGACATCACCAGTCATTCGACCAACCGGCTTCATCCCCTGGCTTTCAAGCCCCACGCAGAGCTGAGGCACCTAGGCGATCCCAGTCCAATTGTGCCAATCGTCTACCCACCCACATCCCCAATATATGTATTTCCCTAGACCCCGAAGAGCCCCTAGATCCGGGGCTGAAGCAGGAGATAAGTCAGCAGGTCAGAGAGCTCAGGGCTCAGAAACTCAGTCATGGGGCCCGCAGCCCGGGGCGCAACCAGGAAAAGAGCCAGTCTCCTGGCCAAGGGCCCAGTAAGGGGCCGAGTGAGAGTCATTCAAGTCAAGGGCCAGTCATCCAGTCTAATCCAGCACCCAACCTGTATCCTCTGGGGCCTCAGAAAGAGAAGCCCAGAGACAGGCCTTTCTCTGTCTCCAGTCAGGCCGTCATCCAGGGGCTAACGCCTCCAGACCTACAGTTTAAAGCCCTACAACCTCATCCTCAATCGCCAGGACAGGCCCAGGGACCTCAGTCTGGCTTTAATACTGTATCCATCCCTGTGGTTAGTGGCTCTTACCGCAACAGGTCACACTCACCTCGCCGTAGAATAGACGTAGATGTAGAACCTGAGTTCCAGGGTGGGAGGAGGAGGTCATCTGTCAGCTGCGAGAGGCTGACAGTGCCCTTGGACTGGAAGGTCCCAACTGATCCCATCTCTCCGTCCTTCCCTGGCAATACTCTCCTCTCCGCCCCACCTAGAAACAGGCACTCCTACTCACCCGACTCTAACAGTTTTCTTCAAGTCCCTGACAACAACCCCTTCCTTTCCCCTCCTGCTGATAGGCAAGAGAGACACAGATCCTCTATGTACGACCTTAGTGCTTCTGCCCCGGTTGACACACTGAAACGGAACCTGGCTGAGGTCAAACTAAGGAGCAGTTCCTCCTATAACCACTTGTCACCCTTCTCTCCGACCTTCCCAACTTCCCCACAAATCTCCCCCTCGTCCTCCGGCTCGTTGTCCGCCTGTAGCTTTTCCCCTCCGTTCTCTCCTGACACCCTTGTTTCCAACAAGACGGGCATATCGCCTTTCTATGCCCACCTCCTCCTGCCCAACCAGGCCGTCTACCCCGTCCTCGTCTCACCTGTGTCTAGCCCCAACTGCTCCCCGCATGGCTCTCCCGTTGGATCCCAGAACCAGATCTGCATCACACTTGTAGGTGCGGAGCTGTAAACCGTTTATCTAAAGCACACTTGTAGAGGCACCAACACACAATTTTGTACGTCCATTTTGTAAGACCCACATCCTCACCCCCAGTGAAACTTTATGCTGAATATACAGTATGCTCCAATGCGTATCTGATTGTTGAACTGTGTGTTGCCTTTACTACTGGTTGATACCACCTTCAGGGTACACACTGTGGTATAACTCAAAATGTATTGAAATAACAAATAGCAATACAAATTATTCCCAATTGAATCTTTAAACATAAAACTGTAGTCAAATAAATCAAAACATCTACTGCTTCTTCACCAAATCCTCCTCCTAAACTCAACTCTAAAGCAAAGACTTAACCTAACTTAATTAACTTAATTAATCCAAGATAAATTCACAAAGATAGAAGTAAAAGGGTGTGTGTGTGTGTGTGTGTGTGTGTGTGTGTGTGTGTGTGTGTGTGTGTGTGTGTGTGTGTGTGTGTGTAAATTGACATTAACATGCATAATTAATCTGCAAAGTGTGTATTTTGTAGTTTATTCATAATCTACACGTTTGTTTATGGCCTTATCTCTAATACTTAAAAAAAATAAAAATCTACTGGGACTGAGATCCAGAGGAGAGTTGCCAGGGGCAGTTTCTAGTATCACCCCTCACCATAGGTAGTTTAGTTAACCACACACGCCAGCTCCAAACCCCCACCATCCAGTGAACCACAAGGCACCATGGCAAGCCCCGCCCTCAGCCATATTGGTGTGGATGTCATCGGGGAAACCCACTCCTCCTCCCATCTTCCTTTTAGGTCAGTCAACCATTCAATGGACTCCCGCGTGGTGACGGGTGCTGCCAGGTGGTGGTGGTGGTGGTGGTGGGATCCTTCTAGCAAACCCTGGATCCTCTGAGGACGCCCTCTGTCCTTCATCTGCTCTCCTCCCTGATCTTTTTTCTGTGTCCTCTCTTAGTGTAGACATTAACTTCCTCTCATGTTCTGTTTTTAACCTCTTGGAATCTCCGCCGTGGTACAGAGAGCTTTTGGGCTAAACCCAAACACTCGATACACGCCAATGAAGATTCAAGCAGCACTACCCAACATGTTTTTCTTCCGTAAAGGGATGTTCTCATACTAACCTCTCTCTATCTTTTGAAGGTCAGTTGATGTTTGTGCTAGCCTTGGGCGCGTGAACATCAACAGATTAAACTCGATTTGGATCACAGCAGTGCGAATATTTCTTTTTACTTCGCTACTATTGGTCTACAATTCTTCCCGTCGTCCGTAGTCGCCTTTCATCCCAAAGGGAACAACTAACAAAGTATCTGAGATGTTTTCTGCCACTATATATATATATATATATATGTGTATATATATATATATATATATATATATATATATATATATATATATATATATATATATATATATATATACATATATATATATATTATATATATTATAGTTGCCTCACAGTAGTTGACACCCTAGCGGGCAACTAACAAAGATTTGAGGAATGACACAGTATTGCATAGTTGTTCTGACCCAGGTCATAATCCTGAATAATCCCCCGAGATTATGAGCTCATGTGGCATTACAGAAAGCCTCCAAAGGGGATAGTGCTTATTGCACACGGATGTTTACCTGGGGGCTATTGACACTATGCCCTGCTGAGCTATGACTCAACCCCTCCGGCAAACGTTGAGTCGATTGTTTTGAGTGAACGTGTGATTCGGGTAGCTGGGCGCGTTCCTCTGATAATCTGATAATCTGATTACACTGGCGAGCAGAGCTTTCTGCCTTCCTCACTCACAGATATTTGGTGCTCGTTGGCGTCGACGCTCTCGCGCGCTCCCACAAGTAGGTGGCAGCCGTCACTCAAGCTCTTGTGTGCGTAAAAAACCCAACCAGGGGTTCGTATGTGTGCACACCACCTTCGCACACGCTCAAATTTATGATTTTGGTTCCAACGTGGAGTCTGCTAAAGAAGATTAGGGATAATTCTTGACCTTTCCCCACAGCCACCAGACACTCTGACTCCTCCACTGTATGTGGGTCATGCAGATGCACGCACACAACCAATAGAGGGGAAACAAAGATGAAAGATAAACAACCAAACAAAAAGACTTCCACTGAATTTCTCTGCGCTGCAGTTTTATCTTGGTTCAAGGACATTAAAAACAAGTTTACAGATAACAGAAAGCACGCCATCTGATATGAGAAATCCCACAGTTGTCCCACAGCGTGATGGTACGATTGTTTGGTGGCTCGTAGGAGGTGCATGGGGCAGGCGGGAGGCGGGACCCACAGCGGGTCAAGTGTGGTGATTGGTTGTGCCGCGTGCTCGGCTGTGAGTGACCGTGGTGTCTGACCCCGTCCCAGGTGGAGGAGCGGTCGAAGCTGAACAGACAGAGCTCCCCGGCGCTGCAGCACAAAGTGTCCAACCGCATCTCTGACCCCTCCCTCCCTCCTCGCTCCGAGTCCTTCAGCAGCGGGGGCATGCAGCCCGCCCGCACCCCACCCATCCACCGCTCCATCGAACCACAGGTGTGTGTGTGTGTGTGTGTGTGTGTGTGTTTGTGTGTGCAAAAGGAAGGGATGTGAGTGTTTGGTATGTTTCCTAGTGAACATCATATGCCAAAAAATAATCGCATATTTCTTCGCTCCTTGAACACTTCCTTTAAAAGTCCATGCCTCCATGTAACTTAATCTTTCTTTTCTCTATCTCCCTCCTTCCTGTGTCTCCCTTTCTTTTTTCTCCTTTTCTTCCCTCCTCCTCTTTCCCACTCCCCCTCCTACAGATGGCCCACCTGGTTCCGGTGAAGACCCACTCCGGCTCCATGTCCGGCTCCCAGTCTCTCCAGGACCAGACGGGCTCAGCTTTGAGTGAAGGCCTCAGCGTGGGATCCCCCAGGCCTGAGATGCCCCGCCAGAACTCAGACCCTACCTCGGACACGCCCGGACCCCCGCTGCGCATTACGGTCAGAGAGGACCGGGAACGGGACCGGGACCGGACCGCCTGGCTCAGAGAGGAGGACCTCCCACCCAAGGTCAGATAATTACTATCAGAGAGGAAGACAATCACTGATGATGGGTTTTATTGTAGAAAAACATTGTTAATTTATTGTTAGAGCTGCACAGCGATGTTTATATGTTGTTGTGAATGTTGTATCATTTATTATAAGTATTATTTACAAAATTATTCGAACCTATCGTACAAATCATATTTCAATGCTGATGATTTTTTTGGCATTGATAACCAGCACAGGTGTAACACTACGAGCCGATCAACATCTCCCAGTAATATAAGTATTATTAGTATCTATTAGATTAGTATATTTCGACACATTTTTGACACGTTTAACTCCTTGCTAGGGGATTAAAAAGCATGCTGCACCAGTGATGGTGACTCTCTGTCTGTGTGTTTTTGTGGGTGTCCAGGTCCCCCAGAGGACCACATCCATCTCCCCAGCATTGGCCAGGAAGAACTCCCCGAATGGAGGAGCGGGTCTGAGCCCTCGCACAGGTTCTCAACTCACACGGGCCAGGTAACGCTAGCACACTGAAGCCACCTTTAAAGTCTAGATAATCCTTTAACCCAAAGTCTTTTCTTACTATTTTTTTAAAGTATGAAATGCCACCACAGAGAATGATGCTGTGTATACTTTTACAAAGACCGCTGTTGCTCTTAACTTATATAAAAAGCATACACTGTATATATATATATATATATATATATATATATATATATATATATATATATATATACAGTGTAGTTATATATGTATGTGTATATATGTGTGTGTGTATATATATATATATACACGTATGCTGTATAGCTTAAAATATGAGTGAAAATGTTTTACCCCTGTTTCAGCAACCCAGACCTGCGGCGCTCCGAGCTCTCCCTGGACGCCATGCTGCAAAGAACTTCCTCCAATTCGTCGTCCTCCTCCTCCCCTTCATCTCAGGGCGGCTCAGCCGAGAGGACAGGTAAAAAAAAAAAAAAAAAAACGTGCACCAAAACTCTGAAAGCCACA
Source organism: Myoxocephalus aenaeus (assembly GCA_038501785.1). Taxonomy (NCBI): domain Eukaryota; kingdom Metazoa; phylum Chordata; class Actinopteri; order Perciformes; family Cottidae; genus Myoxocephalus; species Myoxocephalus aenaeus. The sequence continues at coordinate 28,693 of JBAMJR010000610.1, forward strand.
AAAAAAAAAAACTCGTGAACGCACACACAGACACGCTTGTATGCAAACAATTAAAAATGGGTGCATGTACGTGCAAAATGCGAACGCGGAAACATTTATGTTCGCTCACAGGGCCTCAGCGAGATTCAGAGGCTATCAGCGGGACAATGTCAGTCGCAGTTCTGCTCTGATCAACCTGTCTGATGTGCCCTGTTGCTCTCAGCCTCCGGAGCGATAGAAGAGAGGAAATAAGAGAGGGAGATAGAGGGAGATAGAGAGAGAGGCGTACAGGGATGTGTCAGACAGCAGGCCAGAGGGATATCTAAGATATGCATGGATCTTCCCTTGACAAACACATGCCAGAGGGAGAGGTTGAAGTATGGTACGATTGCTTTTCCTTCTTGTCTGTTGGATGTCATTTTGCAAATGGGGTTGACAGTAAATATGGCTGAGATGTAAAGAAAAGAAAAAGGACAGATAGTATCAAGATAGGGTAAGAAAAATACAAAATAGATTTACAAATAATTATTGAATGTGCTTTGACCCAGACAAGTTATGGCCTAGTACAATACAATTTTAAATAGGATTCTCAAAAATGATATCTGACATATTTTTGGGTGACTCTGATTAAACATATTGGCGTAGGTAGGTTAAAACGTGCCATTACTTCCTTGTTCTGATAGGTCAAGCTAAGCAGCAAGGATCCCCTCCAGGAGCAAATGGATCCCCTCCAGGAGCAAATGGATCCCCTCCAGGAGCCAATCAGGAGGCAAAGCCCAAACAGGAGGAGGGCCGGGAATCAGCCAGACCCAGCAGACCGGCAGTGAGTCGCACAACACAGACACACACGCTCGCGCGCACACACACACACACACACACACACACACACACACACACACACACACACACACACACACACACACACACACACACACACACACACACACACACACACACACACACACACATTCACTTTCTGTCACAGCAATCTCCTCTCTGGGAATCTTCTGCGGGCCTCTTCTCCCTTTTTCTTTCTGCCATTCATCTGGTTCTTTCTTTCTCTGCCTTCCTCTGTTTGTCCTTTGCATTCTTCAGAGCTATAAGAAAGCCATAGATGAGGTTAGTGACACTTGAGTCCCCTTTTCTTTTTACCCCAGTTTTCCTTTTCCTCGATCAGAGCCCCTCTTCTTTCCCCCTGGCATGGCGAAGTCAGTTTACTTCACAAGAAGAGGACGCCTGTTTCTTTACCTTCAAAATAAACATCTGAGTGTGACGGCAGTGCATGTGTGCTTTCACACACACACCCGAGAGAGCGTGTGTGGACGCGTGCTTGTGCGAGTGTGCATGCGCGAGGTGTGTGCAACCAGAGCCGCCAAGCACCTGAACAGTTTCTGAATCTCTTCTCCTGTTTCTTTGTTATCATGGTCACTGGTCAGGAGGAGCTGGTAAGCCCACCGTGTATGACGGTCCTGCTCCCCTTCCTCCTCCCCTCCCTCCCCCCGTCTGCATGATTTGGACTGAGCCATAGACTGGGGTGGCTGTGGAGGGACGGGAGGCATGGGGCTGATTGGTAGAGGGAGGGTAGATTGATGCTGCTCTCCTGTTGTGCTGCTCTCCTGTTGTGCTCTCCTGTTGTCAAGCCTGATTATCTGTCTCTCTCTCTCCTCCGACGACACGTCTTCACATAGTTGATGTTGTGCCCATGAGCGGATGAAAGTGCTGATCTGGGATCACTTTCTTAAGTCGCAGTGCAAATTTGAGCGTGGCTCAGCAGAAAAAGTGATCTCAGACTAGCACACACACACATGTTTGCAGGCCCGGATGTTTGTGTGACAACCAATCAGTTGTCTTCTTCTCATGATGATGCTGAGGGTTTGTCCTCCTCTTTGCCCTGCTCTGCTCCCTTCGTCCTTGTGTGTCTCTCACTCCTCAGGTTTTTAAAACCGATGACACAGAACTGACAAACTGACTGACTTTGTCTCTTTCTCCTTTCCTCTTCTGTCCCCCTCTTCAGGACCTAAGTGCATTGGCGAAGGAACTCCGAGAACTGAGGGTCGAGGAGGGCAGCAGACCTCCAGTAAAGGTACAAGGCCATTTATGGGTAGTGATGACGCTGTTGAGCATAGATATTAATTATTTTGTTTGGCCTACAATAGATAATTGCCTTGAATAAAAACACAAGGAAGCTAAAATACGACTTCCATGGTGGTCCTCATTAGAAGAGGAAAGTGTAAGATGACAGATCAGGTAAAAACAATAAAATACAATTCTATATTTCTCACAAAGACACATTATGTGTAAAAAAAAAAAACATGTTGAATGCATATTTTAAACCAGGGGTGTCAAACTCATTTTAGTTAAGGGGCCACATACTGCCCATTTTGATCTCAAGTGGGCCGGACTAGTAAAATCATAGCATAATAACGCATACATAATGACACTATTTCTCTATGTTTAAATCATTGGTGAAGCTTTTTGGATGATAAACTCTATTTTAAGGTATTTCTACAATAAACTAGAAACATAAAGACCAAAAATTCAGACATCAGCCCACTGTTTATCTGCCTGGGCTCTTCTCTGCAGATTCCCTCGCAGTTGGGCAACATCTTTAGTGATGTCAGTGTTCTAATCAATTGTGACTGTGGTTCAATGGTTAGCACGCCCGTCTTACAATCAGAGGATCAGAGGTTGGAGCCCCGGTTCAGCTTTTTTTTTATTAATTTTTTAATTACGATAATTTTTTTCTGAAATTTTAACAATCATCCCGCGGGCTGGACTGGACCCCCTGGCGGGCCGTATGTTTGACACCCCTGTTTTAAACCATGTCTTGTTTACATGTCCCTACTCCTTGCATCGGCTGCTGCTGTGACTTCATGTCACGACCATACTTGAAATGTTTGCAACAATGCATGGTGCACTTTATACACTCAATGAAACTGATTGTGCAATATTGTTCTCATATTTCTGTGCCATATTTTATATATGTTCTTTTACTATTAGCAAGTTTTAAGTTATTGTAATTCTGTGTGGAAGGAGGACCTAGCAAAGTAAGTTTTTCATTGTACGGAGTAACTGTCTGTTAACTGTGCATATGACAGTAAAAAATATCTTGAATCATGCATCGTAATAAAGGTGACCGACTACTCGTCCTCAAGTGAAGATTCAGAGAGCAGCGATGACGACGGGGAGACGGTGGGCCACGACGGGACTGTTGCTGTTAGCGACATCCCCCGCGTCATGTAAGTTGTCCCCTCATTGTGTTGTTCTCTCCCTCTGTTATGTTTCTGTTTTTTTTCTGGTTTATTTCAAGCTTGACTTGTCAGTATTCATTTGTGTTGAAGTATGCATGTCTTTGGAATATGCGCCATGCCAGCAGCTTGTCAGTATAGTTTTGGCAGAATTGCTTTGTAAATAATCGGGAGTGTGCGTGTGTCTTTGTGTGTCTTGTGTGTCTGTTGCAGGCCGGCAGTGCAGAGCAGCAGTGAGTCGTACGGAGGGCTGACGGAGGACTCTCTGGGAGACGCCTACAAAAGCTCCAAGGACGGCACTCTGGTGATGAGAGAGGTGATGAATGTGCACACACACACACACACACACACACACACACACACACACACACACACACACACACACACACACACACACACACACACACACACACACACACACACACACACACGTAGCACTGATTTACAGAGAAGGGAATGAAAACAAACAAAAGGGAATACAGTTGTTGTTTATAACCTGTGATCAAACTGTGCTCATTTGGCTTCTTTATTGCCACTTAATCTTCTTTTCACTTTCTCGTGAACCTTTTCTCTCTTTTCTCTCTCTTTTTTTCTTTCTGTCTCTCAGGCGGAGGAGAGGAGGAGAGGGGGCCACACCGAGAGTAATGGGTTCGGGAATCACGCTAACCATGGTAACCTCCCGGACCTGGTGCAGCAGAGCAACTCGCCCTCGGCCACGCCCACTTCAGCCCTGCAGGAACTGGGCGACATGGCCGAGGTCAGACACGGACACGTTCATGGAGTTAAATTAATACATTAAGTCCTAAAATCCTCAAATTTTTATGACTGAAAAAGAATCCACAAATAAATTATTAAATTTAGTATTAATGACTTTTCATATTTGATGTCTGGCCTTAAATACAACCAGAATTTGTCAGATGAAGGTACTTAAAAAAACAAACATAATTGCATAATAGATTTTTCACATCTGTCCAAAATAAAAGTAGTAGATACTAACATGACAAATTGAAGCTACTCTGAGTAATATGCTAATAAAGGATTTCTGCTTTATTAATTACAGTTTGGTTTGGGTGGGTCCAAAGCGTCCTTCACCCCATTTGTTGATCCACGTGTCTATCAAACCTCCCAGAGTGAAAAGGACGATGACGAAGACAACATATCGGAAGGTGAGCAGAGCACAGGAACGCTTCGGCCACACATTTTACATTATTCAACCTTTCTTTATTTTATTGTCAACAACTGGTAAATATTGTTTTGCCTGCACAGCTGTCCAAAAGAATCAATTCTTCAACTTTTTTCTTCTTCTGTGGTATCCCAGGCATGTTTGCTAACGAGCTGATGAGGCAGGAGCAGGCCAGACTAAATGAAGCCCGAAAGATCTCTGTGGTCAACGTCAACCCGACGAACATCCGACCCCACAGCGACACGCCGGAGATCCGCAAATACAAGAAGCGCTTCAACTCTGAGATCCTGTGTGCTGCACTCTGGGGTAGGAGGGAGCATCCTTTCATCGTCCTCTAGAAATCAAAGGACGTCTGAACGGTCCCACAAATATCTTCCTGTGTCTCTTTTTGTGTGTGCAGGCGTGAACCTGCTGGTGGGGACGGAGAACGGCCTGATGCTGCTTGATCGGAGCGGACAGGGAAAAGTCTACAACCTGATCACCAGACGCCGCTTCCTGCAGATGGATGTGCTGGAGGGGCTCAATGTGCTTGTCACCATATCTGGTAGGTCGAAACACAGACACGCTCACACTGTGTGTTTGTGCGTCTCATTCCATTCCTCTCAAATATCAAATACAAAGTCATTTAGACCAGTGGTTCTCGAATGGGGGGGTACGAGAAGGCACTCCAGGGGGGACGTGAGGTTTCGATGGCCAAAGTGCAAAACCTCCTATCTGCAAAATGATCCTGGAAAAGTGGGAGGAACCTCCTATTGTTTTTATTTGTGTGTATATATATATCCTGGAAAAGTGCTGGAATAGTATTGCGTATTGGGTATCCTTAACAAATAGCATTCTTTTTTTATTCTGGGAGAATTTTTCAGACCAATTTTTCAGCCATCGATTTGTAAAAAAAAAAAGAATTTAAAATTCGCATTCATTAAAAAATCCTTTAAAAATTGTTATTTAATAAATATAAAAATGTATATTATATTATAAATTATATTAAGTGTACGTTATTAATAAACTGAATTGTATATATTCTATATTAAATCAGACACTCATGGCACAGCGCTTTTTTCAACCAAAAATGCTTTGCGCCAGTTAGGGGGTACTTCACGGAAAAAAGGTTGAGAACTCCTGGAATAGATCAATAACAAACGCCTGGTCATCTGCTATTGTGTGCTGTTTACAGTTGAATAGGTTTCTAATATATATATATATATATATATATATATATATATATATATATATATATATATATATATATATTAGGACTGCATTACTGTAAATTCCATCTCATTTCTCTGCCTTTATTCTCTGCCCTCTTAGGGAAGAAGAATAAGTTGCGTGTCTACTACTTGTCCTGGCTAAGGAACCGAATATTACACAACGACCCGGAAGTAGAGAAGAAGCAGGGCTGGATCACAGTCGGGGAGCTGGAGGGCTGTGTGCATTATAAAGTTGGTAAGAATCTGTGAATGTGTGTGTGTGCATCTCATGAATGAAGGAATTAATAGAAATGACATGTGTAAAGGTTGACATTTATGCCGGATTCTGAGCTGAAATGTACTTCCAATAGGATCGAATACTGAACCAGCTTGGACATTTTCAGCAGGAAAAGAGAGTATTATGCTTTATTCAGGTGGCATGAAACGAAAAAGATTTTAGTTTTACTGCATTTTACCTTTGCAGTACCTTTAACTCACATTTGTGCCGACTATATTGTTTCATGCTGTTCAAGGAAGTTGCTTTACATCCATAACTATGGGCCTTTATACTTTACATTTTATATTAAACTACAATTATACTCTGGTTATACTAACCCCAAGTATCTTTCTGTTCTCCTGCACATTAATGTTTTTTATCAAATGCACGATATTTACACCAGTAAGGAGAGTGGGCACAGGGTTTTTGATTTGATGATTGCTAATGTGGAAAATGTTGGCTGCTCATGTTTCTCTGTCCTGTCTCCAGTCAAATACGAGAGGATTAAGTTCCTGGTGATTGCTCTGAAGAACTCTGTGGAAATCTATGCCTGGGCTCCGAAACCCTACCACAAGTTCATGGCCTTTAAGGTATGGAAGCTCAAGAATGTACATTAACACTTCACTCACTACCATCCACTGAACTCTCCTCCTCCTCCTCCTCCTCCTCCTCCTCCTCCTCCTCCTGCTTCATGTATTCTCTTCTCCCACCCCTGTCTGTTTCCCTCAGTCCTTCACTGAGCTGCAGCACCGTCCCCAGCTGGTTGACCTCACAGTGGAGGAAGGTCAGAGGTTAAAGGTCATCTACGGCTCCAGCGTGGGCTTCCACGTCATCGACGTGGACTCGGGGAACCCTTACGACATCTACATACCGTCGCATGTAAGTGCACGGCCGCGCTTTGTCGGAGTGTGTTAGCTTTTTGTACGTTTTTCTCTCTCGGGTTGAATGGATCTGAATGAAGAACGACGAGGCGTCGGAGAGGGATGGCGCTATTAGTTTCCTCCGGTTCTTCGTACCTGCTGATCTCCTCCTGGGCCAAGGTCAGCCGTGACTCACGCGCTGTCTCTCGAGGATCTGCTTCAAGGAATGCAATGACTTTTCCTGACAAATTACCCCCCGTGATTGATTCACTGTCGCGCAAGTGAAAAGACTGATGGGTGCTTTATGCTCTTTTTATCTGATACTATTTTAGTTGGCTAAATATGGCGCTCTGGGCCCGAACTGTCGATTCTCAGTTCACCGAATGGAGCTCAAATTACTGAAGTACTCCTTATTGTGGAATTTCAATAAGTAGTAGCTGCTAAAAAAAGAGTAACGTATTCTTTGAGCGCACCTCTTCTCCCCGATGGCAGCTTTTAGTCAGTTATACATTCCAGTCGCTCATGGAGGCGAGGTGTACCATCAGTAATTGTCCGTGTGCGTGCTTGAATGCCAAACAGCTTTTTGGTGCTTGCATACAGATTAGTTGTGTTTCCGCGGTGGCTTCACTAATCGCACGCTTGCACCCAAATCAGGCTCAAACTGTTCAGCCAAACTCCTGATTTCGTGGCAATATTTCACTAAATATAAACGGCTAAATACAGATGTGAGGATTGAGCCCATGCTTTACTCTGAAAGAATATTCCTCTTGAGGTGATTGTGTCTTTAATCCATGCTACCTCTCTCTCTCCTTCCCTGCCAACTTCTCTTCCAGTGTGCCAAACAGACGAAGGTGACATCCTGCCATCCACCCTTTAGACTAGATCAATAGAAAATAGTAAACATCGCCGTAGTGGATGCACAGAAGTACTACATGTTTCTATGTGCTGTACAGTTCATTAGAGTATAGATTAATGGACAATGTAGCTAGAAACAGGTTGCATGAATAAATTCATTTTACCCACAGGAGACACCACAAGGGTCAGAAAAGATGTACACGGTATTGCGTAATTAAAGCCTAATTCCAAATATTTATTTGAATAATTTGTATTACCTTAATTCAAAGATAAGTGGCAATGAGAGCATTCCAATTTTGCCGTAATTCTTTGCGTAAAAGCAGTTTCTTGTGGGCTAAGATGAGTTTTTCCATCACCTGGTCACTCACTAATTTTACTGATATGAAGTTGTGCTCCTGAAGTGTGGTTTTGAGTCACACCTCAGGAGAACACGCTGGCTACAAATAATTGGGTTATTCTCTGGGATATATATAAGTGCACAGATTCAAGCTGTGTGTGTGTGTGTGTGTGTGTGTGTGTGTGTGTGTGTGTGTGTGTGTGTGTGTGTGTGTGTGTGTGTGTGTGTGTGTGTGTGTGTGTGTGTGTGTGTTCCGAACTCTTCCGGTGGTGTTCCTGTTAATCAAGGTCAGAGCAAAGTGTTGTAGTTTTTCCGTTTCGCTTATTTTACAGAGCGAGGCTTCGCGGACAACGAGCCAAAGTCTGAACCTTTTGATGCACTGATGCTCCTGATATCTGGCAGCCTCGTTCTCAATATCCACAAACTTGCTTTTTAGAGGATTACAGTATGCAGGAGCCAGTCCAAAAAAATGACAAAGAGCCAGCCAAAATGCTAGTGCATTAACTGCCACTGAGATTATGATTAAATTTGACAGATTTAATTAAAGCCTCTGAAAATGTATGTGCGTGTGTGTCTGCGATAGATCCAGAGCCAGGTGACGCCCCATGCCATCGTGGTGCTCCCCAAAACCGATGGAATGGAGATGCTGCTGTGCTACGAGGACGAGGGCGTCTACGTCAACACCTATGGGCGAATCACCAAGGACGTGGTGTTGCAGTGGGGAGAGATGCCCACCTCCGTTGGTACGTCAGTCACATGAATCATGTCATGCAGTGTGTTAAGCCCATTTAAGAGGATTTTCTTTTTTTTATCAACACTGGAGTCATTAAAACATCATAGAGAAACACAGAGTCCAAAGATGTAATTTAAAAATATAGATATATTTTAATAGCCATTTCAGCGCCTGTGGGTTGCAATGCAAATGAAACATTGAGTGAGTTTTCTGAGAACTGAACTTATGGGAGGGGGGGTCATTTGAGGTTTTGAGGTTTAATTGGATTCATAAATCTGTTCATAACATCAGCCCTTCACAGGAAGGCTTTCTGGAGCTGCTGAGAAGGAACAAGGAAGAAGAAGGAGGGGCCAGTGAGCGTAGAGGTTTTCAGAAAAGATGTACAAATGGATAAACGTGATCAAATGTAAGCGCGAGGGAGTAAGAAACAGGGAGAAAGAGAAAAAGGGGCAACCAAGAGATCAAAAGTCCAACAAAGAAACATGTATGGGCATGTACTGTACTATGAGCACAGTTTTTATAGGAAAGCACTTCACTGCCCTCTTGTGACATCTAGCGGTATTACACTTTTAAAGCTACCATCATTTAGGCAATGGTGTATTTATATATCATGCAGTTGTGAAATGAATGTTATATATATATATATATATATATATATATATATATATATATATATACAGTGGTGTATAAAGTACCCAAAAGCTGTACTTGAGTAAAAGTAAAGATACCTTACTGGAAAATTACTCGAGTAAAAGTAAAAGTCACCTATTAAAATACTACTTGAGTAAAAGTCTTAAAGTATCTAATATTTTCTGTACTTCAGTATCAAAAGTATTTTTCTGATATAAAATGTACTTAAGTATTGAAAGTAAAAGTACAAGTACATGCTTTCAATAAAAAAGCAAAGGGTCAGAATTTTGAGAATTATAAAGTTTATTCTTTTAAGTGCTATGGCCACCATGACCAAGGACAAGGAGTTGTGTTGAAAATAACTGGGTTGGCTGTGATCCATCCATATATATTATGTTCAACATAATATAATATTGTACCTAAGTATACTCTTGCATCTACTATGCACTTATCATCATAATTCTCCAAAAAGCAATATGATCATAGTGTCATATTGCTTTTTGGAGAATTATGAGTTGTAACAGTGTGGTTATAAGTATGCTCATTCCGCACAGAAAGAACGAATGAAAAAAGAAAAAAAAAATCAAGGCCGGAAAGATGTTTTATTGTGAAAAATGACTGGATACATCCGTCTGTGGTAACCTCAGACGGAACCTCTTGACACATGTCAAGATGTTACGTTACCCTAAAAATGTTCAACTCTGCCAGTGTTCTGGATTAAAACCAAGGCAAAGTATCCTGAGATCGCCAAAAAAGCATGAAAACCTGCCTGCATTTCAACATCCTGTCTTTGTGAAGCGGGTTATAAGTTAAGCAGTAGACTGGACATAACGGTTTAGTTAGGAGTAGACTGGACATAACGAACACACGTCGGGTGTCGTTGTCTTCCGCATCCCCGAGGTCGGACCCGATCCGTAAAAATATTGTCTTCAGGTAACCGGTCTGTGGCGCATAAAGGTTTGGGAGCGCTGGACTAGAGGATGCAGAGGGAAAATGCAGAATATTGTGATTCTCCAAACCTGCTTGGTGGAGTCTGTGTTCCACCACAGTCCCGGATGTGTTTTTTTTTTTTTCTAAAGATAGATTCGATTTTGTAGCGAGTAACGAAGGTTTCAGGAGAAATGTATCGGAGTAAAAGTACCAGATTTCTTTGCAAAATGTAGTGAAGTAAAAGTAAAAGTAAACAGAAATATAAATAGTAAAGTAGAGTACAGATATCCCAAAAAACTACTTAAGTTTGGTAACGAAGTATTTCTACTTCGTTACTATACACCACTGTGTATATATATATATATATATATATATATATATATATATATATATATATATATATATATATATATATATATATATTAAATATGACTTCCATTGTCATTCATGCTCATCTTGTGTGTTCTTTCTCCCAGCCTACATCCACTCCAATCAGATCATGGGCTGGGGCGAGAAAGCCATCGAGATCCGCTCTGTGGAGACCGGCCATCTGGACGGAGTCTTTATGCACAAGAGAGCCCAGAGACTCAAGTTCCTTTGTGAGCGCAACGACAAGGTAAGAAAGAATAACACACTCTTTGATTCTCTTATCTGTTGCTTGGAAATTATTTGAGGAACACAATTCTCAAAAATATATTGCGTGGTTTTGATCCCTGGTAGAGTGGGCTGTGTGACAAAATATGTTGGGAAAAAACGCATGCGTATCCACACGTTGTTAAAACATTAATTGCGTGTATGAAGTTGGGTATAATTTGCATCGATCTTACACAGGCCCATAGAAACAAAAAGCACACGTTTAATGCTATAACAGCTAATACATTTTCATACATCCAACATTGTCTATGCAGATATGCGTACAAAAGCATGCATTTAAACAAAAATATATTATTTGTGTGAATAACGAATTTATACTTATATTGCATATCCGCGGTGTGTAAAAGCTGACGCCTGCAGTGCAGTTATGAACTGAGATGCATGAACATAAAAGCCTTGAAGGGACCGAATTAAGGATTATTTGGCATCTCGGGGCGTGGTTGCAGATTGCAAGCCGTGAGCCACTGAGTGAAAAACCGTGGTAACGCCATCCATACCATAATAACACTACTTTAGGAGCAATGGAAGGCCAGCACTAACAACACTGCCGTTTCGCTAGCGTGTCGAAAAAGCCACGGCGGCCTTCAGATGATGTAAAAAATGCGAAAAAGGCTCTCGTCAGAGCCCATTTGTGGACTCGCTCCCTTGCTCCCTTTGTAGATATGAAGGGTTCATTCTCAGCTAACGCAACGACTCTTAGTTTCAGGTGATTATACACTAATGAAACCTTAGTTATGAAATCTCACCACAATTATTTGTGATCTACAGTTATTGAGAAAAAGAAATGGAAATGTTTATGGTTGTAATATTCTCTCTCTCTCTCTCTCTCTGCAGGTATTCTTTGCTTCGGTGCGTTCGGGAGGGAGCAGCCAAGTTTTCTTCATGACCCTCAACAGAAGCTCGATGATGAACTGGTGAGGGCTCCTCCCACCGTAGACCCAGCCTCACTCTCCCATTGGCCCGGCCCGGCCTCACACCTTTGGCCCACAGCACTTCTCACAAATGAACCAGATTGGCCCGAGAAGCCACAAAGTGAACTCTTTGAATTAACACTGGAGAGACTAAAAACCTGCGTATGGGGGGGGGGGGGGGGGAGAAACAACAACAACAACAAGAAAGTTACCGTAGAGAAAAACAACAAAGATCTTTTCGAGATGAAGAGCCACGCAGCCCTCAAGTATGTCGGGTCATGCAGGAGGAAGCCACCGTCTCTCGACTGACTGGCAAACTGGTTCCATTGCTTTTCCAAATATTCTCTTCCTCTGTCTGTAACTGCATTCAAGTGTACACTGGCTGTAGAAATACACTCCACACCTGCCTCCTTCTGTCTCTTCTTCCCTTTACCCCTCCCTTCTTAATACTCCACTTCTTCCCAGTAGATCTAGCCATCACTTTTTTCAAGTCCTCTGTCTTCCTCACTTCCTATCTGCCATATGCGGGGCTTGTTCCCGGAGAACTTACATCTCAGCGGTCAGAGGAGAAGATGAATAAGATTTAATATCAATTCAAATCTATACTTCTAAATATGGGCGGCTGAGGGACGACACGTGTGTGTGTGTCGGCGGTGAAAGCGGACCGCCTGGATTGATTTTTCATTCTCCCGCGTCGCTCCCCCTTTTCTCTTCCTCTTCTCGCCGTCACTCCGGGCCCCCGAGCAAACCGAGTTGTGATTCAGTGTTCGATCGCATTTCGCTGATAGAGATGCGGTGAGACAATCTGCTGTCACAGTATGCAAAGATGGCGTCTGTGTCCCTTTAAAACAAAATCACTGGTCTGTCCTTATCTCCTCTTTACTTTCCGCCTGTCACTGCCACCCCATCACCACATCATCATCATCATCATCATCATCATCATCATCATCATCATCATCACTCTCCCTGTGTTCACTCTTACGTCTTTAAACTCTAAAGGTGCTGCATCAGATATACTGTAATATTAAATGAACAATGAGAGCGTCATTTTGTTCATTCCTTTTTTTTCTTTCTGTTCGTTTCTTTTTTTTCTGTGACTGAGTCGGACGGTCTTTGAAGCGTGATGAAATGTACAGCACATCTGTGTTTCTGAAATCAGGAGTGTATGTGTGTGTGTGTGTGTGTGTGTGTGTGTGTGTGTGTGTGTGTGTGTGTGTGTGTGTGTGTGTGTGTGTGTGTGTGTGTGTGTGTGCGTGTGTGTGTGTTGAAATGAGTCCCATTCAAATCAAGTTTGAATCAAAGTGGTACATTAAAATCACTGTCCAAAAAAAAGAGTCATGTAATTCCGTCTCGGTGTGTGAACTTTTAGCCGAATGCGATCAAAGCACCACTGAGTGTGTTTTATGATGTTATCTTCTTAGTATGAAGTTTATGAGTCGGTGTGTCTGAACATCAAGCATAAAAATAAAAAAAAGGCAATATTAGAGGTTGATTTTCTTTTGGAAGTGTGTTGCGGTTTTCCTTTAACACAGTTATGTGTTATATGTTTTGTCTATTCACAAATACAGCTGTGCTGCTGGAGGGAATATGAAGATGCTTATCATGACTTTAACCTCAACAGAATATGAGCTGCAATCCAGAATACTGTGCGCATGTGAAAGATCCCGTTATAGAAAGATGTGGTGTCCTTATTTGAATCATGCTCTTCCCTGATTGGTTCTTCTGATTGTTTGGCTCCTTCCTGTTTGTACAGTGCCTGGCATGATGTAAGCAAAACAAAAAATGGAGGTCAGAAGATGATCGCTCATGTTATTAATTAACACTTTTATTGATTTTTATTCTCGTGTGTGTTATTGTCTAACTTTAACACATAACTGATGTTATTTGTCTCTTCTAATTGAGATATACATTAGCACATTTAAGACTTGATTTATTTGAAATGATTAACTGAATATGGTATGATAAAACCCTGCAATTTCTTTCTAAATAACTTTATCTCTCCGTATTAAATGTATAACACTATTGAGGGTGGACTAGTTCATGCATAGTCATCCACATTGGAGAGCACTGTAATGCAGATTTAGTCTTTTTTCTGGTGGGTATACTGCAGGTCTGGCCTGCCATGTTGGCCTGTGGTTAACAAACGGAAGGCGACACAAAGAACGACTGAAGTAAATAAATCAAGTTTTTTTTCTTTCTGTTAAATTCTAACTCTTTTTATTCAGTTATATTTTCAAGATTATTATTTTATTTTTTTACACATCCACGCAGAAGCTGCTCCCGCACAGCTGCAAGTGAGGTTCACCGATCTCTGTTAGGAGGGAGCAGGCTAACGTTTTAGCAATAAAGAGCCAAGCTGAAGAAAACCACTGTCTTCCCTGTGTGTGTGTGCACGCATGCAATTGTGCGTATGATTAATGAGCAAGTCTGAATGGGGCATTATTATTATTATGTTTGTCCATCACAGAATTCACTCTTCCCAAAAGGCTGACGGTCATTACACTGAGGACTCTCCTTTCAAAGACGAAACCACTGTATTCTTAATTCTGTTTATCGCTTGTTTTCTTGATTTTTGAAAGAGCATTACTAATGTCCTGTTTTGGGATTTATTTGTTTTGTAAAAGAGTTAATGTAAGAGAGAAATAAATTAAACTAGAGCATTATGCTTCTGGAGTTGTGTGTTTTTTTTCCCTCTTGTGGATGTGTTTGTGAGACTTTTTTTGTGCCAGTTTGCACATTTGTATCAGCTTTGACCCTCAGACTTTGTGTCCTTGTGTCAAGTATATCATTAACAGCAGGTGTCTTTTCTGTACGTGTGTGTGTGTGTGAGAGAGAGAGAATCTGATCAACAACGTGTTATTTGGTATTCCATTATTAATTGCAATATACGGTATATCATTGTCCATAATGTACCAATATGACACACACACACACATACACATACATACACACACATACACATACATACACACACACACACAAAACCAGTGTTGTGCGAAAAATGTAATCCAGACTGTGTGTCTGTTTGTGTTTGGACACCTCCAATAGTAATGTGTTCGTTTGTGTGTATAGAGGATAAATAAGATCACTGCTTAATTTGTGTGAAGAGTTCTGTCAGCACTGTAGATCTGTGTGTGTGTGTGTGTGTGTGTGTGTGTATGCGTGTGCGTGTGTGTGTGTGCACGCGCGCACGTGTGTGTGCGTGTGTGCATGCATGTGTTAGTCGGTTAGTGAGTGGACACAGCCTGATCGAGCATGCAGCTTTCATTGATCATTACCAGCCCGCTGGCTGACACTCTGGACCCATCATGGAGTCGGGAAAGGTAAGGCAATCTTTTGGCAAGTCCCTTCTTTACATGTATTTCATAAAATGGTGACATACTCTATACGTCTTCATTCTAAATCATGAAAGCAGTATTTGCAAAATAGGTATTGCTGTATCGCTGACATGCAAAGCTTTCGGTTACATTTGCCACTCGGACCTGAAGAAACCAGTAGCTCTCTATTCATCAGTGTGTTGGGATTGTGATGAGTTATGCATCTATAGCACATGCAAAATGTTTCATTTTAGCATCCTTATGTAACTTCCAAGCATTCTTATAATTGTCAAAAATAGTGCATAAAGCAGTAATACATCAAACAAAGTATTTCTTTTAATTTCTATGTCCACTTTGATTTGTGACTGTGTAGCGAGTACAGCTGAGTGACTCATGTTCTCACACACGTTAAATTGTCTGTTTGTTCATCCATCTTTGTGTGTGTGTGTGTGTGTGTGTGTGTGTGTGTGTGTGTATGTGTGTGTGTGTGTGTGTCTTTTCTAAATGACTACTTTTCACTCCTGCAGCAGCTAACGGGTACATTGGCCCTGGCTGTGTTCACAGCAGTTCTGTCGTCCCTGCAGTACGGCTACAGTCTTGGAGTCATCAACGCGCCCCAGAAGGTATAGACTCCACTTTCACACAGCCTTCGATTATTTGCCTCAGCAGACTGATATGTGCACCCTATGGCCATTTGCTCTATAAGACAAGAGTGCATTCTCTGTATACACTCCTCTGGAGATAACGTGATACCAAGGAACAGACGTATCTTTTCCCATTGCACGAAAGAAAACAACTTTTCCCAAACTATATTGTGTGCCCCACCCAGAATGGTTTCATTTGAACCTTTACTAGCTGTCTGACATTCTCTTGTCTGCAATGACAAGGCCTTTGGGTGCCTCTCCATCTTGTGGAGCGGCAGTAGAGTGGAAACGTCTCTCTGCTGCTGTCATCGTTGGCTCACAGTTGCTCATCGTGGATCTGATCTGATTGAGACTCCCTCCAATCCAGTTCTGCTCAGATGGCATTGTCCTCCTTTACTGCCCCTGCAGACGGATTCTCTCAATACCGCCTAGCATCTGTGACAAAGTCTTTTATTGGCCCCACAGCCGATTACATCTCGGAGTGTGTGAGAGAAACTTGAAATAGAAGCTCTGGCAGACAAGAGACATCCTTCGCTCTCTGTTTGGCAGCCATTTATGTCAAAGCATCGGCCGATTAAAGCTGAGACCTTATGTGACCATTGTTCAGGACGGAGACAGAGCACAGGAGATCCAAATAGGACATCCAAACACATGACCCAACCTCAGGAACGTTCATCTTTGTCTGTTTTTGAGATAGACCTTTGTCTGCTTGGACTTCCTCTGGGGACTTCCCCCAATCTTGCCTTGATGTTCTTCTGTCTCCTGCTCTCTTTGCTAATGAATTTGCCGAAATAAATGAAGTTCTCCACAAACCCATGTATTAAAACAGGTGCTGGAGGTGTTGCGCCCCAAGGCCCGCCTAGGGGGGGAGAAGTCATTCTAGAGGCCTTAGTGAGGCCTTAGTGAACCCCAAATGAGGGTTATAATACTTATGTTATGTGTTATTTTATATGAATTTATATTTAAAAAATTCTGAATTTTCTTGGGAATAAAAAGTATATTTTCAAAAAAAAAACCTTTTAGACCATATTTTGATCATAACTATGATCATCTAGCATGATCTGAGCATGCTTTTTAATTACTGTGTTTCCTTTTGGTTTAGTTTGGAACGAATCACAAGCATTAATGTCCTCTTTCAGGAAAGCCTTTTTTTTAAACAATCCGGCCGCATTGGGATTTTCCAGGTACTAATATACTACCCACAATGATTGATAATGCTTTATTAGACTCCTACAAGCTCGTAGGGTTACAATGAGGTGTATTTTATTGAAATCTGACTTTGTAAAGTATACTTATTAACGATCTATTGAAACATGACGGCCGCCGTGCGGAAGTGACGGCGAGGTTAGGGGGTTTATGTAATTACATAAACTTAACGGTAAGTTAAATTTTTTCGGAGCCGATAGAACTCTTCCCCAAAGGCTTTACTGTATTTCATCAATTTAAATGAAGTTAATCAACGTTGTGGTTCCAGAGATCCTTTAGGTAACGTCACTTGATTTGATTCTTCTCTTTTCTTGTCCGATAATGGGCACCGCAGGGCTTGGGGTGCAAAAGGTTTAATGTACACTGCCTACATGTTGATGTTGAGATTGGAAATATGTCAAGCTTTTGTTCTTTTCTTCTATGTTGTGGTAGTTCGTGGCCATATAGGGCAAAGGGTCATAGGGTAAACAAAAATCCCTCCTGATTGGTGGAGAATATGTGTGTACATTCCCGTGGGTCTAAGGGAACTGGATGATGGGAGGCACCACTGGTTTTCTGAAAATGTTCTGCTTAGATTTGCAAATGAAGCACTATCTAATGCTAACTGTCACAAATAGACAAAGGTTACTAAAACAAAGACCTACATGTGTTTTTGGGATGTTTTCTTTCCGCTAGTGTGAAAGAAGATGCTAGCCCAAAATCTCCAAATTGATCCGTGCATGAAAAACTATGTTTTTGTCTGGGGGTCTCGCCTATAGAGATTGTGTAAGTTGACAGTATAGTCAAAGTGAAGTTAAATTAAGCCTTAGCCTGCTGTCAGACACTATGAAAACACCTTGTGAATCTCTGTGCAGACATGGTGGGTAATCCTCAAAGCGAGACGTAAATACATCAGTATGCTAAAATTAGAAATAACTCAGTAAATAAACCAAAAATACACTTGATGGATGTTGCCCTTATGATCAACCGACATCTTCCTTCATAAAATGTTAAGTTACATAACAAGTGTTACAATTACAGGAAACCTATTTTGTGTCTGCCTTTTGATCAGTCTCTGTGTGAGCAGCCGTTATCATACCTCTCGATGTTCACAGGTCATTGAAAAGCATTATGGGCGGGCGCTGGGGGTGTGGTCGGAGAGGGCCGCCGTCTTGTCAGGAAACACCACAGAAGAAGACGAGTTCCCAGAGGCGGGGCAGCACCCTGCCGTGGTCATGTATTGGTCATTGTCGGTGGCAATCTTCTCCATCGGTGGCATGCTGTCCTCCTTCCTGGTGGGGTTTGTGGGAGACCTGAGAGGGAGGTGAGAAAGGAAGGATAAAAATAATGAAAATGGAAAAGGGGAATAACTGCAGTAAAATAATGGCGTATAAAGAAGGATGGGAGTAGAAGGAGATGGAGGCAAACGTTATATTAAGTTGAAGTGAAACTGGCATCAATATGGAATAATTCTATGGTGCCCGTGCTCTTATTCCCCACCTGTCTTTCTCTCTGTCTTGCAGGATTAAGGGCATGTTAATGGTCAATGTTCTGGCTGTCGCTGGAGGGCTGCTCATGGGTCTTTGCAGGATGTGGAAACCTCACATCATGGTCATCTCCGGCCGTGCTGTTATGGGCTTTTACTGCGGTACATTTAAGCATGTTGTAACCAATTGATGCTCCCATCATTTAGTTGGAAAGCACTATTTTTATGGGTCATATGCTACAGGTGAGGCAGGTGGCTCATGAAAGCTAATTATTTCATATTCAAGAGGAAATTCAAAAGGGTTTCCTAAATTGCCCTCCAATATTGCTGCATATCCGACAGCGAGTGTTTGTTTAAAGTCATGATGTGTGGGGTTTCAGGGTTGACATCTGGTCTAGTGCCTATGTACATTGGAGAGATTGCACCCAAGGCGTACAGAGGGGCTCTGGGAACATTACACCAGCTGGCTATCGTCATTGGCATCCTCATCAGCCAGGTGAGGTGCACAGCAGCATCTTTGCTTTATGACCATCTTAACACATGACCTAAGCTACATGTGTTTGTGTGTGAATGTAGGTAATAGGCTTGGACTTTGTGTTTGGTAACGATGACATGTGGCCTCTGTTGCTCGGGCTGTCTGGAGCTCCGGCGGTATTACAAACCTTCCTGCTGCCTCTGTGCCCCGAGAGCCCCCGGTACCTTTACATCGTGCAGGGCAAAGAGCAAGAGGCTCGAAAAAGTAAGAGTTACACACACAGCGACTCTCTGGTTCACCTTTTGTTTCTCTCTCGTGCTCTCTTATTGGAACACTATACGCTCAATTATTCAGAAACTTTCAGTTTACAGTCGCCTATATAGACTACTAGGCCGCACAAGATACTCTAAAAGCAATAGTTCAGCAATTTAGGAAACAGACTCGTTCACTTTCATGCACAGAGTTAGATAAGAAGGTCAATACCACTCTCACATGTAAGACCATGGCTGCATTTACGACAACGTTTTTCTACGAACTAAATAAACAAGACATATTAAGACATATTAAAGGATATAACGATGGCCAAAAAGCAAAACCTCCTATCTATAATAACCTTTTTTGAGAATAAAAAAAATGTTGTTTGTTCATTAAATATATAAATTTTGTTCTGGTGTCCACTATAATTGACATTCATAAAAGGACTATTATTTAAATAAACAAATAACTGAAATGCTTCAGAACTAAATATGTCATTCCTGACATGTTAATAAACCAGAAAATATATGAATATCATAGTAAAAAAGACAATAATTTAGCATTATTTGACTTACCCTTTGACTTTCCATAAAATGTGCTGGCTGATAGAGATGCCATCTTGTGTCGAAAGAAAGAGGAAGTTGTCATGATCCCACCCCTACACATGTGGTATCAATGGAAAGCCCAGGAATTGATAGGGTAACTCAAATGAGTAAAAGGAGAGATGCAAAACCAAAGTGTCAACCAGAGAGGACACAAATGAATAGGCTGGGTCTCAGGATTATACATCATACAAAATAAAAAATACAGAAGGCAGACAGGAGGTTCCCCCCACTTTTCCTGGATCATTTTGCAGATGGGAGGTTTTGCACTCTGGCCATCGATAATATGTTATTAAGAGGTGCTGGTAGGCTGATGTGTACCTTCGGACAGAGCCAGGGTAGTTGTTTCCCCCGGTTTCCGTTCTTTAAACCAAGCTAAGCTAACCGGTTGCTGGCTACACCACAGACATGAGAGTGTGACGATATGTTCATCTAACTCTCCAAAAGAACGCGAATAAGTCTATTTCACAAAATGCAGAACTATTCCTTTAATTTTGCTGACTTGCGTACTTTCCCTTAACTTGAAAGCTACTTGCAATGGTTCAAATTTACACATATGGTGTTGCTTTTACCGCTGCAAATTCCTTTCTGCAGACTCTAGCTCTTGTCGACCTTTGCTCTGTGTCGTGTTGCAGGTCTGTATCGTCTGAAAGGGACGTACGATGCAACTCCTGATCTGGAGGAGATGAGGAGAGAAAAAGAGGAGGCAGACAGGGAGCCCAGTGTTTCTATCCTTTCCTTGGTAAGGTATATTGGAAGAGGCTCACTTGAGATATATCCCCTCAGCTACCTAAATATGTTGTATCTTGTGAATTTTGCTTGGATTTTTCCATCCACAATTTTGAAGAAAATTGATTTTAGGGATATAAAATAAGGTGATAAACTCTCGTTGCACTAGAACTAGTCCTGATAATGAACAACAGACATACAGTAAGTTCATCATATCACTCCTCCTCAGGGCTTTCCTGATGATCTCATGTAATGACTCGAGGATAGTTTAATATTAAAACAGTTAGTTAGATAAGTTTTTTAAGTTTTTAAAACCAGTGCCTCAACAGACAGGGCAGAGGAGGCCGGATCTGGAAAGATGAGATTCAACCTTTCGACAGTATTGCAAATGACGACATGCTTTCTCTTATGCATGGTTATATCTTATTAAAAGCTCTTACAACTCATCTTTCTAGATCATGTATTAAGTGATTATTCAATAAATGGGAAATACAGTCTAACACAGACTACTGTAAAAAGGCTGCAGATGAAGCCAGCCCACTAAAAACCAATATATCGTAAAAACACATTAAAATACTTATTTCACACATTGGTCATAAACGTACAGTATGTGTTCTAGCTGTGTACTTTAGAGAACCATTGCAGTAACAGTAGTGTTCTGTGTTCCGTCCTAGATCCGCTCCTCCGTGTACAGACAGCAGCTGTCTGTTGCCCTCATGATGCACCTCTCCCAGCAGTTGTCTGGCATCAATGCTGTGGGTGACAAATGAACGCCAACTCTGCCTTTTTTCTGCCCCATATGGATTTTGATGACATGTTAAAGTGACAGGACAAGTCCTGGTTTCATTGTCAGAGCATGCTGTGTGTGTGCACATCAGCAGGGACTGGGTTTTGTTTATTTCCATGAACATGTATTGTACATGAGATCTGTTACAAAAAAAAATCTATACTTGTTTTGTCTTCAAGATCTTTTATTACTCGACGGTCATCTTTACTCGGGCCGGTGTCGCTCAGCCAGTCTTCGCCACCATAGGAGTCGGAGTCATCAACACATTCTTCACTCTGGTGTCTGTGAGTAGCTCCAGATGACACACACACACACACACACACACACACACACACACGCACACTCTCTCTCTCTCTCTCTCTCTCTCTCTCTCTCTCTCTCTCTCTCTCTCTCTCTCTCTTGTGGACATTACACCGTGAACATTGCACTGGTTTTCTCTTATTACTTCTAACCACACACTTGCACAAACTCATAGATGGCCGGTGTCCCGTATGTTCTAGGTCGCACTGGTAGACAAGGCCGGCAGGCGCACTCTGACACTGGTCGGGCTCGGAGGGATGTGCTGCTGTGCGGTTGCCATGACGGTGGGCCTCAAGTTACAGGTTCGTCAAATCAGGTGTCGGAGCTTTCGTCTGTCAAGAATGTAATGCTCGTTTGAGAATGTTAATATTCATCACATATATGATATAAATGGTCAATATGAGCTCAAAAGCTCAGTTCTTAAATATACTTTATTGATGAGTATGCACAATATGATATACAGGGATCAGAGAACAAGTATTTTTTTTAAATGTGTGCGTATGTGTTGATCTGTTTACAATAGCAAGGAAGAAAATAACAGGAAAGTAAAGCAAACAAACAAAGTAAAGTAAAACACAAGAGGAAATACAAATAAAAATATATATAAAAAATCTTAACTAAAGGTCCACTTGCCAGCTTTTTCTGGAGCTTTTTTGCTGCATCTCTTGGTCTTCATCAGCAGATGGAGTTTGATCCGTTTTGCAAAGCTCCGCTGACATTCTTGCACCAGTACCACAACTTTTTTGTTTTTGTGAGCATTCTTTTAATACTTATCGATGTTGCGGTGGAGAACTGCACATCACAAGTGAACAAGATTTATCTGTTGTTTTTTGTCAAATAAAATGTTTAAAATTGTTGTGGATGGTAAATCTATGTACATCAATGCAAACCCATTACACTACCACTCTGCCCACCATTCCCAGTCTGTGGATTAATGCATCAAGACCACTGACATCCTCGACAGCATCAGTGTCCCGAGCATGCTTTGTTACACCCGTGTGGATGTCCTACTGAACTCCTAATATTGATTAGAATGGATAATTTGTCTTTTAAAGAAAACAAACACAGTGCATCTTTTATTTAAACCTTTATTTAACCAGGAGAGTCCCATTGATATTCAAAATCTCTTTTTCGAGGGAGACCTTGCCAAGACAGGCAGCAACATAAGAAACATATAGTTACAGACAGAAAACACATACGTTAAAGAAACTAAAAGCTAAGAGAGAGTGACGTAACCGAGTTAATTTAAGAAACATTGTTCATTTTTGGGAACCTGCCTCTATTTCTTTAATTTTAGATTTAAAAGCAGTAAGTGGTATCAGTTCTTTGAGTTTTAGATCATTCTGCAACATATTCCATGATGAGGGTGCATGCTTCACATATAGAGCTTGCATACACAGGTCCTATATGCCCACATGTTTCCAACTCAGGGCTTTTTTTTTTCTGGCAGCATTTGATCATTTCAAGTAATCAGGAAACTGACTGATGTACTCTTGCGTCCAGAACGAATACTCGTGGATGAGCTACGTCAGCATGTCCGCTGTCTTCCTCTTCGTGAGTTTCTTTGAAATTGGTCCTGGGCCCATCCCGTGGTTCATCGTTGCTGAACTGTTCAGTCAGGGACCTCGGCCTGCAGCCATCGCTCTAGCTGGCTGCTGCAACTGGAGCAGCAACTTTCTCATAGGCATGACCTTTCCATATATACAGGTAGTCAGAATAACACGGACACACACACATATGTGCTGTATATTCAATCCGAAACACTGCCACTCCTGACTTCTGTCTTTTTCTTTATTTTTCGTCGCAGACTTGGTTGGATTCTTACGTGTTCATCCTGTTTGCTGTGCTACTTCTCGGCTTCACTGTGTACATTTATCTCCGGGTGCCCGAGACCAAGGGCAAAACCTTTGAGGAGATTGCTGCTGTCTTCCACAAGGACCGGAAAAAGTTGGTGCAGGGCCCCAAAGAGGCTACTGAACTGCAGCAGCTCAAAACATCCACAGATGCCTGAAACAACAGGGCCGTATTCATATTTGCGTGGTCTATTTGTATGCAAGTTGCAAGGGTGTGTTCAACTGTCAGTATTTCAAACGACAAGTGTTTTTTGTACATTTATCCTTGTAGTATTACAATAATTACTTCATGAATTAAGGAGTTTTTACACTAGATGCCATTGTTTAATCATGCACAAAACAAAAACGAAAACAGTGACTCACAATATCACATTTATGTTATATGGAGTGGAGTTTACATTTAATCCAAATATAAACTTGCGGTATACCAAAGTATACAACTCATCTTTCTTCACTTGATAGTTAAAGTGGCTATAATCAATATTTAATATATACCTGTTTGTGTGTGAAAGGGCTTATTTGAACCAACAGAGATGTTTGACCCGACTGCAGTTCCTCTGAGTTTAATGGCGTCTTTTATTGTTGTCGGTTTACAGGTTTTAGTGTTTTGGTTCACTTCCACTGCTGTCGTAGCTTCGTTTTAGGCAACGGTAGGCAGATGTTTTCAGTAAATAAACATCAAAAAAGTAACTGTGCACTACATGCCCAGCACCAGACAGAAGTTAGGCAAAGTTAGAGAATAATAGTGAACATATATATTGGCTATACATTCAGTGGACCAAAAACACAACCCCAAATGAATGCTGACATGTCTGCTCTCTTTATAAATGGGCAGCTGTTGGTTATCAAGTTTGTCACTTGTTTCTCCAGGTTAACTTTAAAAAAAAGAAATGCAGTTAAAAAAAACTGCATTTTAACAATTCAGTTAAAAAACTGAATTGTGGAATTAGTGAGCCAGGAAATGAAACATTATTTTATGTTATTTACTCCTCCACCATTTTCCGTCTTGGAATATGAGCATAAGCCAGACTTTACTCACACATGTGTGGTGCTTATACTTCTCTTGAGTGTTTGGCCTTCCCTGTGAATGGTGGATGTGAGTGTGAGTCTGACACTGAGGCTGTTTTCACATTCATCTGTTGAAGTGGGGATGTTTCTCTATGCTAACCTTACACCTGCTAAGGTAGGCCATGCATGGCCATTACTCTCTGACAACACAACTAGCCAATCGTGGGCCAATAACTTCCAGATGTGACGTGGAAACTTGGAGCCTCCAGCGCTCCTTCACTGACGATGGACTTTTAAGTGTAGGAGACATCTTGTGTCCAGCAATTAAACTTTTGAAACAACAAATATTTGTCTTTTTGTTGTTGTCGCATATCTTCATAGTCATAGATTCTGGATTGAACAGCTGATGTCATTTTAACAATCGAAGGAGGTAATTCAACTTTTTGTTTTTTTGCGAGGGACTTTTAAGAAAGCAAGAAACTTCTTTTTTTATCAATCCAATAGTGCACTGTTTTTTAGTTGATCCTCATTGCTGTAGTGGCTTTGAGAAGATCTACGTAAAGACCAATCAAGGAGAACATGGAGCAGACGGCATACACAGAGTGTACATTTGACAGTTATAAATTACCTATAGGAGAAACAAGAACCTCTGAAAAGAGATACTACATTTTCATCACTAACGTTGTCTGATAAACATTTCTCATTACAAGTACCAAAGAGACAAAATGGCACCATTAAGAATCTCTGCTAATTAAAATGTCTGTCTTTCTGCCACACAACAGCTGGTTTGTGTTCTGCTGATAGACTCTGCTAATAGACTCTATCAGTCTATTTCTGGACTTCTATATTTCTTGAAGAAAAATACAGTAACATCTTCAGGGTAAAATTAAATAATTAATTTGAAATCACGTGATAAGAATTTACATCTATCTTATTTCCCATTAAAAACATATATCAAATAGATGGAAGAAGTGTACCGATCCCCCAGCAATAAACATAAAAAAAAACCCTGCTAGGCAAAAATGACCTTTTTTAAACTGTGCTCGAATAAAATAAAAATAATTATTAACACACCATTTAGTAAAAGATAGTATGAATAGTTATGGTCCCTTTTTCAGAATTATTCTATATTTATATTATGCTACTGGATTGTTTGTATTATTGTATACTATCAACATGTGGAGCGTGCAGATGTTGTAGCTGTTCAACGTGGAGGTATATTAAGTAGTGCATTTTCTATTGAGTTGTTTATTATACAACAATGTGTGACGGCTGTATGTGTTGTATGTTAAGTAAATGTGGCAGGTACAAAGGGTAGTTACGTACAGGTGCGCGTGGCGTCGCAGAACGTGCCTTACGTCGCGGAACGTGCCTTGCGTCACGAGCCGCCGCATCGTCACAAGATTTCTTTGAGCAAGCTCCTCCCCCTTCCCTCCGCGCGCATCGTCAGCGAAGCTCGTACCTTTCCTCTGCTCCTCCTGCGCTACAAAACCTCTACGCATGCGAAGTGACTCTCCCTTTTTTTGTTAACAAGATAAAAGGTAAGTTAAAACATAGGCTGCCGATAAATTAAACTTCCACCATGTAGCTGACGTTAAGTAACTGTTTTTTTTGCGGTACGGTCCCGCGTTATCTGACGCTAGGACTCGTGTCGTCGCCTCGTTAGTTAGCGCTAATCCGTTTGTTAATCAGTTACTTGAAAATGAGACTGTTTAAACGCTAAATAAGTTCGCAGCGTGTGTTTCTAGCTCATTAGCAACGTTCTCGGTCGCCAGTGTCGACGAGCACTGGTCGTGTTCGCGAGCTCGCGTGGCCGACGATGACGGAGGACACGAGGTGGGACCCCAAAACTAGCTTACTGGCCCTAGTAGCTGCCACGTAACGTAGCTAGCAAGCTAACGCGCTAGCGAGGTCTGCTAACGCTATCTTGGCGCCACCAGCTGCTCGACCGCTCTGACGCCGATTTGAACCAAACTTTCTGATGAATTTTAGGAGGCGATGAACTAATAAAGGCCACACAAGCCACGTGTTTAGCTCACTCGCCGGGTGTTGTGCCCGAACAGTGTGTAAAAATACAACTTGTGACGGCAGAAACATGGCGACACGAGGGCAATTAACGTTAGCCGTTAGCTTATTCAGTTAGTTGGTTACCCCACCTCGAGTAAGTGTTCATACGGAAGTGTGTGGATGAATTAATGTTAACATTTTAACGCATGTCTAAAGGTTTATTGCCGATGACTTAGTGAGATGCCTGTTTAACATTGAGAAATGTGCAGCATAGCACTTCCATTTCGTCTCCCTCTTTGATTTCATGGTATTGATTTTGAACCACTAATGGCCCAATCACTGGTCTTGGTTTCAGTCCTAGTTCCATGCGCACAATTTTTAATTTTTTTACAATGCTGTGCTCACCAGCTACCACACACTATTGTTCTCTATATATTTTCACAAATGTTTCTTGGCACCACAAACAATCCTCATATTTAAGTAATTCTAGCGTAGCAGACATTTTAATGTTTTGTTCTTGTGTTCTTCTGCCCATCAGGGTGTAAAACAGTCCACCATGGCAGAGGATGGCGGGTGTTCTGGGGCCTCAACAACATTCCCACAGCAGTGTTCTGCTCTGAGGAAGGGTGGCTTTGTCATGATCAAAGGTCATCCCTCTAAGATCGTGGAAATGAGTACCTCCAAGACTGGCAAGCACGGGCATGCCAAGGTAAAACCGTGATGTACATGATTTGAAATTCAGAGCTTACAGCATTTTTTTTATTATTATTTAGCGTGTTTCTTCAACTATAGAAGTAACCCCCAATGCTTTGCCCAGAAACTAGATTTAAGTATGAATTTCCCCACTCCCCCAGGTTCATCTTGTAGGAATTGACATCTTTACTCAGAAGAAGTATGAAGATATCTGCCCATCTACCCATAACATGGATGTCCCACATGTTACAAGGAAAGACTACCAGGTGAGATGACTCATTTGAATCACTTGCTGTGTGACCTATGAACATTTTAACTGAATATTGTCAGTTTATGAGAGTTTGTACTGAAAGCCAATAATTGTTTCCCTGCCAAGTACTTGGTGTTTGGCATTTGTTTAGACATAGTGCATATATTTCCTATAATGTTTTTGAATTTGACACAACCTCATCCTAATAAAAATTGGTCATGTGAGGAAATACTTTTTCGAATGCTATACAGGTGTGTGTGTGTGAGATGCTTTAAAGCTGAGCTGTCTTCAGGTATTGTGAAAGATGTACAGGTTAAGAACTGGTTGAACATGCTTTGGCTCTGCCAGTAAGCAGTTTTTGGCACCCTAGTTGGATGCCTCTTGGGGAAGGAATTCTCTGAAAGCTTTTGTTTAACTGAGTTAATGCTTACAATTCTAGTAAATAACTTTTAAAACGCCCACCAAAATCATGTTCTCACGGTCTGAAATTTGCACGGCAAGTAAATTGTTGTCTGTCGGGTAAAATTGAGGCCATTTGCCACTTAGGAGGTCAGGGAAAACTTCACCCAGTCAGCCGTTCCTCATCCAATGCGGTGCTTTGATAGCGAGTGGCTAACATGAATAGAAACTGGATGTCCGACAAAGGTTCGGCTTAAAACGGCTCACTGCGCAGTGTTGCATTTATTGTGGCCAGTTAGGACATTGTCATCGTGGAATGGCCATGGTATGTGTGATTTCACGTTTCTGAGAAATAAAAAGGCTGCTAGCCTACACATT
This sequence comes from Myoxocephalus aenaeus, assembly GCA_038501785.1. NCBI lineage: Eukaryota > Metazoa > Chordata > Actinopteri > Perciformes > Cottidae > Myoxocephalus > Myoxocephalus aenaeus. The sequence continues at coordinate 56,848 of JBAMJR010000610.1, forward strand.
ATTTATGTAACTTACATCATTTAAATTTTTTGTGCAACTTAAAGAATGTAACTTTGAGAATTACTCAAAACCTTTTAGTAAAGTGTTTTTGCAAGTTTAGCATGAATTAATCTTACTTTTTTCCTTTGTTAGTTTACAATATTTCATCTAACTTTTTCAAATATAAAAACTCAATAGTCTTATACGCAGTTCTTTCATTCCAAAAAATATGATGCTCCTGACAGCACTGTGTAATTAATATTTAAATTCCACCTAGGATTAGGTTGACCTGTGCTAGTTATGCATTATTTCTCTGCATTTAAATACAATCAACCACAAGCTTCATGTTTTAACTGTTTTTGCTCTCATTTAGGTTATAGGCCTCTCGGATAGTTACTTGTCCCTGATGGATGACGGTGGAAATACCAGAGAGGACCTTAAACTACCAGATGGTGACATTGGCAAAGAAATCGAGAAAAAGTTTGATAATGAAGACTCTTTCATGGTGAGTTTGTGGCCTGAGTTGAAAATGTAATTTTCCGACTGATTGTGGCTGAACTGGAGCAACTGTCAAACAATGTTGCATTTCTATGAAGTCAAACGGTAAATATCAAAAGATTTGCTGTGGTCACTGACATTTGGTTAAATCTGTCCCAGAGCTGCCTCTGACGATGCACAAGCATCACACTGGGTTTGATGCAACTTTTGAATGGATCTACATTCATGGTTTTGCGCTGGCTCTTTAACTGAGGTAGAAAACTGTATGCAGGCAGCACTGTTTGGATAGTTTTTGTTTTTTGCATTACTGAAGTACTCTAATGCTCTGTTGTCATATCATCCAACAGGATTCTTATTCTGCAGACAAATTAAACTGGTGCAATACAATTGGTCAACAACTTATTTTGTGCCTCATTTCAGGTCACTGTGCTGTCTGCTGTAGGAGAAGAATCTGTTATTGCCACCAAAGTCCAGAATTAGTATGTGTCCAGGACAGCGCTGAGGACCTCGCACTCCTACTCTCCAGTGTGGCTCTGCAGCCTCACCAACGCGCCTGGCCTTCACCCCACATCTCTACCGGTTCACCCGCTGGTCAACTGAAGTCTGGAAACTGGACGGGGTCCGCTTCGATCATGAAGTTATCCACCTGCAGCCGTCACTGCTTAATTTCGCAATTGCTACTGATATTATTTCAGGAATACCTAACAACATTCCAGCATTTCATAACATTCTTTTGAGTATAGGTGACGTGCGTCTTCTGTCTGCATTACTTTTTACAGCCCCTTATTGTCCCCTCCTTTCTTTTTTGACTGAAATGTAGAGCGTTTGAGTTGACTGTGGGCATGTATCCTGATGTTTTGTTTACTATTGTGACCCAGCACCTTGCTTTCAACCTAAATTCTCCCCTAAAAAAAATATTTTTATCTCGTCTGGCTGACTTCATACCTCAAACAGGCTCCAACTCTACAGCTCGAAGAACTTTAAAACAACTTCATCGTCAGACTACGCCTTTCTGCCTTTGACAATTAAAACATATGCATGCAAACTTCTAATTGACTTGTATGCACATGCCCCTGCATCTGTGAATTTATATAAAATTTAATTTACTTTGCATTTCAACTGTAGCAAGGAACTCTGCTGTCTCAGCTGTTTTGCAACCGAACAGGGGTGGCTGTTGCACCCATTTTCCTTTCACTTGAGGCCTTTATGTATAGAAAATAATTTCAAAAGAACAAAACACTGCAAACCTTAACTATTAGCAACACCACAATGCTTAAGAGGATTCTTGGCACACAATAGTTGTAAAGGAAATTGTTTTGTAAGACAGCCAAAGCTAGATGGTTCTGCTGTGGGTTTTCCAAGTCTTGGGATACTGGTGCTCAAGAACAAAACAACTGAGTGTTACCATAGAGCTATATTATGGGCTGCAGGTGGGGAAAGTAGTTGTAGAAAGTACTTTTGGGGTGGTCGGTCCGTTTGCTGTGTGATGTGAGAGTTCACACTCTAAAATGGATTGTGGCTCAATAGTATTTTTTATGAAATGGAGACTGAGTATTTGCAAGAAAATTAGATTGTTACATGCAGTGCATTAACATGGATGCTGTAGATTCTGAATTCAGATGCAGGCAGTCGGTTTTCTCTCTTAACATGAGAACTAAAGTTATTTTATATTGTATTTGAAGCACTTAGTCTGAGGTTGTTTTGTTCTAGTTTGAGCATTTGTACCAACAGTGCAGTGAGGACTGACTATACGTCTTTAAAGATGGCATGTGTTCAAAAAATGTGCAAACAACCTAATCGGTTACATAATTGCTGATTATAGACTTGTTTGTTTTTTCCCTGACTTTGGATCTGGGCTCCTCTCTGCACTGTTCTAGCAATACTCTTGCAATTTCAAGCTTTGGATTTTGCAGATTTTGCGTCTCAGCATTATTTTCTGGTACAGTGTGTTCTGAACATCCTGCAGTGTCACACCAGTGGCTTCTTGCAGCAACCTTTTCTTCCAGTCCTCTACAGTCTCACGTCCAAATGGCACAACAGCAGCATTCTGGACTGCTAGAACCAAAAGGGTGGGAAGACGAGCGACATTTCAGAAGTACTCTTCTCTTCACGCAGGAGGGAAACAGCATTTCACGTGCAAGTGCAACACAAAGTAGAAACATTGATTGCGGCCACATGCATGATGACTTATATTCATGAGCACATAAATCATCTTGCAACTTGAGTGTAAAACGTAACCTGTTATACACATTGCAGAAAATACTGTCTTGGGGTAGTTAATTAAACTGTACAAAACAGAATATGAGTCTTCCTTCAGCCCACATATTTGTGGCCTGCTCCATGTATCCAATAGCCAGCTCAAGTTACCAACTGGTCTGGGATCTGGTATGCAGCAGTAAAAACACCTCTAGCCCGGAACACAGCCGACCTCTTGTTCCACTGAAATCACGGTTACACTGGAAGGGAGACTGCGAGGGGATACAACTGCAAAACATGACTAGTGTGATGAGGATCAGATTTTCTTAGGCCTCCAAAATAAAATGTCAGGAGATGTGTTGCTTAAACGGTTTCAGCAGTGAGGATAATAAATGAGATTGGACATTTTCTGTTTGAAGTCTATTTTAATTTTCTTGCGCGTGGACCACGTGCACAGTGTGTTGTGTTAAACTGGGAATCGATGGCGGGGGTGTTTCCCCAATCTTGGCACAGGTCTTTTATTTCCTTTAAATGTTTGATCCAATCAATTCATAGAAATAAATCGAACCTTTAGCTTCTTCTGGAACATAAAGATGCATTGGCTCCTCTAGCTGCTGTTTAAAAATAAATAAATAAATCACAATTGTCTTTTTTATTTTGTAAAGGCAAAAATAAAGAACGATCAGATGTTGGCTACTTTCGTCTGTTTTCTCTTGCTACATTTACATTTAAGTTTTCATTTGTTATAACTCACTTGACAAAATGGCAAGACCATCAAGCACAAGAACCATTTACAGTAACTTAAAGTAGTCACACATTTGTTTTATCTGCAAGCATTGTTTGGTAACTTAATTAGCTTATTTTATGTTAAAGAATAGGGTCACTTAAAACAAAGACCCACCTGCTGGCAGTATAATGCTAGTTTTAGTCTAAGTACTTTAGAAATTAATATAAATCTTCATTAATCCATGACACAAAACATGATCAGTTGCTGCTGTTATTTATCATTATTTAATTAAGGTCAGTGGCTGGATGTAATCCTTTTAAATTGGTGGCGTTCTCTAATGCGCTTGACGGGTTCAAACGTGCATGGACAACAACAACACGCACGCCCAAATACTTCTTATTAAAGGAGAGAGTGCACGTGTGCGCCAGCTGTTAACCAGCCAAATGTGGTAGGTCTACTGTTGCGATTAGCTCGTTGGCACAAGTTTCTTTAAAGAAGAATTTTCGGAAATATGAAATATATGTGAATATACTGTTCTGCAGCACAACAAACATGGAATATTAAACTCCTTGGTTCCCACAAGCAGCGGAGTGTTATTCTACCAACAACCAGCGCGTGCTCCCTTTATTGGGAGGTGATGGGACCGAGAAACATGGCTTTCAGGATCGCAAGCATCTCGGTGAGAGGATCACCGGACTTGAACGCAGCATGCTCAGCCCAAACTGACGTGCGTACATCCGGGGTATTGAGCAGCATACAGCCGCACATTGAGGAGAACAGGTATTATCGCTGTGATGAACCACGAGACGTGTGAAATGGGGCCTTATGTCATATTCTGGTCTAAAGTCCTACCGGAGGAGATAAGGCTGGCAGAATCAGTAACTTCTTTTAAATCACTTCTTAAAACCCATTTTTACAGAATTGCTTTTAAGTGATGTCGTCCTTTTATGTCCTTTTAGAGATCTATTATGCTGTTCTTTTGTTCCCCTGGTTTTGTCTGTATATTTTATTTATTTGTCTGTTTTGATTATTGTAGTATTCATTGCCTATGGTCCTTTGTGTCTACCGATATTTAAGTTATGTCTTCTTTGCTTCTATGTAGAGCACTTTGTGAACTTTGTTTTTAAAGGTGCTATATAAATAAAAGTTATTATTATTATTATTATTATTATTATTATTATAAAGTTGCTCCACCAGCCACTGATTTGAACAGGCTGCACCTATGGGATGAAGTATGAGCACAATACGCCTCAATATATACCAACACAATTAACTGTTATTATACTACAGTGAATATGTAAAAACACTGAAAGAAACAGTTAAGTAGTCACTAGACGCATTGGCGATAAATGCCCAGTAGATGCCAGTGAAGGATCACTTTTTATAGCTGAGATTTATTTATCTATCACATCTGTCTTTCCTTACATCTGTCTTCCCTTCTTCTTTTCCTTTCCTTAACACCGTTACCAGCTCACACACTCGCTGCATTAAGGAACCTAATGCACACAGTGTGTGTACCGCGGCTGTACATGGGCAACAAGAGGTTATAAATGTTTCACTCATTTGACTCGAGCAGCTGGATGTGCACTCTGATACAGGCTGTAGCGGCAATCTCGTCTCCGTCCGGTAATCCCTATTACCACTACTGTTACAGTCTATTTATGGGCAATGAGCTTGACACGTAATGAATCTTCAGAAGCAGTAACTCCATTTTCAAAGTTTACTCAACAAAAAATTAAGTTACAAGAATCATTCAGTGCTCAACTTGGCACAACGATCAAAAAACTGTCTCGCTCCGCAGACTGATGTACTGATCAACTGGATATAGGCTCTGATGTAGTCAGTAACGTAACTTAAAGGAACATTTCAACACACTTTTATAAATCACTAAACACATCTTATCAAAGTCTATTATGGCTCTTACACAGGCCTTCCACTTAGAAAGAACTGAGCTGATAGGTCGATGTGCATGGGGGTCACCTTGCAGTCCCCATAGTGAACCCATTGAGGCCACTACAGAGAAACCTCCAGTACGGCTCTTCTTTCTTCTGGACTGCTTTACTGGGAACTCTTCGTCTGAACTCTTTCACGGCTCAATGTGGAGATGGACGTGTGGGTTTTGGAGGGGATTGGCAGAGGTATTGTGGGCCATTCCACAGTGCTTCAAACCTGTTGATCCAGATGCTGAAGCCGGCGGATTCCTGACCGATGTTTGGAGGAGATGAATTGGTTTGGAATGATTGGAGATTTGTTAGAGTTTCGGGGTAAAGGGCTTCTCTTGCAAGCCAGGGAAAACACTACACCACCCACACACACACGCACACGCACACACACACACACAGAATATACATCAACACCGGGGTAGCGCCAAGTGTAAAGGAGGGCCATAACCGCAGGACCTATGTCTCGAAGCAGCATGAGATGGAGAAAGAGCAAAGATCAAAGCATTAGTATGAGCCATGTGCTTTTATTGAAACTCTATGGGATCAAGTGTGTGTGTGTGTGTGTGTGTGTGTGCATGTGTGTGTGTGTGAGAGAGAAAAAGTATGACAAGTATGACATAAATCAGAAGCTTTCGCTTATTAATATGAACAATTAAGAGTTTCGTCCAAAAGAAACAGGAAAAAGTCACACAGTCAGTATCGCACAGAAATGCAGATCAGTCAATAAGTTTATTCTGAAATCCAGAAAGAAATGAAGGGAAATAGATTAAAACACAGGAACAAATATTTTGAAACCTCAATTCAAGAATATTAATTATTATCAGCACTCTGAAAAGCTCAATGACTTAGCGTCACTTTAACATACTCCAAAACCATAACATGCTTTAAATTCAGTCTGATTACATTTTTAGCGTGCACTGAATCCAACATTTTGCTTGCATCGCTTGGATTCTAATTATTTTTTTCTCCCTTGCGCCAACAAAAAAAGTTTCTATTGTAGAAACGTGACCACATGGTGGCGCTGTAGGAAAGGTCACGGAATCACAAAAGCCATCAGTTTGTGTACAACTTTTTAAATGGCCATCCTTCACATAGATATTTAGAGATGGACCGACTGGCTTGCACACAGATACATTTTGTGATTAAAAGACCGTAATAATATAAAGGTCATATAACTTTTCAGTTATTGTAGATTTGTTACTGGTTTTATTACTGTTTTTACCGTTTATTATTGATATGACTTGTTTTAGATTTTTTACTATGTCTCTTGTGTACACTTTACCCCGTTTGCTGCTGTAATCCTGTACATTTCACCACTGCGGGACTAATAAAGGAGTATCTTATCTTATCTTAATTAACTAACGTCCAGGCTAAAACACGGCCACATTAAGGCTTTCAGTGAGAGTTTAGTAGAACATACAATAAACCGCTTCTGGTAACACATGCTAAAGCTATCAAATGGGATATGTATATATATGTCTATCCTCCAAAACAAGCTAAAACACTGCTAAATTTGACCTATTCGTAAAGTTTAGTAGACGTCTAACTACAGTATAGTCCAAGTATAGCTGGGCAATCAATTACACAGCTTTTAAAACGACTATATTTATATCTCTAATAGAGAATAAATGAATGGCTTTAGGATGAACCTTTTACTGTAATTTGACTGGGTCTGTAACGAGGCTAAAACACGGCTACATTTGGACTTTCAGTGACTGTGACTGTGACTAAATGTGGGTAAAGCGGGGACGCTGAGCATGTCGGTCTCTGTAAGAGAACATGATTAAGACCAGCAGGGCAGGGGAGTGTTCTCTCTTCAGGAAAAAGTTCTGCTCTCAGATGTGTTCATGAGAGAACAGGGCTCTCTCTCAGCACGTGTTATTATATTTTAGCTGAGGACCTAATGTCCCCTCATACTGTTGGAAAGGCCCTCTTGTCCTCCCTGGAAGAATTAGTGAAGGAGTTCACAGGCAAACAATCAGGACGGTTTATTTTGGTGCTTCTTTTCTTTTCTTTTTTAGAGCTCAATGGATCCCAGCTGCCATTAAGCGAAGGCGGGCTGCACCCTGGAAACATCGCCAGACAATTGCAGGGCTGAGAAAAAACATCAGGGTGCTGATGCCAAAAGATCAAATGCCAAAAGAGAAATCTGGTGAATTAACTTGAACTCTCTGGATTTCTCGCACAGTTTACAAGATATTGTTAAACTACAAGCAAACTATTGTGACCTGGCTCCTGAGTTTGGGTCACTCTAGCAGGAAAAAGCACTTGTTATACTCTTCATGTGATATGATAATATATCATCGGGAAAAAGGACAAAAACATGCAGAACATTAATTTATGAGTGAAAATTAATGAATATGGTGGATTTAAACTTAAATGCCGACATTAAGAGCTGCTTAATTACTTGTTGATTTATAAGGTTGAGATGTCAATACAAGTATCTATGGGCATATGCAACAATGTTAAAGGAGAGTTAAAGCAACGTACAAGAAGTACACATGTACAATACGTTATTATGGGATGGCTGTAGATGAATGGAGTTTGAAAATTCCGGCTGTTGCCTCTGATGGTCAAATGCAGCGTGTTGTTTCTGGCCACCTGCTCCCCTCTGGCACAGCTTTGAACTTCCTTGTGTGTGTGTGTGTGTGTGTGTGTGTGTGTGTGTGTGTGTGTGTGTGTGTGTGTGTGTGTGTGTGTGTGTGTGTGTAAGGGCAGTGAGGAGACTAGCAGTTGGAATGTTGAAAGGTTGTGACCAACATCTGGAGGTTGACTCCAGCAGGAGGTGGGGAGGGAGAACGAGAAGAAGAGCTGATGGGAGGTGGGTTTGGGGTGGGTCCTTATTTAAACCAGATGAGGACGGTTTATCATAGTCCAGGCATAAAGCACTCAATTTAATTAATTTAATAAGACTTCATATCATTTTTGTATACCCTTTACTTTGTTATCAGAAAGTCATCAGTCACTATTTTTAGGACCGAAATAATTCAATCTTTGAACCATCTCTTTAACAAGAATCTGAATTATACCTCATACATTTATAATACCTTATGCATTATGATGTATGTCCAGGGGTCTGTTTGTTGAGGGAAGGGACTTCAAAATGGAGGGAGAGTGTACTAGAGGTAAAGGAATCAAGCTATGAACTGGGACTGGGAAAGGCTTTTCAGACACAAAAAACTAAACGAACACAACGAGTAAGACTAAAAAGAAACACAGAACGACTAAAAAGAAACACAAAACGACCACAAAGAGATGCGAAACGACTACATACTGTAGAGACACCATTCCAGAGACACAAAACAACTACAAAGAGACACAAAACAATGCACAAAGGATGCAAAAAGACACACAATGACCACTTACAGACACACAACTCCTACAAACAGACACAAAACAACCACAAACAGACCAAACGAACACACAAAGATGTAAAACGACCACAAATAATGACGTATAAAGAGAGAGAAAAAAGACCATTACAAACAAATACAGCTTTTTTTTCAGTCTGGGTTTATTTATTACACTGAATATACAATTGCACTTTTAATAATGTAGCGTTTATTATTGCCAACAACCAGGGAATTAAATAGGATACTTGATGACACACGATGAAAAGAATGATGAGTAATGTTGACAGGAATGAGTGTCAATGAGACGGCTTATTATAGTAACATGTCTCCTTACTCATGCTGATAAATTGAGGTTTTGGGCATGTGGGAGGAACACTGAGGCGAGGCCATCGTTCTGGTAAACAGGTGTCCGTCTGCTTTCCTCCCACTCATTGATGTCCAGGACAAAGCTGGACCCACTAGACTTCTGACCTTATGTGGCATAAGAAAGAAAGAAACAATACTTGTGTGTTTATGTTTTCCCGGTGGTGGATGTGGGTTAGTCATGTAGTTTGTGAGACCCTATAACGACCTGAGAGTCTCATGTTTGCTCTCCACAACAGTCGGCGAGGGAGAATGTGCACATTTTGGTGCTTATTAATGTCTCGAGAAATACTATATATATACTATATATGTGCAGAAAAATGGTTTTCAGCTATGAGAATGCAAAGGCTCCTGCCCTCTAGTGCTGATGCAGAGATTGCTTAAGATGTTTGACACAAGAACCAAAGGTAAAATTAATTCTATATTCTTTAAATAGCCTCAATTCCTGCATTTTTTTTTCATTTTTTGGGGGGAATATGTGGGTGTGAATTCCACTATCAACACCAACTGCTTATATTGCCCCCAAAACAATTTCAAGGACACCCCAGAGAGAAACAATTTGCCTACTGTGATGTTTTCTTTTCTTGATTAAGTCCCCATTTTCTGTTGTCGGCCGTTTGTGAGACGCCTTGCTCGTGTTTTGTCTCCTCTCCTCGAGAACGGCATGAGAAACCGTTGAAGTTGCTGACTCTGACGTTCTCTCTCTCCTCGTGGAAGTGAAACAACCGTGTGGTCGCCCATTATTACACACTCAGCAGCCTCAGCTTGCATTGCTGTTGAACTCACGAGAAGAAGAACGATGAACACTCAAAAATAACTACATGACGCTTAATACTCAGAGTGTAAGAAGCATGTTTATTTATTTTCTTCTGAAACAACATCAGAAGCTTTTGAAGTGCACTAAACAGCACTGACGGTCATTTTAAGTTTCCGCTCTGAGTTACACTTTGGTGTGTGTTTGTGTGTGTGTGTGTAGGCCAAGGAATGTGTAATGTGGTACATATGGTATGTGGTTCTTTGTGTTTGTGGACCGAGGACTGGGAGCGGTTATAAAAACAGCTTTACCCAGAATACAGTTCTCCTGGATCACAGGTTACAGCCTCGGGGGGTTGTGGGATAGGCCGGGCCACTACAGGGAGCGGATAGACCTGACAGTGACTCCCAGTGTGTGTGTGTGTGTGTGGGGAGGGGGGGGGGGGGGGGGGGGGGAATAAGTGAAATCATGGTAAAGCAGAACAAGCTGTTTTCATCCTGATGCTATAATCACCTCTTAAGTGCTTAGTTTTATGTGTGTGTGTGTGTGTGTGTATGTGTGTGTGTGTGTGTGTGTGTGTGTGTGTGTGTGTGTGCGTGTGTGTGTGCATGCGCGCGTACGTATTTTTTTTATGAATTGCAGGATGTTGCGCTTTGCTGCTGCTTTAAAATATGATTTATTATAGAATGTCGGGCATGCAGTCTTGTTTCGATGCAACAGGTGGTGCCACGATGCTTCTGTTTCTATTTTGATCAAACTGAGTTATATTTGCTATATATGGTTGTGAAAGTATATCATGCTCATGACAGGAAGGAACAATTAAATATAAAATGAAATATATCAGCAAGGCGGTGATAAAGTTCCCAGGAAAGTTGTGAAGCTGCAACATGACTTCTGCTGCATGCAGAATAACGGCTCCTTTGTGATTCCCCCGAGCAGCAGTTTAATTGTGTTATCTTCTACTCTGACTGTCGTATTGAGTTCTCATGTCGGCCCAACAAAGAGCCCACTGAGTGGCATGGAGGGACTGAGCTTGTGAGAGAAGACCTTATTGCAGACAATGGAGGGGATTTGGAGAGGATGAGGATGAAAGAGAGCACTGAGATGTGAGCGTGTGATTGGTCAAGATGGGAGAATGTCGAGGGCTTTCTGGTCTGTTTGTGTGTGTGTGTGTGTGTGTGTGTGTGTGTGTGTGTGTGTGTGCGTGTGTGTGTGTGTGTGAGAGTCCTAATTGAGTTAACAGACGTCAAGCGTGTCGCAACAGGGGAAAATGTATGGGAAAGTTATACCACCACCAGTAGAGGTTTGCTTTCCTCTAGAAACACACTGCTGAAGTATGTTCATTGGAAAGTAGCTTGTATTAAAATTTGATATTTTGATAATATTATATGTTAATTGTTGAGGTAATAGTTAAAGGTATAGTTTTGTACTGGACTATGCTATTTTGAGAGGTTATATTTTTGGCGTTCTTATTTTCACGCATGGACCGACATTGAATTGATAACTTTTGACAGAACCAACAAAAACTGAACGTTATATTGCAAAAGTAGACCTGATGCAGAACACCTGTATTGGAACCTAATAAAGTGGAAGTACGCACAGTGTAAAGAATCATGAAAAAGACAATAATGTATAAAGTTTGATGATGGTTTTCTTTATCATAGAGATTGGTTAAGCTTAAATCAGTTATTTGTGATATAATATTAATTATATATAGTTTAGAATATTGCTATATCATTGTGTCATATGGATCAAGACACCCGCCTTAAATCACAACATCCATGCTTCACGCCTGGCTGTGTAACTTTGTTGCACATTATTTCCTGTCATCTCTCTGCTGTCGCTATCTAATGAAATGATGCAATGCCGTCAAAACAATTGTTAAAATGTTCGCGATTAACTGCGGTTATGATATGACGAGACACAGAGAGCACACCCTGTGTTGAGAAGAGATCAAGCGGGAGGGGGATGGCCGACAAAAGGCAAGACAACAATTGTTATCGAGATCTTGTTTTATGGATTGAAGTGAAACCCTCGAGGCCTGGAAAGTATTTTGTGTGAGGGGGAAATATGGCGCCCCAAATTTTTGTAATGATGTTATTTTTCTCTCCTCTTGCTTCCCTCCACCTCTGCCAGTGGTGTCACTCGCTGAAAAAATAAAGGCTGTTGTTTCACATTTTACATTTTTACTGGTTGTTGTCCAAATACACTTTTTTAAAGCGGCATACCAACATTGTCGGGAAGACGCGGGTCTTGTGGTCGGAAACAAACATTTTGAAAAGAAAATTGCTGTTTCCATCCAACTTAAAAAAAAATCATGCTGTTTCCTGTCACAGAGGAATTCTTTCAGTATGTTTTTGAGAAAAACAAAATCTTTTCCCTCTCACCTCTCTCATCTCTCTGGATCACAACACCAGAGGAATTCCTGCAGTGTAGATATAAATAAACTTTGTTGTTAGCAACACATTTTATCAACTTTAGCAAGACTAATAATAAATAATGTGACCACTGCTTTAAGTTAAGTTTTGAAATAACTGAAGGAGTTGATTTGGACCAAAATGTGAATATTTCAATTTGAATACATAAGCAACACCACTGGGAAGCTGCAGTGTATAATCATTTAAAAACACACCAAAAAACTCAGACAATGAGACAATGGACTCGGCCGTTAAATGATTATTTTTGGGCCAGTTTTGGCTGATTTAACACAAGTAAAAAAATAGTACTGCAGCTTTAAGGACAAACATGTCAACAGTGGTGTACTCTCAGTTATAGATCATCACTAATATGAAAAACAACTTTCTTTTGGAGAACGTAATGTTGAGTCAGGATTTGGATGTCCGAGATCATTCCAATGCCGAGTGTTGGTTCGTTGCAGGGATTTTATTTGTGGAGTAGGTGTGCGTGTGTGTGTGCTGATCTTAAAATGCTCACAAAAACATGTTTTTCACTACTGTCTACTGGTTACACAGTAACCCCCCCCCCCCACACACACACACGCACACACTATGGTTGCCGGTTAGATCATAGAATCCGCCAGTGATCTTGCTTACTTTGGCCTATGTGTCTCTTACTTTGTTATCCCTCTCTCCATCCCTTCACTTTGTTATCCCTCTCCTGGTCCATCCTCTCTCCTTACCGACATCTTTTATACATGATCAAAGGCTGAATCCCTCCCTGCAGACACACTCATTTTGATCATTCCCTAAAACACAAGCATGTGTGGCGCTCCCAGCGCTCCCACTCTGTCCATCATGCACACCCATACACACAAGAACATGCACATCCTTTTGAAATGCTCTCTTGGCTTATTTGAGTTATTCACACATTCACACAGCAAATGTTTGTAATCAAACGGACGTATATGAATACACAGCGTTTGGAGGGTGAGTGGATTCTGAGGTGTGGCGGATGGGTTCGGTCCAGATCTGGATCCTGTTTTTAATCAGCAGACTGAGTAATGACTCCCCGGAGACAGTGAAGACACGTCTACGATAATTTTCTTCAAATTCTTTCTTTTTACTTCCTCACTCTCTCCCTTCAGCATTCAGCATTCAGCCCTGCGTTTAACCCAACGTCTGGCCCGCCTTATAAAAACAAAACCTTTTGGTTAATCAAATCCTCACCATCTGTTCTGCAATCTCTTCAAACTTTCCAAACTGGCCGTCCCTTACAACCCCTGCTGCTCTCACTCAGCCATACCGATAACAGTTTATGGATAAAAACAAAACAACTTGTTTACTACCCACGCCCACAGCAGCTGTATTCATTTTAATGTGGATTGCGCAATATATCGCAATAGTGTTAATGCTGACGTATAACTTCTCTGCGCTGCAAATATTCAATAGGTTTATTAATGGGCCACATTACTGGTGCAACATTGTCATTTATAATGGAAAAGATGCCAGGGTAACACTTTATAATAACTACACGCTATTTAGCATTAGTAATGAGTAAACACTTAATTCATCATTTATGCAGCATTGTTCCAACATGAATACTCATTACTCATTAGAATGCAATTCATAAACACAGTTATAAATGTTTCATTCTTGATTAATAAGCTTGGGTTTTCATACTTTATAAATGATGGATTCCCCATTTGTAAATGAAGTATTAAGGACTTATAGATGGTTAATAAGATAATTTATAAAGTGTTAGTAAATGATAACAAAATTATTTAAATGTCATTTATTCATGCATTTATTTTACATATAATGATTTAGATATGCACGAATGGTTAGGGACTATGTTAACATGCGCTTTATAAATGTGTTTTAAAACTGCAATTCATGATTAATTCAGGTTACTAGTCGTTAGTTAAGTATTAGTTAAGTATGTTCTGATGCCAGACACCTGGAACACCAAGAACAAAGCAAGGCTGAAGGCATACAATTATACACAGTTATTGTACATGTAATTGTGCAATTTTGCCTGATTTCCAATTTTTGTTTTGTTTGTCTCTTAATGTGACAAAAGCACACAAACTTAACACTCGACTACAGTTCCTCCTCAGCTCTTCTGAACTTTATTGCCCCCTTTTAGCTCATTGTTTATCTAGCCTGCACGTTCACTGCGCTGGTTCACTCTCAGCGTTCTCATTCATGTCGATTTCAGCCGCAAGTAGGCAGATTCTGTCAGTGCAAAAGCTTTGAAGCCCACGGCACACTAACTGCCCATGCACTAAATGGCAGACAGACAATACAGGGTGATGTATCGCTCGTTGGCTCCGGGGAACGTGAAGAAATGTTCGGTTTTAACATCAGTGTCTCCGGCATCCAGCATCCAGAAGCCCGTCCTGAGGTCACCAGCAAACTAACTGCCAAGTTTGAAGTAGATCAGATGGTTCTTGATATGCGAGTGACTCGCGCACATTTACACACGCACTTACAGAGAGACAGAGATTCCCTGTGTGTGTGTGTGTGTGTGTGTGTGTGTGGATATCTTACTACTATGAATACTGCACTTCCTTCCCCGGTTTATATAAACCAACCACTTTCTAATCAGAGGGGGCAATCACAGCGGTGAGGCAGGCCGGTATTTGCACATTCAGCACTAAGTCTGAGAACACACACACACACACACACACACACACACACACACACACACACACACACACACACACACACACACACACACACACACACACACACACACACACACACACACACACACACACACACAGAGTGTTCACGATTAGGATTATTGCACACTCAAAGAAACAAATGTACAGTAACATTCACACATTGGAAAAAGAAGATGAAAAAAAGCGTGAAGATAAGATGAAAACAAGTGGTCAGCTCCTCCTGCTCAGAACTGAGACAGAAAATACAGTGTATTCGATTCCCTGATCAGTATAACTGAGCCAACAACTTTAAGTTAATAGAGTAAATTATACGATGACCCTGATAAGCAACCATGAGTTCCAGGCCTCTGCTGCAGTTTAATAATGCTCTTTTGTCTGAGAAGTGTGTGTGTGTGTGTGTGTGTGAGGAATTTAGCACTCAGCAGTGGTGATAGCATCTGAATTTGGCAGACTTGTTCCCTGCCTGTGTGTTTTAGTGTATCATTGCTATGCATGTGTATTTTAATGATTTTGTTCATTTATGTGTATGTGTTTATTTTGGTCTGAGTGTGTCTAAATCATTTTGTGTGTCTTTTTTGTGGTGTACTTATACAAGGAATATATATAATACATATGTGTGTGTGTGTGTGTGTGTGTGTGTGTGTGTGTGTGTGTGTGTGTGTGTGTGTGTGTGTGTGTGTGTGTGTGTGTGTGTGTGTGTGTGCTAAAAAGGTGTGTGTGTGGTGTGGTTATGTTGGCAGGGTGTGTGTTGTGCTAGTCTGGCCCCGGCGGTTTTACGATGTATATCAGGCAGCTGCTTAGTCCAGCATCAAAAAGATCAGAAATAGAGCTGTTATTCTAGAAATAAAATGGTAACTGTGAGATACCCCCCCCCCCCCCCCCCACACATACACACACACAGCCGCTTGCTTCTGTTCCCAGCTCTCTTTCCCCCTCTCCATGCATTCCTCAGTGAGCGTTGACCCCTGGACTGCAGAGGTCAGATAACATGATGTACTCATCCGGCTGAGTTCTCCTTGAATTGTTGACTTAGCAACGCTAATTGCTCTGAATTGAACTTCATGGAGGCATTTCATGGAAAGGTATTCACCTCAGATATTCCTGACTTGGAGGCTTGGGGGATTTCGCTCCCCGATATTTTGGCTTCAGGCTGTTCAAAGGAGGAATTGCATGAATATATGTGCGCACATAATAATTTTCTTGAAAATGTTGTGTTTTATGTGTGTGTGTGTGTGTGTGTGTGTGTAGTGTGTTACAAGTATTATGACCTACGTCTTATTGTTTGTTATCAAAGATAAATGCCAGCCGTATGATTCCCTCTCTTTCTTTCATTCCTGCAAAAAAAAAGAAAATCCACAGATACTGATTTTTTTTTATCCAAAAGCAACACACACACACGCACACATGCACACATGCACATGTACACACACTGAGCTGCAAGTCATGTCTCAATCAATGTAATCTGATCCTTGTCATCTGGCTCTGGTTTAGATAGAGCTGATGTGATCTAGATTCACCCTGTGGTGCTCCTCTCCTTCCAGGGCCCACATGACTCACTCACACACAACTTTTCTAGCTGCGCATGTACACCAACTCACACACTTCCACCGCCAGTGAGAGAAAAATAGATATTTCCTGGCGCACTCGTGCCATTTGACCCAGTGTCCCAATATGTTAATCATTTCCTGCTGCATAATCCAATGAAATGGATGAGTTAACTGGATTTATTAGATTAGTCAGAATTTGATTGTCAGAATTTGATCTGGACTCAGTGCTTCCATTACTCGTTTTTCTTTTCAATTCATGAAATGAAATGTATGTTAATTCTTAATTCCAATTTAAAACCTACCAAGGCGGTGTTTTCCAAATCTCATGTTCACATCTTTAAAGGAACCACTTCGAAAAGTTTTAACTTTGTTCAACTTTACTTTTCAGCCTGGTAGTCTATACAGTCTTATTCAGCCACTCAAGAGATGCAACGAGATGAGACGCCTGTATTATATAAGAGTAGCACTTCCTACTTTGCACTAAATGCCATGTACAGCTGAGGTTGATGGGAAGTATTTGGTCATAAACCAAAATACATTTTCAAGCACTGAACAACTTGAAAATGTTACCCGATGATACAACAGGACGTCAAGATTAAGTTGAACCCAATTATGACAATTCATTATGAGGGGGGCCATAAATGTCTGCACCAAATTAAATGACTATGGCCCAAATTGTTGCTTGAGGTATTTAACCTCATCAACCCTAGTGTCCCCTGATCAGGGGACCCTAGGGTTGACCTAGGTGTTCTGCAGCTCATATGACCTTGATATGAATACCAGACCCTATTGTCCCTGATCTCTAAATTTATTAAATCGGACCTGTGGTTGATGATCTAGATGCGTTTGAGTTTTTTAAAACTCACTTCCTCATTTTCGAAAAATCTGTAAAAAAAAAGAAGCTCCGGGCGGATCTAACTCAAGACCAAATATGCTAACCTCATGGTGGCGCGAGAGAAAAAAAATCAGATAATCTGCTAATTTAATTTACCATGAATGTTTTAGAAAAACATGTAATGCCACTCCAACAAATAGTTGTCGGAATATTTTAGTCTGGAACAAAGTGGTGGACCAGCCGGCAGCCCGTCCTTTTAACATGGATAACACGTATAACATGTAGTCTAATTTATAATAATAATACATTTTATTTGTATAGCGCTTTATATCTCTCTTCATTGAATTCTATGTCATCCACTAAATTTAGGTTAACAAATTTAGCATTAAATATGTTGTGTAATACAGATTACCTCCTTTATACTATATGATTCAGTAATGTTCGGCAACCAATATTTGGACATTGACACATTTTTCATTATTTTGGCTCTGTACACCACAACAATAGAGTTGAAATGAAAAAAAGGTTGAGGGTATTTACATCCAAATCAGGTGAACGGTGTAGGAACTACAACAAATTCATATGTGGCCACCCCATTTTTAAGGGACCAAAAGTAATTGGACAAAATATAATCATAAATCTAATTGTCACTTTTAATACTTTGTTGAAAATCCTTTGCAGTCAATGACAGCATGAAGTCTGGATTCCATAGACATCACCAGACGCTGGGTTTCGTCCCTGGTGATGCTCTGCCAGGCCTCTACTGCAACCGTCTTCAGTTCCTGCTGGTTCTTGGGGCATTTTCCCTTCAGTTTGGTCTTCAGCAAGTGAAATGCATGCTCAATTGGATTCAGGTCAGGTGATTGACTTGGCCATTGCAGAACATTCCACTTCTTTGCCTTAAAAAACTCATTTTTTCATTTCAACTCCATTGTTGTGGTGTACAGAGCCAAAATAATGAAAAATTTGTAAATGTCCAAATATTTATGGACCTGACTGTAATTTATGTAAACTCATCAGTTCTTCAGAACATTTGCGGTTCATGTTCTTACAAAAGCCGAACCAAATTAAATGTCGACCGACTTAAACAATTGTCTTTTTTCAGTCGTGAGCAGAAACATACTAATCTACCACCGAGGAAAACCTTTTAGCATCCTGTCTACTTAAGCTGAACAGTGATTGGGGCACTATCTGGTGACGCCCCGAGACTAAAGTAGACCAAATGCATCACAACTATATTGAGACAGAGAATGAACACACCTTTTTCTCTGCAGTGAATTCTCTCTGAGTTATAGTGTTTCCCTTCAACTCTCTCTACTTTAACAACTTCACAACATCATTTATGCATGGCCTGATTTGCAGCCGGGGGATCTGATTGGCCGGTCGTCCCTTTATGGGCTCGGTGGTTAAAGCTCCATCATGTCTCAGAGGGCCTGTGTGCACGTCTGTGTGTATCAGTAAACGGATGTGTGACTGTGTGAATAACCAGGAACATCAAGAGATCATGAGAGAGAACATAAAACACAAGATGACATGGAACCAAAGGAGGGAAATGGAGAAGATTGAGAGAGTGGTTGAAACTGAAATTAGGACAATGTGTGTTGGCTCTATTTTTTCGTAATGAGATCCTGACAGCTCTTTGTCTGTCCTCCTGCACCTGGCTGGTGTGTGTGTGTGTGTGTGTGTGTGTGTGTGTTTTTTTGAAAAGGGTCCTTGAACCTGTTTAGCATTTAAAAACCTGACTGTAATTGTGGGGGTTAAAACAAAGCATGTGTGCGGCCATTGAGATGTCGAGGTTTGTTTGCTCGTGTGTCTGAATCGTGCTGAATGGTCTGAAAAGTGAAGCCAATGAGAAAGAGCCTTAAACTTGCATTCTTTCTAATAGCCATGGCGGCGACTCTGGTTGCAAAAAAAAGTGTGGTTGTATAGAAGTCAATGAGAAAATTACCCTTTACTTCTCACTTAAAGTCTTCTTACAGCATGACGTTAATTTACTAAATTGTGGTCCCATTTAAAGTAAAATAAACAATGGAGCAGGGAATGCTTTAGGGTCGGCTACCTTGTGATTGACAGGTCGCTATCACGGCATCCAGTCTCCCAGTCTCCCAGTCTGGAAGTTGTCCGTGTGTTTGATCTTCCAACTTTAACCCTCTCACAGTGTGTTTCCAGTTCATGGCAGTTAATTAAAACCTTTTTGGTTGCCTACAAATATCTTATTCAGCATTTGGTTGTGCTCCACTCTCTCTGGTTGCAAAAAGCTGAGATGGCAACAGCCAGAAATCAAGGTGGCTGTGGCCAGAATGCTGAATTCACCCCTTCAAAACGTCAGTGCACAACCCAATGGGAAACATCACCCATGCAGTCTGTGGTCTGAATGAACCCAGATGGAAGAAAAAAACACCCAGCAGCATGATCAACATTTACTGTCAGTCTGGCAACAGAGATCTTTAAATCCAACCTTATTATTATCTTTTATTCATGACTTTTATTATTATTATCTATTTAGCATGCACCAATTAAATAATGAATATAGCGATCACTCACTCAAGTTTCCTTTGTTCCAGCTGGACGTTAAGTTGCCCTGCTCAGAGAGCAGTCTGGCAATGCAACATGCCCCTGAAGGCATCTGCTAATTATTTGTGAGCAAGCCAAAGTAAACAACTTAGCCGTGGAAACATGTCCTCCATTTAAATCAAAGATATTTCCCCAGTGTCAGTGTACAGAAAGGGGGTTACCCATGTTGCCGTGTGTCTGCTAAATGTGTAGGCATGTGGATTTCTGCTGAAGTCACGACTTATAGAAGTATTTCTATCTCGTAAAAAAACTAACATAACTTTATTATCCAACCGAAAGTCAAACTACAAATTCCAACTGAGCACTGGCAAAATTGCTTACCTTGACACAATCATCTCTCTCTCTCTCTCTCTCTCTCTCTCTCTCTCTCTCTCTCTCTCTCTCTCTCTCTCTCTTCTCTCTCTCTCTCTCTCTCTCTCTCTCTCTCTCTCTCCTGAACTTGAACTCGCAAGAATAACACTACAGGAAAGTGCACACACATGTTCTGTAGGCACAGACTTGTGAATAAATCCCAGTTGAAGCGTTCCCGGGATATGAGACACATCAGACACACAATCCAGGATGCATGGATGCACACTGAAACGCACACAATTTGCGGCGCTATTCCATACAGGATATGAAAGCGACTGATATAAACTGAATAAGCAGTTAAGGTGGAATGAAAGGGATGAAAGCAGATTATGGTTTCAAAAAACATGTTGTTTTCATGTTGGACTTTAAAAGGTCTTTGCAACCAAAAGACATCCATACTGTCCCTTTTTCTCTGTTTTGGGCTCCATCAAAAGCTCAATGTTTAAC
>JBAMJR010000610.1:82500-285000 GCA_038501785.1 Myoxocephalus aenaeus
TAAGGTGTCCATCTTCTGAATATTTGATCAGACACCAGCAGGCTTAATAATTTAGCAGCAGGCCTTTACATGACTCTCACTGCCTAGGCCTGGAAATAAACGGTGGATGCTCGGGATGCGTTTCCCCTTTGTTGCTCCAAGATCCCCTCCAGTCGCTGCATCTGTGGGAAATGTACAATAGCGTCTAAATCTGACATCATTATGTTCGACAGTGACTTCTAGTGCCATCCACTTTTGCAGTGTTAAGGATGATTTGTAGCTGCAGCTCTCTGTGTGGCAATTTCACAAGCTATTGATCTCCTGCTCGACTGTAAAGCCAGTACCAGGGAAATGACATGGTCAGGTTAGAGAAGAGCACTTCAGGTGTAACAGTAAAAGAGCAAAGTGTGGTTTACCACTCACCTTAACTGCTTTGGTGACTGAGGACGAACCACAAAGTTGTGTTTTTGTTAACAATGAAGTTAACATTTATTACTATTTTACTGTTTATTTATATTACTTGTTTTTAAATTTGATTTTACTATGTGTCTCTTGCTGCTGTAATCCTGCAATTTCACCACTGCGGGACTAATAAAGGATTATTTTATTTTATCTTAACATGGGTGAGGATGGGGGTACCCCGGTTTTCCCTCTCTCATGTTGTAAAATGTTAACAAATCTTTATCATATATCATATACCTGATATTTATATTTATTTGGCGCAGTCAATTCTTTAGATAACAAAGATTGACTTCTGTAAAATATAAGCATTTGTGTATATAAATCACTTATTGACTCTTATATTCAACTTAATGTGAGATGCGTAAGACAATAACACAAGACAAACAAACCTAAACAAGTATAAAGTATAATCAGAAGCTCCGTTATGCATATGGAGAGTGATAATCCTTGTGATCGGACCAGTGTAAATCACGGGGGTAGACCCGGAACAACGGCGTCCGGTCAACTCGGTGTCTCGTCGGGCGACCAGGAAACAAACCGGATGAATAATAAACCGTGTCGGCGGTCACATGTCGTGCAGCGGGCTCCTGAATGATTTAAAGCTTTTTACATCATCAGCCTCCCCCTCCTTCTCCTCCTCCCCCTCCTCCTCCTCCTCCTCCCCCCCCCCTCGTCCCCCGCTGAAGCACCGCGCAGCCCGGAGATGCTGCTGCTGATGCTGTGCCTGGTGACCGACTGCAGCATCCGAGATGGGCATCCTCTAATCCGGCCGAGCCACAGTGAGTGCTTGTCCTTTACTTTTTTCTTCCTCTCGTCTCCAACTCGTCTTCCCTTTTCTCCAACTACAGATTACACATCCACCTCTCAAAGTGACCCCACCTCCCTCCTCCTCCTGCCTTTTTTGTTGTCTTCCTTTGTGCAGATTTTTTTTTTCATGAGCGATGGCGCATAACACGGCGGAAACCGCGCGTCCTAGAGGGGGGCGTTTGGTGAGTCCGCGGAGTGGACGGAAATGTCGGGAAATGGTCTCTTCCTGCATGCGCAGCTCACCTTAGCGGTGTGTGAGAAAGGGGAAGGAGAGAGAGAGAGAGAGAGAGAGAGAGAGAGAGAGAGAGAGAGAGAGAGAGAGAGAGAGAGTTGAGGGAGGGTGTCGCTGCTCCCACCGGGCCAGAGCTGCAGCAGCCGACGTTTGCAGGGTGGTGATGAGTGCAGGAAGAGACAGAGGGACTCGGCTGAGAGAGGTTGGGACGTTTGCTTAAGTGTGTTGTTTGCAGGTGAGAGCATGTGCATGCATTGCTTCTGTGGATTGTGTTAAGGTGTGTCAAGAGGGAGAGGAGAGAAACAAAGATGGTGAAACTTATTAATGCTCTGGAAGGGAGACGAAACAAATAAAATATGTTTTGTGCTGATAGAGAGGTGTTCTTTGCCATTGTCCGTATGATGCTATGATAAGGTGATCATGACATAAGCTTTGAACAAAGGCTGATTTGTATCTGACGTGGAGAAAGATTTTTGTATTAATCCCAGCCTCTTTTTTATGGCACTCATTGCCCTATCTCTCCATCTATTGCCCCACACACACTGTGGCAACGTACTGTGCTGCTGGATGCATGTGTGTGTGTGTCTATGTGAGGACAAGAGCACTCATACACTGAAAGCCTCAAGCTGTGGAACTGGGCTAATCCCTAATGACATGGCCAGCTCTCTCTCTCTCTCTCTCTCTCTCTCTCTCTCTCTCTCTCTCTCCCTCTCTCTCTCTCTCTCGGCCATACGGTCTTGTCTCTCTCTCTCTCTCTCTCTCTCTTTCCCTTCCTTAATTCTTGTTTCTCGTACCTAGTTGTGATGACGTGCGGCCCGCGGTGCTGAAAACCGTCATCATCAGATCGCTTGCTAATACGCTCAAGCTTCATGGCCCTGTCAGCGTTCAACAAGTGCCTTTAACTCACCTCGAGAGACACAGAAATAAAAGAAGGAGGGGTCCATTTTCAATACATGCATTGCTAGATCTATAAGCTGAACATACAATTTAATGAACAGAGGGACTAAAGCAAAAACAGTTCTAGCCAGAACAATGGATGCCAAACAGGAAGAAAAACAGGATGATGATGATGATGATGATGATGATGATGATGATGATGATGATGATGATGATGATGATGATGGGGTGGGTGAAATCAACCACAATAAGAAGTAGAACCAGAAGATTACATAACTGACCAATTTAGCTGAGGTTTGTCTACATATCGCACGCGCATGCACAAGACATCCAGGGCCCTATTCCTCATACGTGGTTCAACTAAGTCGATCAAATGTCCTATTATCCAGCTTAAATTACCCCGATGATTGACGTCAGACTAACTCGGTTTCTCAAAGGCTGATCCGCGGTCAAACGGTCTCGTTAATTCGAACCAAACGTCAGTCATCTGGATAATTGCGCATACCCGTCTGCTTCAAAAGGGGAAAGAGTCAAGCACTGAATCCATGATCTTCTAACGCTACAATGGCAAATAAACTCAAAGGACAAGCCACTTTTTTCTTCGCTGACGAGCAGGAGATCATCATGAACACATATGAGGAAGTCAAGAGCATAATCATGGCAAAATCTAAAGCTGCGTTGCGGATATTATATTGGCTAATTTTAAGTGCGTCATCACCCCAATCAATCAGATTTATATGTATTTAAATGTAACTGCTGGCAGTCTTTCAGAATAAGTAGATAAAAACAAGCCCAAAGAGTATCTAATTGATAGGAATTAATATATACTTATGAGGATATACTGTATGCACTGTATGCGTGTATGTATCATGTACTATGTGTATATACATGTATGTGTAGATTACCATACAACTAGGAGTTTGAATATGTGTATGGGCGGATCAGTATGTATGTATTATTCATAATCAGAAATTCAATCAATTGAAGCAGTGAAAAGAAATTGTGTGTGATTCTCTGTATTCTTATCACGAGTCCACCTTAATAATTTTCTCCAATAATGATATGTATGGTGTACTAATAACACTGTCATATAATTATGAGAGCTTTCAACACATCCATACGTTTCTTAAGCGCTAAATAAACGTTACGAACAGCACGGCATGCAGCGGGTGATAGTCTATGCATACAGTCTGCATACAGTCTGTGAGACAGTATGTGAGACGGCCAATGCTCGGCTGCGCCGTGTGGTGTTCAATTTATGGCTCGAGAAGGTCCCGTAAATAAATGATTCCTTGTCGGCAGAATCAATAGCGCTTTTACAGGAAGTCATGATGATGTAATAACGGATCTTGGCGATCTGGAAGAACTCTCTCCCTATAAAACTAATCTAACTGATATCGCTCCTTTATCAGTGAGGAAGGGAGCTGGCTTTTTTGTCCAGTGGGAGTGGCCAGCTTATCCAGTGAATTTCAGTAAACCTGCCCTGGAGCAGGTTAAGGGATTTGGATGTGTTGCAATGGTGATTTTTCTAAACTTGCTTCGAGGAACCGAAAAGCCTGACCTACGTCATCTTATCCTGAAAATTATCTGGCTAACTCAGTAAACCAGCTACGAAGAATAGGGCCCTGGTCTCAGAGGACTCTGAGTCCCATGAAGGGCAACAGCACTGGGGCAGTTTGAGGTGCGGTGACTTGCACCTTGCTCAAGGGCACTTCAGCCGTGATAGTGCACACAAATATCATAGGCTGTTGTGTTCTTTTTTTTTTTTACATTGGCTGAACATTTTCACTTTTAGGAGGTGTTCTTTAAAAAAGAAAAGCAATGTCTAGTAAAGTTTCAGAATGAACAGAAAATTACACATTTTTAAAACAAGTAGAGATGATGGAGAGATGGAAAGTGAGGGAGAAAGATGAAGGAGGATGAGACAAAGGTCCCCAGCTGGATTTTAAGCAGGAAGTGGTCTGTGTTTTTAACTCCTAAACAGTCTTTTAAAGGTTGAATACATGCACAAACAAAACTAAATATATATAATCTCATGATGTAATAAATACAAATGTCACTAAAAGTACCTGTTTTTATCATGTGCTCCATATTTGTCTTAAACTCCTATTGCTCAGCGTCACAGTTCAAATATTTAGAAACAATGTCCACTCTTCATAGCTCGCCTTTGTAACTTTTGCTGAATTGTGGCTACAAGTTATTACGGAATAATAACAATTGCTCAAATTTATTCGAGATGGGTTACAAAGTAAACAATCTGAGTTTTTTGCTATTTAGCACGTCTATGTAAACATCAGTTAACTTTAGTCAGCAGGAGCTAACCGGTCATACCAGACCAAGTAAGGCTGTAATGGTATACTAAAGGAAGCGAGGGTTCATTTTATAGAGGACCAGAGGTGTCAAGTAACGAAGTACAATTACTTCGTTACTTTACTTAAGTTGAAATTTTGGGTATTTGGGTATTTTTCAGACGACTTTTTACTTCTACTCCTTACATTTTCACGCAAATATCTGTACTTTCTACTCCCTACATTTTAAAAATAGCATCGTTACTATTTCGTTTTGGTTTGTTTTCATTCCGGCTTGTCATCGTTCAAAAACACAAAAAAAAACCTAGCCAGATAAATCGCGCCATCCGGATAGAGTGAATTTGATTGTGGTTGGATGAGAAGTATAAACATATACCATTCCGACACCCTATTGGTTTTCTACGCGATGCACCTGCAGATGACACAAATCAACCGTTACAAATCACGTCACTCTCCAGCAAGGACAGCAGATAGGCAACTAGTTATCATGTCTTCCGCTCCATGAAATACATGTTAATGCTCAGTAGTACACATATGGTACTTTAATGTATTTGCATTGTAATAAAATTTGATCATTTTCAATGGGCATATATGCAGCTGAAACGGGTAGCCTAGTGCATCCCACATTTTTCAACATAACATTTTAAAACATTATAGTCATTATGGCCTTTAGAAAAATTATTGTTTTGGGGGGAGGTGGGGTAGTGCACTATAGGCCCCTGAGACGCGGCTTAAGAGTTTGTCCTTAATGGAAGAAAAAAATAATTCCCCTTACATTACTTTTACTTTTATACTTTTAAGTAGTTTTGAAACCAGTACTTTTACACTTTTACTGAAGTAAAAAGCTTGAGTTGATACTTCAACTTTTACAGAAGTATGTTTAAACCCTAGTATCTATACTTCTACTTGAGTAATGAATGTGAATACTTTTGACACCTCTGTAGAGGACATATTATGAAAAACTATATTTTTCAATGCTTTTGTTTTGCACATACATTTAGGTATCTGAAGAGCCCATTAACCCATAAACTGTGAAGTTAGACAAACCAGTTGGCTTCAGCCTAGATAAAAAAATATGTAATTCAATAAGCAATTCAGATTGGTCTCTCCCTATGTCACATGAAGGATAATTGGATTATACCGCCCCCATCTGGGTATCTCCACCCATGGGTGAGGTGTATTTTGAGAAGAATAATATGTTTCAATAACATGAAAGCATGTGAACATTATCTAGGAGGATCCTAAATACAAGTATGAACCCGAACATGAGCGTGGTATGTCCTCTTTAATGCTTATGAATTACACATTTAACTTTTTAAAAGAATGGATGTTGCTTCTTTCAAACGTCGTATACTGCAGTCTAACTTTTAAACCTGCAAACACTGTTTGGGATGGTTTTGGGCCACATGGGGGCAGCGGAAGTTGTTAATCCGACGTTGACATATCACCTTTTCAGGAAAACTTGTAAACAAACAAATACAGTATATGTTTACACATCCAGCAGAGTTACAGGACAGAGCAACATTTGCATTTTATTTTGCCTGTGCTTTTAAGCCAATATTAGCTCCTTTAGCTCTGTTTTTGGTTCTTGACCAACTCCTGAGGTAAATATCTGTCTCTTTAGCCATTTAATGCGCCACTGTGTTCACTCGCTAACAGTCTGTCTGTAACCCACCTGCTTAGCACCAACTAGCAGAGGCTTTTTAGAGCATTTTCACTGAAAACAGCTGCCTGGCCCCGAAAAATGACACTATGAGAGCACTGAGAACTAAATCAGTAGATTTGTGGCCCGGACAGCTGAACAATGAGCTGAAACTCACTATAGAGGAACTCACTCAGGTGATAATTCTCTGCAGCTTCACAACAAAGACCAACTTCTTTCATAATGACCAATTGTTTTACATTGTCATTTAATGCATTGTTACTATAACGCAGTTGATTATAGTCATGTTCAATATTGGCCAAAAGCCGAACAAAGAATACACAGAATAACTGTGTAACAGCTGGTCTCATTCATCTATTAGGGAGAATGGATGCTGAGTGAATGTGTGTGATAGATACAAGAAAGACAATAGAGCACAAATAAAGGCCTCATTGAGACGGTGATGTTTATGTGCCTCTTTGGCAGATAAATATTTATGTATTTAGTTAGTATATACTTATGTATACTAATGTAGTGATGCGACGAGTACCCTCTTACTGTAAAATATAGGTGTGACTCATGCAGCATGAATGCACAAACATACATCCATACACAGCAATATGCCTTTTTTTTACCTTTATGAATGGCTGACCGGCCCCCACCACTCTTTCTGCATCAGATGCTGCTCAGCACTGACGTCAGTGAACCTGCCTGCGCATAAAGGCTAATATAATCAGGACCTCACAAACACACACACACACACACACACACACACACACACACACACACACACACACACACACACACACACACACACACACACACACGCACACACACACCTCTGGTTATTGGCTCAATAGGACCTAAAGAGAGAGAAAATAGAAGGAGAGACAAACAACAGAGACGGAAGGAG
Organism: Myoxocephalus aenaeus; assembly: GCA_038501785.1. NCBI lineage: Eukaryota > Metazoa > Chordata > Actinopteri > Perciformes > Cottidae > Myoxocephalus > Myoxocephalus aenaeus. The sequence goes on from JBAMJR010000610.1 coordinate 89,742, forward strand.
ACTAGAGGGCCGGTGTGTGGGAGGTAGGCAGCCGTGATAGTTATGATTACGATGTAATCCGATCACTGATATAAATTTGCAACTGCGGTTTCTTCCCTGCAGGTTTATCAGTATTGTTCTCTGCTACTTTTTTTGCCTCCATCTTTTGTCATTTTGTTATTAAACAAGATGACACTTTATTAAATTGATATTTGGGGTCAGACAAATTCGAAAAGCCAACTTATTTTTTCAGCCGCCGTGTCAAAATATATATTTTCCTTCCTCCTAAAGAGCAGATGGTTGTTATGGATGGTAGGTTAACCTTTGTTCCCTTGCCTTCTACTGTGTTTATGAAAGGCCTGCACTAGTTGGTTTTCAATAGTCATTGTTATAAAAAGCATCCTGTTTCATTGACAAACACTGTCTATTATTTTTTGCACACAGTAGTTCCAGTGGTCAAAGTGATTGAGAGAAAATCATTGTATGTCTCGGAGGCTTTGCCCCAATTATGCCCCTATAGGCCTCCTTCCCCTCATTTCAGTGTTGCCCTCAGTCAAAAAAAGACTAACTCACTAACAGGAGGCAAGGAACCTCTCATAAAACAGGAATAAGGAAATTAAAACAAACATAAATGGTCATCAATGTGGCTGGAGAAGATACAATTACACTAGCATTCTCCTTTCTTTTGGAGTTGATTGTGACACTTCATCCAGTTAAAAGCTCATAAAACCATTGCTGCTTACTGTAATTTCACTGAGACAAAATGCAATCGTTTGGAATCTGTTTATGTCCCACTTCTATGTTTTTCAAACTAATGGACTCTCTTAAAGAATTATATTAGTGTTTGAAAAAGAGTGGACAGAAAACACAGTTCTGAAAACCAACAGTGGTCAGTATGAGGTTCTTCTTTTACCAAAAAACAAGGTGGCACCTTTATACTCTTACTGATCAATCCTCATAAAGAAACATACATTTTGCATCCACATTTGATGAATTTAAAAACTCCCAACTTTATTGAATATCAGACTTCAAAATAGATCTGCGATGATAGACTAATAAATCTCACCATTAGCTTTAACAAGAAAAAAAGCACAGGCTGTCGGTCTTTATGGTGGTGCAGATTATGCTCATCTCAGATGTCAAACTTGTTGGATTGAAAAAACAATTGGAATTCGGGGAATTTCTCCACTGTGTTGCCATGGCGCAGCGTAAAGAGAAGAGCCCCAGCCTCTGAGAAGAGACAGAGAAGAAGTCAGAGAGGGAAGGGGAGGAAGTGCCCTCGAGAATTTAGAGAGGTTCACAGGTGAAGGTGGAAAAGAAAGAAAAAACTACCATCAATTGTCAGCAGACTTTATGAACATAGTGAGCAGTGCACACAACAGGGACGACACTAATTTATGTTTTATGCAGTGACGTCCTTTAGAAAAAGCCCTTTTGGACACTGCAGAAGCACAACGCTGCCTACAGAGAGGATGGGGATTAGCAAATTGGATCGAAAGAGGCCATACTGTGGGAAGAAATGTCTCTTGGCAACCACTGGCAATATTTCCTTTCTCCATTATCTCTGATTATCTCCATATATGTCAAGGTGTTGGAGCTCCTCGTCGAAGGATTAGTCAGGAGGATATTGATTAGCCAGTTTTTAAGCCGTCTCTAATTCTAAACATCTGCAATTTAGGTTTATTCTCGTGCATCGAGTTAGGTGTGGTTTCAGTGTCTTGAGTGTGAAATGACCCGATTGCTTTTTAGTGCTTGAAGGCCACACAGACGGGGAGATATGAGCATCGTGGCTGGTTAGCCAGAGGAGCCAGAGGGAGTGATACCGTTGTTTTTATTTATCTTGCAGTCTGAAACCAGACTCACTGTGCTTCAAGCTTCAGGCTCCCACTGTGGAACATTAGGGCAAGATAGATGGGGAAGAGGCAGGCCAAATTGTGAGTGAACTGGGCTGTCTGATGGGGTCAGTCATGCGGAGCAATTTGTCTGTAGCTTTGACAACAAATAGGGGCAATACAGCGGACAGACAGGAGTAATATTTCTTCTTCACGATGCTACAAATATAGATATTAATGGTCAAAATCAAGTGAATCAGAGTCATTAGCAAGCCAGAATATGAGCCAGATATGTAGAGAGTACATGGTCATACAGCCAACCGAGTGGAGCAGAGGGACATTGTGTTTATATTGGTCTGGTGGCGACCAACACATTACACTAAATGTTTCGGGTTGACACGCTTGATCAGTACTCAGCCATTAATTTGTTTATACCAAATGTAGACTTTCTTGGACACATTTCTTTCTGTTTTTCCCTCATCTACTGGCACATTGATTATTGGCACTGTGTAGTTGTTGCTTTGACATAGTCCATGTTCCAAGGCCACTGAGCAGTCTGCTGGGATTCATTTAATTGAAAGGGACATAATCATGTTCATTTTCAGTTTTTATAGTTGTATGTTTGGGTTTTTACTAGAACATGTTTCTGTGCTTTACTGTTCAACAAAACACACTATTTTTCTCCTACTGTCTGTATCAATATACCTGTATTCACCCTTGGTCAGAAACCCTCTGTTTTAGTGCTTGTCTCTTTTAAGAAAAAAAGCCCAGTCTGCTCTGATTTGCTGGCGAGAAAAATTATGGTGCACCTTTGCAAAGGTAATTCCCTAGCCTTCGGCGGTAAATTCTAACGAGCCTCCATGTGACATAGGAAGGGGACCCAAATCTGAATGGCTGGTTTTATGATCCAGGCAGCCCACAAAAAAACTGACTGGCTTGTATTATTTCCCAGTTGGGGTTGGTAGGCACTCGAATGTATGTGCACAAGCACTGTAAAATAGTCCACATACATTACACTACTCAAAATATACACACACAATGTGCTTAATACTAATGAGCCATATCTTAATAATGGTGCCTTGCCAGGTCATTGCTTTACAACTTCCTCTTTGATGGATGGCTGAATCTTTTTTTGCATCTCCTCATCAACAAAGTGGAGCTCCCTTTCTCATGTTCTTCTGAAAGAAGAGTGACTTTGTGGCCGTAGATGAGCAGAACATTACATTAGTACACGTGACTCAGGCAGACATGGCGGGATCACTAGGATCCTCCTAGTAGCTCCAATGGATTAAATCTCAACACAAACACATAAAACAAATTGTGTGTTTCAACTATTTTCTATGATCACATTAACACATTTTTTACACATTTCAACTTTGTACAATATGTTGACAAAGAGAGCTTAGACACAGATTTTTTTTTAATATCTTTAAATTAATGATCTGCACTTGGGTGGGCGTCATGTGATTACCATAATCATGTTTCCCCCCCCCCCCTCTCATTCGCATATAGAGAGGTTCCACCTGCTTGGTTTTTGCTGCTTGGCTGTGTCATGAAGATGGTTTGACACGAGTAGAAGAAACAAATAATCTTTCAGTAAATTACAGAGGCAGTTGGGCAGCCATCTCAGTGAAACTGATGGGAACGTCACTGTTTCTTATTTAAGAAATGTGGTCAAAATCCTTCTTCCTGTACTTCATAAAGTCAATGTTCAGCTCCGCCGCCTCAGGCGAACAAGAGAACTACTACTAAAGTGACAGTTCACTGGCTCCAGGCAATATGCAACTTTGTCTAACATCCATTCATACAACAGTGACCTTTATATGCATACAATTGCATATCCTTTATAATAATATCCCTTATTAATTATCATATTTCATGCATTGTATTGTACACATAAACATTTCTTTATTTTACACTGTGCAAGTCTAAATTTGACCAACTAAGCTTTAAAAACACTACAACAGAGAGGGACAGTTTTGTGTGTGTGTGTGTGTGTGACTGATGAGTCAGGCGGTGAAATCAACCTGGCAGGAGGCAATTTCTCTTTTTGTGTCAAATGAGGAATCAGATTCATTAGGCTTGTCAGGCGGGGAGACTGTGGCCAGTCAGCCACGGCACTGAATCAGCCAGACAGCCACGTAGTCAGTGGAGCAGAGGGAAATAAATGTAGGACTCCACATCGCCATGTAACAGCCAATTACTGCTGATATCCATAAGCCTCCTCAACCGGATCATGTATTTATTTTTACGGTTTTCTGTATTGTAAATGTGCTGCGTTGAAGGAAATGACATTTAAATGTGTCATGTTTGTTTCTTTAATATTAACACAATAATAATGTCACGCCTTTTGCCTTTTAAAGAACACAATGTTAAAAATCAAGTCTGTTTTATACAGCGCCAGACGACATTTGATGTTAAGGCCTAATGAAAAGGACTGGATTAACTGAGCGTGGATATAATATGAATCGATAGCCATGCATTATCATGTTGTGGATATTAGGCTGTAGACTGCATGGTGCTCTGTGCAGCATAGAGGCGGGCCTCGTACATCTTAACACTGAGAGGTACTGAAGTAGAGCTGTGCACACTGACATGAATTATGCACTGTCGCTTTTCCTTTTTTTCACACGACTAGGGCTGTCCTACAAAAAAGAAAATATTTGTTGGCAATACAATTTTTTATTTAATCGATAAATCTGTATTACTTTTTTTTCAGAAAGAGTCACACCCAAGTTTCTAAAACGCAGACGTTAAGCAGTTCAAATATTCAGCACGTTCCACATCTAAGCTTAGCGTGTTGGATATTCGCTAATTAGCACAACACTCAAAGAGTGAGAAAAAGAGGATAACAAATCAAGTGATTAAGTGAGAAAAATTTCTTTGACTCGACGATGAGTCGGCTCCTTCCTGTCCCGTCTATTGGACATGAGAACTGGGGCATTTTGCCAGATTTTGGTTTTCACAAAGGTTGGGTGCAACGCGAGCCGGTTGCCAGGTTGGTTTTGAGTGAATCAGAAGGAGCTCTCAGCCTTATTAAACCGGTGCAGCACTTACTGTAAAAGCAATGAGAGCTCAATCAAGTTATTCATCCATTAATTCAGACACTGGCAGGGGCGGACACAGAGACGGGCTTAGTCACGGCTGATTAGACGCCAGGACGGATGTTCTGACAGCTCTCTCATCTGGAGAGGAAACACTAAAACGGAGAAGCTAGAGGTGGTGGTGATGATTATGATGACAGGGATTCAACTATTGATCCTTAAACGGCGGCACTAAGCAGATAATGGGGGGGGGGGGGGGGGGGGGGGGGGGGGTTGTTTAGTGATATGATATTGAAGAAAGGTCTTGTTCGGGAATTCTATTACACTGCTTGTGTGTATAAAACACGGCTGCTGTAAACACAACAGCAGCTCACATGCTGGGAGATAACATTTACCAATTCTTTTCTTTATTTTGCCATGAGTTTTTCTCCCTTTGTGCTGTTCTGTTCACACATACGCTCGTATTTCAAACGTCTCTCTCTCTCTCTCTTGTAATGAAATGGCAGGAGAAATATGAGTAATTCCTTTCGCTCGATGTTTAAATATAAAATGTATTGCCCCTCGCCCACACTGTATTAAATAATTCAGTAGCTAACGGCGCCACTGGCACTTCCTCCATTTGAAGCTCAAAAGAACAAAACTGTGCACCATGCAGATGTTGCTATTGAATAAGTAGCACCTGCCACCGCACACACTTTGTGTGATGAGTCTAGAATGGGTTTGTGAAAGAGAGAGAGATGAAACTCGACCAGAGTGCAGTGATCTGGCATTTAGAAATGTTCAGACACCATTTCCTGACAGCGATTCCTATTCCAGTGCAGTTAAAAAAACTAAAAAAACATGAATGATAATAGAGATCCCCAATCATGGACCGTACCGATTGTTTTTGTGGTTGTTTTGTTTTAGCAGCTGGTAACAATAATTCCAATCATCCATATATTCAAAATGTTATCCTTTTATTTTGTTATTGTCATCTATTTGCATAAAAACCCACAATGTAAATGAGGGGCAAGGGCGCGCGAGAGAACGTTGACCACAGGTGTGTTGTGCTAGTTTGCACATGTGCGGTATACCAATCAGGGGTGCATGCATGCAGCCGCTTTTAAAAATAAACTTCGAACATCAGTTCACTTAGTTTTTAGGTTTACTTGATGAGGTTCAGGCAGCAAAAGTACTCGGTTGGGCCGAGGAAAAGAAAACGGGTTGGAAATGTTTACTCTGCTGCAACAAGAAGAGGCCACGCTTAATGAAATAGTTTGACTTTTTGGGAAACATTTGCTTTCTTGGTGGTTTATTGATCCTCTAATCGAACTTGGCAAGAGAAGCAAAGCGTTTTTTTCCAAAATGTCCAAAAGTATAGAAGGTTGTCTGCACCAGCATCCGCAACATTACTCATATTATTACATTTTATTATTGGAAATTATAAAAGTTAAATCTTCATCTGGATGATGATTTAAATTAAAAAAACATACAGTCACAAAACATCATGGGATTTCTTTTGTTTCCTCTGGTAACTGAAGTAGTTGATGAGAATATGATGTATACCTGGCTGTGGGTCTTGATCCGTACTGGATAGTTCAGAGTGCTGCAGCTCCCGACGACTGTAATACTGACCTCTTAATATTATTAGTTAGCCGATTTACATTTTTGTCCTTTGTCGTCCTTTCAATTTTATTTACAGTAAAACACGTTGGCTTTTTAGGTATTTATTTATTATCGATTTTAATATAAAATGTTATTTAGTTTCAATCATTTAACTTTTGAAAAGTCCCTTCATAGGTCTTGTGTTCGCTAAATGTTAAATGCTCTTATACACACCTTTATCCCAGGGGAGGGCGGTTAGTAAAACGCAATCATTTTCACTGTCAGGTGGAGCACCTGCTGCTTTGTGCAGCTCCGTTTTGTTGATCTATGACTCTTCAAATAGCTCGCACTGCACACCGAGCAGGTGGTGGTCACTGTCAATGAAAACTGCCAGAGAATATTAAAATGTCACAGACGTATTGGAAAAGACAAGCTGCTCGCATGCTTTGATTTGTGATATGGAACGATGACAGATCTCTGTGCGTGCAGTGCTCAATAGATATATAACAATAACATAACAATCTCAAAATGGATACCATTTGGTCCCATGCTGCCACTTTTTTGTTTGTTTGCAGAGTGTGATTGGATACGTGCGTAGGTGTCAGTTTCTTCAATTAAAGCTGTTGAAGTTGGTCTGGTGCACACACACACACACACACACACACACACACACACACACACACACACACACACACACACACACACACACACACACACACACACACACACACACACACTGACAAAGCCCAACTGGATGACAGTGTAGTGTAATCCGTTTATAGTATATAACATTAGCTTTTTAATTCTCTGTTACTGCTTAAAATTGGGTTTATTTGTCAAGATGATCTTGCTGAAAAATACATGTGAGTTATGTTCTGTCACTTTCTGCAATAATATATTTTATTTTCAAAAAAACAATAAAGATATTTTGTCTTCAGGTCAAATTAGTTATAAAAGCACAGGTGGAATTGAACCCACTGCCGATGGCTGCATTCCATTTCGGGTGGCCCCGGATATCGTGCACGCTCACTCACCGGCACGTCTCTGCTGATTCGTGAATTTGATTTCATCTCGCTGCAATCAGGATGCCTGTGAGTTGGCCTCGTGACGGGTTAGTAGGCCCTTGCCCAACCTCACGCTCGCCAGCACACACAAATTAAATCACCTTTTTGAGATCCTTCTATCGCTGCACGTACTTCCCACTCCCACTAAGTGCAGAGACAACAGCGGCCCCGGGCCCACTCCCGTTCAACAGCTGGGTAATTGCAGCAATTATTTGAGTGGCTCATATTATAGAGAGGCCGTGGGAGTGTGTGTTTGTTCAGTAACTTGCGCCTGTTGTTCAAAGTGGATGAATGGTGAGTGAGTGAGTGAGTGAGTGAGTGAGTGAGTGAGTGAGAGAGAGGTGTAATTGATGACTATAATAGCTCTTTTTTCAACAGCAGTTGCTCATATGACATCAGAGAAAAGTACAATAAAGCCTCTGCAGTTCGAATATATTCTATTGTTAAGAAATAATACATAATTGCCTAATATTCCTATTCAGCTACATGTTTTACAGTGTGCTTCTTACTTATTTGGGCACATAACACATTTTCCAGTGGTTGAATCACTGTCATGATATGAGCTGAGGAGATATTTAAAAAAGTGAAGAAACAGTTTAGTGGCTTTTTGCATTGCAGCTACAGTATGATATTACACAGTAGGAGACAAACCACCTGGTTAGTTGTTCTTATTTCGGACAATTTTGGTTTACATTTTACTTATGTATTGGACAAAATTACCAGGATAAGTGTTTAATTTAAAAACCTGTACTTTACGAGGTTTCCGAGTTTTTGTATGTAAAATCTTGTAATGAGTAAAGACAACCTGAAAGACCTCAAAGATGGACTTAAGTACAGTATTTCAGTTCCACATATTCTACTCACAGTCTACAATACACAGCCCTGTAGAATTGAATAAAACCCTGAAACCCATTTTTGAATCCATATGTGCTCAAATAAACTTTACAGTTATGTGACGGTTCAGTAGACCTGCAAGTACATACAGTATGATTACACATATTGCGGAGAGGGAACAAAAAAAAAAAGAATTCAGCTCTATTGTCGTCCACTAATGAGTTTGGCTACTATAGCAACAGGGCTGCAGGGAGAGGACTGATAATTAGCTGCTTCCTCATTCAGGTAGTATGCGTAATGCGTCTCCACCGCCGGGCTCCTGTGTCTCAGCATGTGAAAACGCTGCAAAAATAAATCACACCACCCTTTTTGTTGTTGTTTTTCAGATAACTTTCTCTCTCGCCATGTGGGGAACAACTGAGACGGCATTCCACTGAACCAGGACAAACGAGAGAGAGACAAAGAACCCCGATCTTCTTCTGAATCTGTATATCCGGATGAAGAACATCTCTTCTTCCACAGTATCGTACACGATTGTTTTCACAAGAAAACTGTAAAAAAAAGTACAAAAGGAAAAAGTACAAAAGAAAGAACTTCCCACTCTTCCTTGTGAAATTCTTCCCGTTTCGACTCTTGACCCCTTGACCTTTGGCTCTTAGCATGACCAGTCTGGTCGGGAAGCTCGACCCTCGGAGGGTGCAATGGCGCTCGACGTGGAACACCTTCACGTCCCGCGTCCTGCGGACCAAACCCGTGGAGTCCATGTTGGATTCGTCCGTGTCGGGCACCAGCGCCCACGGGACCAGGCTGGCGCGCGTCCTGTCCACGGTGGACCTGGTGTCGCTGGGCGTGGGTAGCTGCGTCGGCACTGGGATGTACGTGGTCTCGGGGCTGGTCGCCAAGGAGATGGCCGGCCCGGGGGTCATCGTGTCCTTCATCATCGCCGCCGTGGCCTCCATACTGTCAGGTGAGCCGCTAAGCTCTCTCTTACGGTCTCTCTCTCTTGCACGAGGCTGATTATAACATCGTATAAGGCCACAGTATAAAGGTTGCTGTCGTACGGATCCCCATTACACTGATGCAGTATGATTTCTATGAACAGCCGTTTAATCTATGCATTTAGAACAAGGGCAAATACATTATGCGGGCAAAGCTGCAATATAAAAAGCACTCGGGGGATATTTGAGCACCGCCTTAATGTGCCTATCAATACTTTCACGCAGCCTTTCATGCATGATGCTACAGCCTCATCACTGTGATGGACGCGTGTCTTGTTTTCTGTCTCCTCCGTCCCACAGGAGTGTGTTACGCAGAGTTTGGCGTGCGGGTGCCTAAGACCACAGGTTCAGCCTACACGTACAGCTACGTAACCGTGGGCGAGTGCGTGGCGTTTTTCATCGGCTGGAACCTGATCCTGGAGTATCTGATCGGCACGGCAGCGGGGGCGTCGGCTCTCAGCAGCATGGCGGACTCGCTGGCCAATCACAGCATCAGCAACTTTATGATTTCGCACATTGGGACGCTGAGGGGCCTGGGTGAGTCGGGGAGGATGTGTGGCAGCTGGAGTTTTTCTTGGATAATGATTACGATTTTCTCCTGATTTTGAAACCGTTAATTAAACAGGATTAATATGAGAGGGATGTAATGTGCTGTCAGTAATAGAGTAGGGCTGGTCTTAGGAACTCATGCTGTTTCATAATTGATAGTCAACTAAAGCGTTACTATTTTCTGTGTTCCCTGCTGGGGTAAAACAACTCAAATGCCTTGGAAATAGCCGATTTATAGCATATGGACAGCAGTTTACAGCGAATAGAAGGTGTTTCTATCAACAGGGGAGAATATGACCTCAGCACATCTTTTATTTTGATTGCAGTAGAATAGCAATTGGAGCCTTTGACTCCATTCTTCTCCACTTTTTTATCTACAGCTTCTATATCAGATAACGTAAACTGTCGAGCAAAGCTCACTTTAAAAGCTCTAAAGAGACATTCAGCCATGCGACCTCTAGAAAGAAAGGATCCCTTTTACTCCCCCAACCTTCACAAGAGGGTCACAGATAGTTAAAATACTTTGTTTCGGTATCCTGAGTTCTCCTGGGTTGAATGACAGCTCTGTTACCCAAAAGAACCAGATTTAATAAACTCTTATCTTTGCCGTCGGCCCGTATTCTTGCAGTAATGATTGTAATGCTTGTCCTCAGTGTCATAAATTGACTGTATTTGAATGACAGCTCATGTTATAAAAAATGAAAGTAACATCATCTGGGAAATGAGCCAACCAGTATCAAACGGTATCAGTGCTTGCTTCACTGCTTATCTTGGAAATCACGTCGTTATGGAAAGTAAGAGCGGATGTCGCGTCTTGGATTTCTAAATAATTCAAACCGACACAGTTTTCCAGGTCATAAAACCGAACCATGAGGGGAATGCCCACTAATGTGGTGAAACACTATATCTCATTTGTGTGCCAGCTGTGTCTATCTGGATGACACCGCCCTGACAGTCTCTTTCCTGTTGGACGCTGTCGAAGCGGTGGTCGCGGTCATATGATGAGCAGCTGTTACACGCCATAACGGAAAGTTCCCTTTTCCTGCTGGAGATAAACGTCAGTTTCTCCACACAACGGGGGAACGTGTGGAATTTAGCTCAAAATATGTCTCATTAGTGTGTGTGACCTGTGTGTATTTATAAAGACTGAGTTCCTGTGCATGGTTGAGCCTGGCAGTATAATTATGTAATAATTCAATGTAATTCTTTAGTGTGGTTGACAGTTTACTGTACCTGACAAAAATAGTTTAGTTGATGTTGCAAATATAAGTGTAGGCAAGGCTGAGACAAACCAAACAAATTGTTAAAAGAAAACACCACATTTTGAGAAACAGCTAACTTTTAAATACCAAACTTTTGCAAATGATCAATTTCTATGCTCACTGCTGACTCTTATGCATACACTGGGTTTAGTGACTGGACACTGGAAAAATGGCCACAAAAATAAATGCACAAACAAAGAATACAAGGTGTGTTTTATGTCCATCCCGCCAATGGAAGTCAAAATTCTCTGAAAAATTCTGAAATAAGATGTAGCATTCAGGCCTATCAGGATAAACAGATCTGGGAAATTACCTCAAAAGTAGCATTTATTTTTTCACAACAAAATATATTCAAGATGTATGTTGTGTCTTATACTACTAATAGTTTGTTATGAGATATTTATACGAGTAATCCGACAAATATACTTTTACAATTTGCTCGATTAACCTCCAACTAGCTAACTGAGCGGCTGCATTTACTGAGAAAAGGAGGGCGACAAAAAGCCTTTAAAACAATTTTTTTTTAAGCAAACTTGCATCGCCCACAACCACCAAGGTGCTTAGATTTCCCAGGTACAATGTGTCCAACTATAATATCTGTACTATATCTGTAGGTAAAGGGGAGCAGTCGTACCCGGACCTGCTGGCGCTGCTGATCGCACTGCTGGTGACGGTGATCGTCGCTCTGGGCGTGAAGAACTCGGTGGGCTTCAACAACGTGCTGAACGTCATCAACCTCATCGTGTGGGTGTTCATGATGATCGCCGGGCTGTTCTTCGTCAGCGGGGAGAACTGGGACGATGGAAGGTTCCTGCCCTTTGGCTGGTCGGGGGTACGCACACACACACACACACACACACACACACACACACACACACACACACACACACACACACACACACACACACACACACACACACACATACACACACACACACACACACACACACACACACACAAGTAAGGGAGGTTTGTGTCAGACATCTTTATTCCTCGTGCTTCTGCTCTGTTCCAGGTGATGCAGGGTGCGGCCACCTGCTTCTATGCCTTCATTGGATTTGACATCATTGCCACAACAGGAGAGGAGGCCAAGAGTCCCAACACCTCCATCCCCTACGCCATCACTGCCTCACTCATCACCTGCCTCACTGCCTATGTCTCTGTGAGTCTTTGCACAAACATGAATGATTATTGCCACATTTTGTTCCCCCTTTGTTCCGTGGCATGAGACTGCAAAAAACTATGCTCAAAGTATCACTAACGCTGCCATACACAGTTTTCATGGCTGATTTGAATGTTTTTTTTGCCGTGTACGCTGTGGTAATGAGGTGAGAGAATGACTTGGCAAACATTTTGGAAAATACAATTTTTTTTATTTCACAGTTGAATGTGATTACATCGATTGTGGGAAGACAGCAGGCTACAATTACAGTTTGTAATTCATACACCTGCGTAGGGAAAATTACATTGAATTCAACTGCATTTGAGTATATGTTTTGGTAATTTTTATACTCATTTCTATTTTTTTTTAACTATAACAATCTAGCTGCGTGTAACCTGAAAATGTGGAGATGTGATTGACACAAGGATAGAAAAAAGATCCTCCCCCCTTGCACTCCAACTGTGTGGGCGTGTTTCTCACAACTAATCTTTACATATTCAGCTCGCACAGTCTACCAGATTATTTGACTTTGACACGTTTGTGCTGGATGGTTGTTGCTATGGGTACAGTGTAGCAGTGGCCTATCGGGAGGGAGAGTTTTTCGACATCGCCTGGGGGCCAAAGCTTGCACCAAAACTTCAAAACTCTCCTAGTCTTTGAACGCCTCGTCTTTCTCGGTCTCTTTCTCTCCCAGTTGCTTCTATTTCTCCAAATAACCCTTCTCTTGTGCTACAAAATCTAAGCTTCTCTTAATCTCCATCTTCCTTTGAACTGACTCACTCTTAAGGCATCTTCTGCAGTTTAAGATCCAGGGTTACTTTAATCATGATGCACATTACATATCACACACTTTCTCTGGTTGCGTTGGTTTAAAACAGTGGATTGAGAGAGCGTCACTGCAACCGAAATCAACAAAACGAGACCTTCCTCCAGGGCTTCCTCTGGCACTTTTTCCATGTTGAATTCCCTCACATCCATGTGGGCGTTAGGACATGATATTCTCTCAAGAGGGCAGTGAGGTTGGTGCTTTTGGGAAACCCTCATTCGCGGTGGGGAGCAACACGAATGTGCAAGCGGAAAATGAACTGACGGCGAGCTAAAATGGGCCCCGTGGGATGTGGTTTGGAATCAGCGTTAAATCAGGATTTGTTTTAGGATTCCCCTTTTTAGCTTAGTACAGTCCCCTTTGACAAAGGGTTAAAGGTCACCAGGCCACTACAGCAGGAGGAACATGATCTGTATATCTTCCTCTTTGTGAGGGTAAGCCTTTTTCTTTTTTTTTTACTCCTCTCTTTTTCTGCAATCTGTTCAAGCAAAGCCCTCACTTTTGCAGCACAGTATCCATGACAGATGGCCCTGCATGACTTCACACGTCAGACGCAAGGATCAGAAATTACACACATGCACACACGTACACACATGCACACACACATACACACATGCACACACATGCACACACATGGACACACATGCTCACACAAAGGGAGGGAAGCAGTACGAATGAACACTTTGCATGTGATGCTGAATGTGCTATAGCAGTGGTTCTCAACCTTTTTTCAGTGATGTACCCCCTAACCAGTACAAAGCATTTTTGGTTGAAAACAGATGTAATACACAGCGCTGTGCCATCAGTGTCTGATTTAATATAGGATATATACAGTTCTCTTAATGAACTTTTTTATTGTCCTTTTTAAAAGCTCAAAGTTCATTTCTGACCCAAAATAAATTCTCAACAAGGTCCTTTTAGTAGCTTTTCTGGAGCCTTCAATCATATTACACAATCTTAATTTGCTTTCTTTGATGTTTTTTAATGTTATTTAAAAGAAAAAATATAAAAGATTTCGGAAGACTAGTCAGTAATGACTTGCATTGGAGTCTTCCACATTGTTTTTAAATACTACCACTGGAGGTGCCACATTCTACATTTGCTTTATATGAAATGCTTTATATTCTTTTCACTTTGGAAATGAAAGATTGCCTTTTGCAGAAAGCACATTTGTTGATTATCTCTTCTCCACAGAAATGTTGCAATATCTCAGGCTGACCACCAGGTTCCCTTTTTTATATTTTTATATTGCAACAAATAACTCTTTATTAATGAACAAACTCTTTCTATCCAACCCTCTTCCTTACAGGTTTCTGTGATCCTGACTCTGATGGTGCCGTACAATGAGATCGACGCGGACGCTCCGCTCATGGAGATGTTTGCCGTGCATGGCTGCATGTTCGCAAAGTATATCGTGGCGGTGGGCTCCATAGCCGGACTCACTGTTTCCCTCCTGGGGTCCCTGTTCCCCTTGCCCCGGGTCATCTATGCCATGGCGGGGGACGGCCTACTGTTTAAGTCAGTCCACACAGTTATTGAGTGCTCATTCATTTTCATGTCAATCTAAATGGCGTGTGCAACTGAGTCTCAATCAACTCATTTGTGTGTGTGTGTGTGTGTGTGTGTGTGTGTGTGTGTGTGTGTGTTTAGGTTCCTGGCCAATGTGTCTTCCTACACAGAGACCCCTGCTGTGGCCTGTGTGGTGTCAGGCTTCCTTGCCGCACTGCTGTCCCTCCTGGTCAGCCTCAGAGACCTCATAGAGATGATGTCCATAGGAACCCTGCTGGCCTACACCCTGGTGAGTTGATGATGATGATGGACACAGCTACATAGACCATACGTGTACATGCAGGGTGCAACTAAGTTACTATATTTCGCTCAAAGTATTAAAGAGATGCGTACATTTGCAAGAATAAATCAATTCCTTCTTAAGATTTGGCGAAAAATGGCTCTGCTCTTTGAAGGAGCTTTTAATTATTGTGCACTAATCCCTCCGACACATGCATCGTACAGACTTCTGCTGATAGCTGTAAACGTACATAAAAAGCGGGGCTTTTTATGTACGTATTGGCTGGTAGCCAATCAGTTGAGATGCAAGAGAAAAAAGAAATGGATACTAAGAAAAGCACTTTCTGCTTCTTTTTTTTTTACCCCCTCCTGGTCTGCAGGTAAGCCTGTGTGTACTCCTGCTGCGTTACCAACCTGAGGGCGACATCCACGGCTTCGTGAACTTCCTGTCCGAGGAGCAGAACAACAAGAAAAAGGAGGGCGTTCTGGCCGAGTGCGAGAAAGACGCCTGCTCACCAACCAGTGAGGCAGATGAGTACGGAGGCCCGGCCACCAACACCTGCGGAGCCAAAAACCTGCCGTCGCTGGACGACAACGAGATGCTGATAGGCAAACCGGATAAAACCGTCTACGCCGCCAGCCACCCGAACTACGGCACGGTGGACTTGACGTCTGGCATTGAAGCGGAGGAGTCAGAGGGTGGGCTGTCCCGGCGGTTGAAGAAGCTCATTGGACCACGCTACTACACCTTGAGGATCCGATTGGGCCTCCCAGGGAAGATGGACAGGCCGACTCCGGCCACGGGGAAAACCGTGACCATGTGCGTGCTGCTCCTCTTCATTTCCGACTTTGCTTTCTGCTCCTTCATCATTTTTGGTGAGCACACATGGACACATTTAGGTATTTACTGTAAAATGTAACCAGAAATTAATTGTTTCCTTTTTTTTCTTTGTTTCCTCAGGAGCGAGCAGTATTGGGGAGGGTCGCTGGTGGGCTTTGCTGCTATTAATCTTCTTCGTCGTCTTCCTTGCCTTGCTCGTCATCATTATCCTCCAGCAGCCAGAGAATCCGAAGCGGCTTCCCTACATGGCCCCCTGTGTGCCCTTCGTACCCGCTTCAGCCATGCTCGTCAACATCTACCTCATGCTTAAACTGTCTGCCATCACGTGGATACGATTCTCAATCTGGTGCATTGTGGGTAAGCCACCACCTCACTGAAGGATAGTTTGTCTTGCGTTTAGGGTTTTGTGTCTTTTATTGCGATATTTTAAGACGGGCTTTGTGTCATTGCTGTTATGTTATCCCAAACAGATGGGATCTTTAACAGTGATACATTTCATTTCCCTTAAAATTACAGATTTTTCATTGGTTCTGTGAGTCAGTCAAATCTAATGTCTGTCTCACTTACTCGCTGTTTTTATTTAATTTTATAAAAAGTCTCATTTTTTATTTCCTGCCTCTATTTGTACATCTGTATTTCTCTCTGTGTGAGTAAATGATCAGAGCACACAGTTTATCTTACCATTTTGTCAATTCTTTATCGTTTTTATTGCTTATATAATGACAGAGTGAGTGTCCGGCAGAGCTGGTGGGCATCTGTAAAAAAAAAAAAAAAAGATGAGTAGGATTGCTGTATTCTTCTGACTCACTCAGAGAGGGATGAAGTGTGTTTTAAGATGATATAGAGTTTATTCTTTTTAAATACTTAGTTGAGCTCTTGAAATAGCGCAGTCAGCTCTGGTTATGTGTGTCTGTTTGTTGATGCTGATATTTGTCTGCGTCCCTTCAGGCGTGATCATCTATTTTGGCTATGGCATGTGGCACAGCACGCTGGAGATCACGGCCAAAGAGAACGAGGTGCACGCCTCCACCTACCAGCGCTACGACCAAGGTGTGGACGAGGGCTTCTGCGGCTTCGACGACGATTTCTACCCGCCCAACACCACTGACCCCTGGGCGAAGCCGCAGGGGGGCTCGGGGCGAGCCCCGCCAGCCAAACCTGAAAGCGACGGGGCGCCGTCGAAAGGTGGAGGCAGGACCATTGCCAATCACGGCCTCGCGGAGGAGGATCCGATGGATTTCTGAAGGGACTGACTCTGTGTTACCCTGAATGTACTGCCTTGTCTGCTGCCTGGGGAATGGGAAGGGGGGGAAATAGTGTGTGTGCATGAGTGAGTGTGTGTGTGTGAGTGTGTGTGTGTGTGTGTGTGTGTGTGTGTGTGTGTGTGTGTGCATGCCTGCATGTGTGTGTGTACTTGTCTGTTCATCTAATCCTTGGGCTAGATAGTTTATTGTAGATAGTTTCTTGGCAGTGGAGCGGGTTTTCATTCACTTAAACTCTAACAAGCTCGGCTCCCTTCAGCTCACACGGCAAACAAGGACATCAAGGTCAAGCGTCATAGTCGCAGTCACTTGTTATTCACTTACTGGACTCCACATCCCACACAAACAAAGACCAGATAGAAAAATGCGGACGTAGCAAGAGATAAAAATGTTCAATGTGGTTCACTGCACTGTGAAAACATGAAACATTATTTATTGAGCAATCCGTTAACTGTTTTACGGGGGGAGGAGAAGGTGATGAGCGAGGGGACAGATGAATCAGCACCTCTCATCCTGTGTCAACGTAGACAGACAGGAAAGTGAGATGACAGCATGCCAAGTCCAAGCTATTTCCTATGTACAGGTCAGACTCTCTGCTGATACTCATTTTCTTTTCAGCAGATATGAAAAACAGCTGCTTGTGCTCTCAAAAACACAAAAAAGACCAATCTTTATAATCAAAAAATTGCTTTCAGTCTGTCTTTAAACATTCCCCCAGACCCCTAACATCTAGCCCAAGGGATTCAGGACTGCATTGGGAAAAGGGTGTTGATGTTTTCTGTCACAAATAGTACTTGGACTTTGCTTGCAATAGTGCCTTCATCTACTGTACGTGTATGTGAGTTTCTGATTCTGTCTGTTTTCTACTTTAATTTTGCCTGTCAGTGTGTGTGTGTGTGTGTGTGCACGCGCGCGCAAGGATGTATATGCAATCAAACTCCTCTTTTTACATGGATACTCATGTCTGTGTGTGTGTAGATATACAGTGTGTTCTTCGGGTTGTTTTAGTAGGTATTTGTTAAATTTTTTGCCCCAGCATGAAGCTAAAAAGAAAAATCAATCCACCCGCAACAAAGCAGCTCGTGGTGCAACGTAACATATGCCACCTAAAAAGAGGAGAGAGAGAGAGAGAGAGAGAGAGAGAGAGAGAGAGAGAGAGAGAGAGAGAGAGAGGAATCCTAATGGACAACCTGCATGGTTTATTGTGGTGAATGTCATATTTTCTGTGTGCTGGTCTTTCCACTGATGCAGCTCTCGCTGTTTAGGGAAGGAATTCATTTTCAGTTCATTCAATTCAGGAAATGGATTTGCTTTTTCTCTCCTGGAGATGAAAACAAAATAAGGGACTGTATAAAGTATTATTATTGAGGAATGGGGGTAAGAATAGTAGCAGGATTTTTTTATTTCATATTTCTTGCTGAAAGAACAGTAGTTTGACCTTTTTTTGGATAATTTAATATATCTTTTTTTTAAGTTATTAGTTACTTATTATTTACCAATTCATTTTATATTATTTTAAGATATTGTGGGTAGCTATGTCAGTGTAAGTCAAAAGGAAGGTCCAAATGAAGCATTAATAACGCTGTGGATGGCTTTTTCTGGTTTCAATAACCTTTGCACAGTCTCTAACTGAGAACAACCGTGCTGTAAACAAGTTGTTGAGTTGTACTCACACATTGAGTGAACTGAAATACGATCCCTCCTCTTCCGTCTCTCTCATTCTCTCCCCTCTTTTGCTTTTAACTCCTATCTTTCTTTACATTTAGTTTATTCTCTACTTTCACCACTCCTTTGCTCTTCCAGCCCGACTCTTCCCTCATCTGTTTCCCGCCTCACCACTCGGTTGATATTCATCTGTCGGTGTCAGCAGGGAGTCGCCTCTCTTCAATCACAACTCAGTCAGGATTTGAAACAAGCAATCTGCTCGCGGCCTGACAATACATCAGCCCCCGTTTCACCTCAGGGTGTCGGCTATCTCCCTTTTCTGATTCGTCACCGGAGCATTTAGTCGTCTCCCTGTATGGTTCCGCTCCAACTAGAGAAAAACAACCTCCCTGTTGCCCCTACCTCTTTATGTAGCTACAGTGTTGAAGCCCCACTCTTTACATGATATTTACCCTGCTGCTGCACTCCGAAGAAACATTGTGAAAATCAATCAATCTGTAGAGCTCAGTGTGCAGGACGTGTGAGCTATGATGCTGCCGGAGGTTTAACGGTTCGATTCTATACTAAGAATGTATGCACTCGTGTCACACACACCAAATAGCACGCTGTTATGCTGTTATGTTTAAGGTGGGGGGCACTTCTACAATAGCTGCTGCTGTATATGCCCCAGTGGTCCTAAGCTGTACCTTTTCCTCTTGCCCCTCTGTTGCTGCATCTGTCCCTTCCAGGGAAGCCTTATTTGTCTAATGCACTAAATCTAAGGATGCCACGCTAAACCCTCCACCCTACCTCTGCTCCTCCCACATGTGTCCAAACTCCTTTGATGTCGTCCAGTGAAATGATTGTGATACCGTCCCCAAAAAACACAGCCCGCTATACTGAGAAATTGCGCTTTTGGATGATTCTGTAGCTTTCCGAGGTGTAGTGGAACAAAAGGTTGTGGCCCATCCTTCCCATCAGAGACCAGCCATGGCCGTAGCTAACGTTTGAGGTCATGTCCTCTGTGTCTTTTCTGGAAACCCGGGTGGTATAGCAACAAATAGTGTATATTTTACAAGCTGATTCCAGTATTTTTAAACTCCATATATTTCAATTTGAAAACCCTTTGGCCAAAAAAAAAGAGATGTTATTTAATTCAGTATTTCATGCAAAGACTTTCATGTCGCA
The DNA here is from genome assembly GCA_038501785.1 of Myoxocephalus aenaeus. NCBI lineage: Eukaryota > Metazoa > Chordata > Actinopteri > Perciformes > Cottidae > Myoxocephalus > Myoxocephalus aenaeus. The sequence continues at coordinate 109,599 of JBAMJR010000610.1, forward strand.
AAATATGCATGTATGGAATATATCACAAGAAAAAAAGCCCTGAAACCAACAATTTTGTTGCCTTTCTTTTTTACTGTAACCGTGATCTTTCCTATTTGTTTCAGTTGCCTCATTAACCAAAATTCAGTCAGCCGCCTCACACGGAGGAAGGGATTCCTGTGTGAATGTAAAATATGTTTGGCACAAAGAAATAACCAACAACGTAAGATGATCTTAACCAAACAAAGTTGCTTTGAATGGGCGCCGTAGAAACAGATATTTAAAAAAATTGTTGCCATTGAATGTAATCGGAGGTTTCGCAGAATTGTCAAATATCAGCGGAGAACATGGTTGTGGGAAGAAAAAGAAAACAGCACATCCTAAAACATTTGCACTTTAAATCTCACACACATCCAAACATATATATTCCATTGTGTTACAAAACAGCCAAAATACCCCTCGCCACCCGGGTCCCCTCCCGACTCAGCCAAAAGAATCCAGCCGTTCTGCATTCAAAGCTCAGCCAAAACAAGATTCAGAATTCTCTGCCACTGGACTGTACAGTCAATGTACTATATAATCTGCTCTATGCGTGTATGCATACAATGTGTGAGTGCATGTGCAGTATGTGTGTGTGTGTGTGTGTGTGTGTGTGTGTGTGTGTGTGTGTGTGTGTGTGTGTGTGTGTGTGTGTGTGTGTGTGTGTGGTCCATGCCTGCGCCTCAATGTGACCGTCTGGTGAATGTGCTGCATGCCCTCATGCACGAGGCCCAGACTGTAAATGTTGTATTGCATGTGGTGATTGATCGCTAAGAGACATAATAGAACACTGAACCACACATCAGGCTTAGTTATTACACCTGTGAGCGTCAGCCTCTGTGCTCTGAGAGGATTTAACAGGTGTATTACAACCCAATTGGCTTAAAAAAAAACGTCATTGTTCCGAATCCTAACCAGTGAATTCTAACCGAAAAGCTATTGCGTTCACTGCAGACTTTGACCGTTTCTATTCAGATTCAAACCCAAAACTTTCTTGTACTTTACAAAACTCGATAATATGTTAAGTGTGAAGTGAATTCTATGAGCTAACAGAAGATGATTTGCTGGATCCTCTCCTGTATTTCTAAGATCATACCGTAATCTCCCCCATCCGAGTGGGAACCATGGGCTCCGTTGGAGAAGGGAGTAGAACATGTAGCAAACATCCAGGATGACTCCTCTCTTGTCCTCCCTCAGCCACTTACAGTCTGCCTACTTCCTGTACATCCCTTCTCTCAACCACGACCTCTGCAAGCCAAAGTCTACGATGTTTGTTTACTTCTCACACACAGGAGACCGTACAGTTTCTACAGATGAACACTTAACAACAGAGCTAACCCATTTTTCTTGGGAGTCTGCTAATGAGCTACTAATGTCAGTTTATCCCAAGGAGACAGATTTTAATTTCACTTTAGTCAACAGTGCAATGATAATTAAAAAAAATCCAAGTTGCAAAGTATTTCCTTCAAAGTATTAGTCTAGACGTCATTGACTACAGCAGTTTGTCCGGCAGTGAAAAAGTACAATATTGAAAGAAAAAAAAGAAGTATTTTTCTACAGCTGTCTCCCAACCGCGGGTCCTCCTCGGGTAGGCATGCACAAAAGAGCTGGGCGGAGTTATCAGCCTTCACTTTCTGTGTCTTTTGTTTAATCACAAAGGAGGCCCGGGAGAAACTGCTAAAATATATTTTTAACAACCGTAGTCTCTAGAACGATAACTCTCATTTATAAACCTTAATCCTTTCCTTTTGAAGGATTTCGAAATGGTTGCTCTATAGACGTCAATAGGACCGTAGAAGGTCTAGGAGTAGGAGTACGACAGAAAAACGTGCAGAAACTATTTTAATACAATTCTATAAAGGGTGAACTACAAGCGTAATCAAATATTGCCACTATTGCTTTTGAAGACAGCTACTATTTGTTTCTTTAGTCTCGGAGAAGGCATGTTGTTCCTGTGCTCTGTGTTCGCTGTGGCCAAGTGTCCAGTCAGTGCGTGTCTGACTCGTTAAAATTGGCTTCTCTCGCAAACAACTATAGATATTCCTTTTTCTCTTCTGTATATTTTGGCACAAAGCTGTACAATGTAGTTGTTTTTTATGTATGATTTTGTTTTAATGATTTCTTCCATATGTGTGGTTATTTTGGTCTTTTTTGCTGAGTTGTTGATATTGCTTCCATGCAACAATGAAAGCTATTTATTGCAAATACTACAAAGAGGCTTGCTCATTTTTTTGGGGAAAGTGTCCTGCTCTGACTACTAGAATGAATATTATACATTAGGTCCAGTCACATTGACATACTCCCCTGGTCCGATTTTATAGAAGTTAATGATAAAATGACTCTACTTCTCATTTGATTTATTACCGCCATTAACAATGTAAACATGAGTTTATGGTCTCAATCGCTAATATCAAGTCGTCTTCAATACAGCATGATGTCAATTTATTAACACTTCCTCTTAGTCAAAAATTCATTTTTATTGTCAGATTAAAAAAACATGAGAACATCATACTGTAACACCACCAGTCTCTCACTGGAGGGCTTTGGCCTGGAATCACATTTCAAGGAATGAACACACACACACACACACACACACACACACACACACACACACACACACACACACACACACACACATGCACACACAGACGTGGCAGGAAGTACACATGACAGAATGATGTGTTAAAACTCACGCATAAGGTTGTGTATGACTGTGTGTGTGTTTGAAGATAAGCTGAGGACAATGAGATATCACCTGTTGTTTCCAAAGTATCATGTAATATCTATGATGTGGCTCTGTGACCTTGATAGAGGAGCACACAGTCAGCCACACACTGGACACAATTATACTTCTTTGTTGCATATGTGTGTGTGTGTGTGTGTGTGTGTGTGTGTGTGTGTGTGTGTGTGTGTGTGTGTGTGTGTGTGTGTGTGTGTGTGTGTGTGTGTGTGTGTGTGTTCTGCAGGGGAGGACCGGTACAGTGTGTGGCTTTAAGTGTCTTGGACACAGGATGCTCTGTGCTGATCTAACTCAAGGTCATTGTGTCAGATTACAGATATAATGCATTAAAAACAACTCATTGTTCTCAGTTTATATTCACACACACATGGAGACATTCCCTACACACAGATCCACAATGTGTGTGTCACACGCTTCAACTTTCTGTCTCTATCATATTTAAGTGATGTGTGAGATGAGATCATCTTATCAACTCAAGGCAAAGGCACTTTTCATTATTTTGTCTTTATTACAGAAAAATCAAACAGCACATCAGTGACACAATAAATAACCAGCTAATATTGCTTCTGTGTGGATCTGAGTTGGAAATTTCCATCCGTGGTCAGAGCACTTTTTAGATATTGAACATTCAAGTCATCGCGTTCTTGTAAAAGAAGCTAATCTAAATAATACTGTGCTTTTTTTTTTGTGCACGCTTGTAGAAACATAATTTCAGCTACAGAACTGTTGTATATGATGAACTTAGACTAAGATGTTTAGAGGAAATGTATAATTCCACAGTTACAGGATAAGCTGCTTAAAGTTAGTCACATGAAATGGGTTTGATGAGGAAATGTTACTATTAGATGAGTGAGAAGTGAACAAAAGAGTAAGGGGGTGTACTCTAATATGTTTTGCCTAGTCAGTGCACATACTCAGGCTTGAATACAGACTGTAACACTGCTGGTTAAATCTCCCCTGTGAAATGTATGTTCCCATCATCCTGCAGTGGCTGGGAAAAAAACTGTGCTGTGTTTTTTAATCAAGTCCATCACTCAGGAGGCAAATGCACCAGAGAGTTGAACAATATACTGTCAAGGAAAAAAAAAAATCAATGTACATAAACAATGTTAATGGAACATAATTCCAAATATAATACTGTCATACCCTGCTCCAATCAAAACAACAGATCATCGTATTATACAATTAAAATAACAACAACAGATTCATCAACAAAGGCACTCATAAGATGTCATCTGTAGGAGCATCTATATAGAAAAAAAGTTATATAGAGGATCGGTCCACAAGGCCTCTGCAGCAGCAGGTCCACACCAAGCCCGACACCAGGAGGCTGGAAGATGAGCTCTGTGATACACTCAAAAAAGTGGCGCTTTCAACTAATTTAATAAAATCATGGAAAGGATTTCCACACAATTTAACTGCTTTCTTTAAGCAATAAGCAATTATGTTGGTCCAATATAATTTACTTGGTCCGGATCAACTTAATTTATTAGGGTTAGTCAAACCTAATTTACTTGTGCCGGATTAAATTAATTAATTTGAGTTGGTTCAATTTAATTGACAAATGTTTTTGTTTTTTTACTAATGTAGAATTAGTTTAGCCAACCCTATTAAGTCAAGTTGGACACAACCCTAGTGAATGCAACCCTAGTAAATTAAGTTGATCTCACTCAAGTACTTTAAGTTGGATCAAGATAATTGCTTAATGCTTAAAGAAAGCATTTTAATCGTGTGGAAATCCTTTCCATGATTTTATTAAGTTAGTTGAAAGCGAGACAATCCATCGGCGGCGGGGGAAAAAAGAGCTCCAACAAAAACAGTCTCTGTGTGTTTGGGTGTGTGAAAGTCTTTTATGTATGTTTGTGTGCTCGTTCAAGGACTTGTGTATTTTTCTTGAACATGTGTTTATGTGTCTCCCTCTCCTCCGTGATTGGACGTGTGTGCGAGTGTGTGTGTGTCTCTATATACAAGTTTTAAGTTCCCGACACATCTGCTTCAAGAATCTCTCCGCGCTCAGACGTGGGCACTCTTGGCGTGATTGGTGGAGGGGGCGGCTGGCGGGTTCCCGCTTCCCTGCTTGGAGTAGTAGAAGCGGTTGTTGTCCTGGTAGGGGCGAGATGAGGAGGACTCCAAGGAGCAGCAGGTGAGAATGCACCCGCCCAGCAGGGAGAAGATGCTGCCCAGCCATCCAGTGTAGAGGGAGAAGCCGAACGACATGAGGCCGCGCTCATGGTGAGCGCCGATGGGAAACCAGACTGTAGACACCATACCGCACATTGCTAGGAAGAAACCGGGAGAAGAGTTACATTGGAATTATAAAACGGTGCCTCTGAAAGCAACATATGCACACACAAAGGTAGCTTTGAATCAGTCTGGGGTTTCTTTTTCTTCAAAGTGCAATTCAATTGGGAATTGACTGATTGTATTACCACATAGTGTTAGGTTAGACTGGTAAATTACATATTACAACTGGGGATGCAAAGTGGTGTAAATTAAAGCAATACAAGCAATGTAAATCAGACTCAAAAGTAAACTAAATTTGGAATGCAAAATGGTGCGAACAAATTAATAAAAACACACCAAAGCGGTGTACCATGACACAGAGCTTTAAAAGACACATGACATAGTAAAACAGGGAATACAAAAGGGTGCAAAATGAAAGCAACCTGTACAAAAACACTCTCAAGCTAAATTAGACACCAAAAACTTGAATAAAGTGGAAGTAAAAGGGAATGCAAAAATGATGCTGCCGAATATTATACCTACACACACACAGTACAGCTTAGCTTAGCATAGCACAAACAGTGCTATCTCTGAAAGAAAATAACACAACAAAGAGGGATGCAAAATGGTGCACATAGATCTTGCCGCTGTGCCAAAGAGTGCCAAAGAGACCAGATAACAGACAGTAAGAGGGAAACCTCACGGTGAGGATAGATGAATGGTTGTATGCTGGTATGAGTACACGGTGTCAGTGGACCTATTACAGGGTTTTTTAAGGATTTGTTCCTCAACAGGACACAAAGGGATGACAGAGTGGAAGAAAGAATGTGTGCAATAATATTATTTAGCAGCCAGACTTAATGCCGTTATATACGCTTTCCCTTGAACTTGAGAGGAGAGGCCTGATCTGAGACTTATACAAATACTAAAATCCCTATACAGCTGACATGCACACATTTGGTATATGTTGGGTTTGTGCCAGTATACACTCACGGTTAACACGGAGCAACTGCATGACATCCTTTAACTACAAGTACAGTTTGAATATACTGCACTAGAAAGGCCAATAACCAAATCCAAAAATAATGTGTGGACTGAAAGTTTCCCAGCTGATGCTTCAGTGGACACAGTTGGCAAAAATAATTAAAGTTGGTCTTAAACTAATTGCTACTGGGACGATTCCAGTGCCATACTGGCAGTGGAATCGTCCCAGTAGCAATTAGTTTACTCCAGGCAACGTGAGGAGTGAATTTGTATTCTGCTGTGCAACAAGCATGCAAACACACAAACAAATCAAAAATAGACAATATATTAACTCAAGGCATAAACTTCTTCATATGGAAGTAATGGGGCTGCACAGAACATGTTGGGAATAGTTTCGGTGTGAAAAACGTGGGCAGTGGAAAAGTCAAACGACGGACACAGGTGTTTTAGGGACACATGGTTTGGAAAATACAAAAAAATATCCATTAGCCCAGTAGACTGGACATATCAGGGAGTGAGTTTCCATGCAGCCCCGGACAAAGAGAAGGTGTGGATGAGAGTAGGCGGAGGAGAGGAATGTTATGGGATCTGGTGGGAAGGAGTCAGTGGAACAGGCACATTATATATGAGTGTGTGCATATGTGTGCACCCTCTGGGAGGAAGACAGTCATATTCAACATCCTCCGCTCAGAGCAGCTTGTATGCATTTGAGGAGGGATTAAAAGCTGTCACGGTCAGGAAGGTTGGAAAGGGACTATGACTATGACATTCAGTTTTTCTCCTCTAATTTATTCCGGTTGCATTGAGCGAACAGGTTAAAGTTGAGTCTCTTACCGACTATGAGTATGAGCACTCCTCCCAAGATGATGCGCTTGTTCTTGGAGCTCTCGGGTTCGCTGCCACAGCTGATGCAGGGCATGGACATGAGGATCATTGCGACTGCGGGGAGACCGAGGATGGAACCTGTGATCATCAGGGCACGAGTCGTCTGTATGTAGGCTACGGAAGCACACAATGAAACATAATATGATGTCACTGCGAAAATAAATAAACATTCCATCAAATGTTGTCGGTATTTCTCAGGAAAAGGGTGATTAAATATAAAACCCAGCTGTATTCACAAAAGTGATATGGAAATAGCATCCTGTAAATGACTTGCACAACATCAGCTGGGGTGAGAAGTTCAACTTAACTGTGTCTAAAGAAGACAACAACAGTGCGGGTGCAGGGATGCACACAGGACAGTACCTGGCAGTTCCAGGATCTGCGTTAGGGCGTAACAGTGGTAGATTCCCGTGGAGATGACGCATTCCGCCCAGGGTCCCTTGGCTTCCAGCTCATCCATCTTCTTGCATGTGTTCAAGCCGTATTTGCACATGATCACCCACTCGTTGGTGGATATCGCGATCACGATGCCCAGCCAGCCGACGCAGCTGACGAGGAAGCCGCTCAGTTGAAGACATGAGTTGGCCATACTGCAAACTGTGCGTAAAGTCCTCTGATCCCGGGTTCAGAAAACCGTTAAAAATCTGAGTACTTCAGTTGAAAACAAAATTTACAAATTTGAATTGTATAACTGATATTCCACCGTGCAAGTTAATCCAGTGTTAAAGTTGACTTGTCCCTCGCAATTCGGTAAGTCCATCAATTGAGACGTGTTGCACAAAAGAATCAAGCTCTCTCCTCATCACATGTTTTATAGGGGAAAGTTCAGTCAGGGAAAAAAAAAAAACTACTCTAAAAGTGACGACCAATCAGAAACTTAGATTCGGACAAAACAAAACAAAAGTAAAAAGGGAGAAAACAACACATCCCACTTTTATTATCTCTCCCAAAAACTGCTGTGCACTGCCCCTTCCTTGCACCCAATGATAAAACACAGTGCAGTGATGCATGTTAACCACAAATCTGCCGCCATCTACTGGCCAGATTGTATTTCATAAATCTTTTCTACAAAACACAGTCTGTTAACAGCAAAAACGTCGCACAACAACGCAATAGAATGAAGGATGAGGTCATTATGGATAATGGGTAATTTTACCATTCGGCATATAAGTGAAAAAAGGGGTTCTGTCTCCTTCGTTTACGCTACTGATTTCATGCATGCGCAGCTGGCATACTCAGTGACAGTGCCGTAACGGAAACACATGAGGCCCCCCTGCAGAATAACCCTGAGAGCCCCCCCCCATATGTAAGGGATAATGTATTGTCCGGCGGTCATTATCCAAAGATAAACGAACAGGACCCAAGCTTTTCTTTTGAGGGAAATTTATTTAATCAGAAAAAACAGCTCAAACAGAGAACAAATGTATTCCAACAGAAAAAAAAACATATGCTAGGGCCTATCAAACAGCTCAAACAGAACATATGTTACAACAACATAACAAATATGCCTACATATAGTCGATACACCGGTAGGCTACTTTCTGCAGGTTTGCATTTGAATACACATGTGCACGTCTTTTAGCAAATCTGTGTGCAAAGTCTTTAACCACGCTCTTTACATCTAAACTGCGCGCACGTTTATTCTCTATGCTAAGGATGGCCAGACCTGACAGACTCTCTTGTGACATGGAGCTTCTGAGATATGTTTTGATCAGTTTTAGCTTGGAAAATGACCTTTCAGCGCTTGCGACAGTCACGGGTATTGTCAGAAATAATTTGATGGCCGTGGCTACATCAGGCACACTTGATAGTATGGAGTTGTGTTTTATTATTAGCGTGTTCGCTAAATCATAAATTGAGACATTTTTTATTTCCCTGATGGCGAACTCTAACGCCTGTCTTAAGGCGAGCACCTGGTCTGGGAAGTCCGCGGATAAGTCGTCAGAGTATTGCTCAGCAAGGGCACTCGCTGACTGGTACATATCATTGTCTGACTTTGACAGGAGTTCTCGTGGGCGTAGGAACCCAAACCTCCTTGCCACCTCTTGCATTCCACTGAACCTACGGGTGACCTGTGTAATGGCTATGTCTACAGTCTGGTAAAACACTGACACTTTAAAGTGTTCCTCGGGATCCAGCAGCCTCTCATCCTCGCATAACTCATCGAAATGCCTCTTGGTGCGCCTGGCGCGTTTTTGAAGAAATGTGGGAGAAATGCCCCAGGACTGGGCAAGATCTTGGGCACTTTCTTTAAGGCTTTGAAACTCCCCTCTGAGTGCAGCAAGGCTCTGCGATACACCGGCTAGATATTCACTTGCCTGCAAAATATCCACATTCTGTTTCTGGAGGCTCTGTGAAACAACATTTACAGTTTCGAGAAGTTTACCCTGTATAACTGTTTGGAGGACAAACACGAAATTCTCCATGCTGTGTTTGAGTGCCTCGGCCTCAGCACACTCTTCCTTTTTGTTGGACAATAGACATATTTTCGTCAGTGCTTTCATCACGTCTTTAAAGCGAAAGCGGAGAGAGCGCACAGCATCATGCCGGGATGCCCAACGCGTCGGGCATAGCCGTTTAAGTGTAGGCCCTGCTTTGAACTCTGTCTCCAGAAGTTCCCATCTTTTGATGCTACCACTGAAAAAAACATATAGTTTTTGTATAGAATCATAGAAATCTTTTACCTTCGTTACATTTTGGCATGCATCGTTCAGGACAAGGTTTAAATTGTGAGAAGCGCAGTGAATATAGATGGCGTTACGTTCTCTGTCTGAGATGCGTTTTTGTAGCCCGGAGTACGCCCCACTCATTGTGGCTGCACCATCATATCCCTGTCCTCGACATTTATTGACAGAAATACCCTTCTTCTCTAAAAGGCCAACTATGTCTTTCTCCAAACCAGATGCGCTTTGATCATGCACTGCATGGAAACCCATAAAGCTTTCATGTATTTTGACCTCTAACGGAGTGTCATTTTCATCTTTTGAAATTGTTACATAGCGCAGCACCTGGCTGAGTTGATCTACTTTGGAAATGTATTGAGTTGTGTCCATTATTACCGAATAAAATTCTGCGTCGTGGACCTCTTTCACTATCTCGTTTTGAACCTTCTGTGCCATAATAGAAATAATTTCATTTTGAATTTGTGGGCTTAAGTATTTCGTTTTACTTTCGCTGGAAATTAACCTCTGTAATATAGGGTCATATCTGCCGAGAAGTTCTATAACGGATAAAAAGTTTCCGTTATTGATTTCTCCTAGTTTCTCACGATCTGCACGGAATGCAACATTGCATGATGCAAGTGTCAACGTAACATCAACAATTCTTGTTAATACCCCTGACCAAAAGTTGACTTTCTTTTTATATTCAGCGGAAATCTGCTCATCAATACTTTGATGTCCTTGACATGTGTCATACACTACACAAGCTGCCATATGTGAGCGAGTGTGTTCGTGCTCTTTTATTTTTCTAGACAGTCCTTGCCAATCATGTATTCCCGTAGTCCAGGCACTGTTATGGCATGCAGATCTTCTCTCACCAAAAAGCCAACAGGGCTCACAATATACTCTGTCAATTTTGGGGGAGTAACACAGCCATTTGCGTTGTATCTTGGTTCCTTTTTTTGACACTCTTTTTTGACACACTTTATCTTTAGGATACGGACCTTCAAATTTACATGGTCCCTGCCTTAAAATGAACTTTTTCATGTCAGCATCGGTAGTATCCACCGGGAAATGTGCCCGGTCACCAGGGTAAAGTGTAGTATTAGAAGTTTCATCTGACTCTGTCGCACGGCTACCCGAGGCCTCCTCACGGCTGCCTGGCTCCTCACTGCAGCCTGACTTCGCTGGACTTGCAGAACCTTGGCGCACGCCTGGCTCTCCCTTATCCTCTGTCACAGAATATGATTTAAGTGTCAACGGTGAATGGGACTTTTATTTTGACGGCCATAGAGATCGGGAAGCAAAGGAAGTTTGGAACGTACACAAACCAGGCATCGTTCACATAGCAACTGTCAACTGTCAAATAGCAAACTGTGAAGACCCATTCCCCCGGTACTGGGGGAGCGTCTCAAGATTAAGTTTTCAAATAGTCGTATGAACCACAAATGAGTTCTAATACTTGTATTATTTTATATCTTTTTTTTTCAAAATTTTCTTGTGAAGAAAATGTATATTTAAAAAAAAAAACTTTTATAACATATTTTTATCATAACTATGAACATCCAGCATGATCTAATTAAGAATGGCAGAAAAATGCTTTTCGAGCGGTTTCCGACATGTTCAAAATGTGTGCTTCAGACCCTTACCAAGGTCTCACATACTAATAACACCCCTTGTTAGAAAGAACAGAGCCTAAAGAACCCGAATATGGAATGGAAACCACAGAACAACAAAGTGTTGGGGTCATTTGAAGGCTTTTCAGGGGAAATACTGTGTAAATCGGTTCAAAAATGAAAAACGTCAAAGTTCTATAAGAAAACTACATTTCCCAGAAGCCAGCCCGGGTGCATTCTCTTCAGTAGACTGCGCATGTGCCGTCTGAGGTGGATCAAAGATCGTCCATTTGACAGGGGAAATGCTGGACCCAGAAATGTAAAATAAAAAATCTCCGACGGTTGACGGGATTTAAAGTTACTTATAGGTGTCTGGTAAGGATCTAGATGGCGCCGTTCGACTCCTACATGCCCGCACGGTCATGGAGATGTGTTTATTATTGAAATCCGTTGTTTTAAAGGATAGTTACGAGCGATTTTGTGAAACGTTAAAAAAAAAAAGGCTGTGCGGGGGCTGCGGGGGTAATCTCTACGGGCCTGCTCAGTGACTCAAATCAAACAAATCCACGAGGTTACAGGCGCGCGCTTGAGAGCTGACATGTGGTGAGGTGACTTACTTACTGCACGTGCACCGTCCACGAGGTGCTGAGCCACTCTGCCTTCTGCTGTTTGTGACAATAATCCCTAAGAGACATGTGACTCAGACAGTTTGAAGAGCTCAGTGGCCTGCTTTGCTTTTTATCTGTTCTTTATTTATTTATTTAATTGTTGTTGTTTTTATATTTTATTGTGCTTTCTTACCTGTTGTAATGTTCTGGTCCCTGTTATAGTCACTTTAAAAAAAATAATTAATGTTTTTTTTTCGACTCCTGCAGCACTTTGTGACCTTTGTCTGTGAAAATGCTATAAATAAACTTACTTACTTACTTACTTACGTTGAGAACGGATAAGATAACCCTGGAGCAGATTATTGAGAAGTTGGCCAATGGAAACAACTCCATGCAGCAGGTGATTACAACAACACACAACTCAAAAAAACTTTGCTTTCATTAATGTGTGTTTGGGGGCTGCAGCTGCTGTGTTGGCTGCTTTTGATTATGTTTTATTCTGACTGTTATGTGTTAATTCTTAGATGTTAGATGCTTAATGATGTTTGTTGCACCCGCCACGGTTTGTTTATAGTTGATCATTCTTTTGTGTATGTTTTGTACTCTTTTTGGTTCATTCTTGGAAGGCTACAGTGAGGAAGGTGGTTACTTTGCTCCTAACTGCTAAACTGTTGCACAGGCTGCAAATGTCTGTCATATTTGTAGTTGTGCTCCCTAAAGAAATGTAAATTTGAGGCTCACTCCTCTATATTCCAAATGATCAACAGAGGGCGACATTGCACAGTGGTCCACAGTTGACGTTCATCTATTACAGGACATCATGTTTCCTTCTTCCTGTCCTTGCTGGATGGAGTTAAGCAAGTCCTCCATCACTCACATCAGTCCAGTGATGTGGCAGCAGCAGAGCGATCCGTCTGAGAGGAGGACAGAGAGCAACACTTCAGATGGTTCCACAAGGTCACACTGACTGTACCGGCACACTCGGCCCAATTCTTCCTCTCATGTTCTGCCTGTTGCTCTGCATGGTTTCCGGCTGTTAGTCTGGTCATAAAGGCAATGATTACACTGCCTGGTGAAAGTGACAATGGGATTTAAATTGGATTCAGATCAGGAACGTTTTATGAATATTTAAATGTGTGAAAGCGTGTGATCTGGTGTTTTCAGTCATGTTGACAGACACAAATCTATGAGAATCGGATATCTAAAAAGGCAATATTGTTCTGAATACAAATTATAAGTCTTTGCAAGTAGCTTGGAGTGCCCTTCATTTCTTCCCACTTCAGTAGTGTACAGTATCCCAACATGGAACCTTGTCTACCTATCAAAATGTAACAGGCTGACTAATATATATATTATTCAACCAGCTGCACTGAGTAGAAAAATAAAAAAAAAAATAAAGCAAAAGACTGCAATGTACCAGCGGGACAGAAAGCTGCTGAAAACCCAAAAGTTGCAGCCAGCAGATTGGTGGTAACGACACGAGTAGCTCGTTAAAAACATGCTCAGTATTTCCTGCAGCAGCTTCACAGAGAAAGCCTCACTGAAGAGTAGCACTTGTGACTCTTACTGTGGATCCGTTGCGGGTGGTATACTGAGTTCAGCGTAGCCTCATTATGTCTTTAGACAGAAGATGAGTTGTATTCAAGTCGGCTGCTTAGATGGAGAGCTGCGGGCCCTAACTGGAGTTTAGGCAATTAGAAAGCTCTAACACACCATCTACAAGCTCCTGCCACGGCTCCGGTCAGCCCTCGGGCCCTGACGCCGGCCCCAGCTGACACTCCAGCATGGATGTTCATTATCTGTGTGCTTGTGGTCACTGAGGGCTGTGTCTACTGTTTGTTCATGTAGGCATGCGGGGGTGTCAAGTGTCCACGAAGTAAATATATATATATATATATATATATATATATATATATATATATATATATATATATATATATATATATATCTTGTTAATATATATACAAAATCTCATTAATATACAGTATATATAAATACATATACTGTATATATTTATATATATCATTTTTGTTATATATATTTTTTTCTTCTTTCTTCTTTATATATATATATATATATATACACATGCAACCTTTCTCACTTGTACCTCTAATAAAGTTGCACACTGAGACAGACGGACCGATTTGAGGAGCAGAATCCAAGACATTAAGAGAGAGAGAGAGAGAGAGAGAGAGAGAGAGAGAGAGAGAGAGAGAGAGAGAGAGAGAGAGAGAGAGAGAGGGTGGCAAAGCTAATAGCGAGAAAGTCATAAGAAAACCTAGACTGAGCGTGAGCAGGGCATATCCCACTATGATCCCACTATGATTCCCAGAGCAGTTTGTCTGATACAGGAGGAGTGAGGCGGCAAGGGAATGGGAACATTATGCTAACTGAAGGGTGGGGGACTGCAACAGCGACGATGACATAGAGGGATGATGGGATGTTAGACCTCCTGGGGTTAGAGAGAGGAGGCGATGAGGGAATGTAAGTGTGTGTGTGTGTGTGTGTGTGTGTGTGTGTGTGTGTGTGTGTGTGTGTGTGTGTGTGTGTGTGAGGCAAAGTTTAAAACCTTGTGGCATGGGAGAGGGAGGAATACCGGTGGACTGCCTTTCCTCTCCCACCCCTTCCTGTCAGAGCTGTCTGTCAGACATCTGAAAGAGATGAGGAGCAATGACACGCCCCTTTGTCTCGGCAAGGCGTTACCAGTGGTCCAGTTCAGAGGTGAGGTGAGGGCGGGTCATCGAACAGACTGAGTCACAAGCGATGAAGGTGAAGAGGAGCGATGATAAAGTGATTTGAAGGAAGAAGAAAGGAACCTTTTTTTTTTTAGGCCAGCCCACTGTGATGGAGTGGCAGCCATACTGGATGAGTCATCCCGGGCCTCGGGAATGATGGGTACTTTTTAAAATAGTTGTCAAGTCACATTCTGTGATTAACAAGAGGCAGGCGCCGAGGAGAGGAGGATCAGTTTATGATACAGTGCAACGGGGACGTGACTTGAACTAATGAGGTTTCTGCCGAAGCACTGTACGGCGGTTGATCCGTTGAGAGAGAATAAAAAATGTATTTATTCGACGCGTAATTCGGAAGAACGCATAAGATCAGCAGGCACTTCTTTTAAGTACTTGGTGTCTGATTTAGGGACACAGCAGAACGTGTACCCGCAGTTGACATTAGTGTTTCTCGTAATGTGAAACAAAAATCAATTCAACTTGCAGGTTTTTCTTTTTTGTCCACATGAGGCTGTCTCTGTTGGGTCTAGTGGACATTCAACAGCATGTAGTTCACAAAGAAACAGCCTGTCAGTCATTTCTCTCGGGTAAAACTGGAAGCTGCATATTAGAGGGACGTTGGCATGGTTTTTGCTTACATTTCCATATTTGAATGTGAGGCCTTGTCCCACATTAAAGAGTCAAAGTGAGCAAATTAAATCCACTCTTTGCTCAGAGTTTTTTTTCCCAAATTTCGGTTGCTTTCTTGGTGAAAATTGTTTGGCATCCCTCGCTCTGTGTCTGTCTCGTCTTAACACCCGTCTGGATTTTACAAAAACACGATTTAAGATGGATTACACCATCTCTCGTGCAATATGCATATGCATTATATCGTTCACGTCACTTCCTGTCGCGATGTTGCTTGTACGTGAAACTTTGCACGACATCTTAATTTTTCCAGGGAGGAAACTTTTTTCTTTTACTTCTGAAACTGTGGGTGCATCTCAGTTTCCCACTTAATAACAGAGCCAATACTCAAGAGTTAATTTAATTTGAGCAATCATTTAGTTTTTTAGCAATTAGGTTGTCAAACTGTGGATGTCCCAATTTAGAACAAAAGCCTCCAGCAAAGCAACAAACTGGTGGCCGAAGTGCTGCTTTATGGACACACACACACACACACACACACACACACACACACACACACACACACACACACACACACACACACACACACACACACACACACACACACACACACAGATGACAGAGCAGACGGAGCGTGTTGCTGCAGTGGAAGCCGAGTTGCAACTTGATTTGTGTCCAATCCTCCAGTGTCTCTGCAGCGGAGCAGCCATCACTCACCGCTAACCGTGTTAGCCATTAGTATCAATTAATCTCAACAAACACTGTCGGCCATTACGCTCAATACATCACCATGGGCTCTGCTAACTACGCACCGCACAGAACACAACAGTCGCACGGCCCCGTTGCACTGTGGGAGAGAATGAGAGATCCATGTGTCATTCCCCATATGGCTAAGTGAGAGAAGGAGAGTTACAAGCAGGAAGCAGCGAGACAGACGGAGGCAAGGAGAGAAGAGTGAAAAAAGAAAGGTGATACATAACTCACTGTGGTAGCCTCTGTCAACACGGTAAATATACTCTCAGCAATCGTAATAGTTCATTACTGCTGGGGAGAGATTTATGCAGGTAACAGGGGTGAGAAGAGTGGATTAGGAAAAGAGGCATTTTGTTTTCCAAAATACATGTACTAAAACATGTTTTTTTCTTCCATAAACGTATTTCAAAACTTCCGACAGTTGGCACCTTACCACATACACTTACTTCCATTAAGCCCCCCCTCTCTTAGTCTCACTCTAGCAATTTCAAACTGCTTAAATTAGCCTCATCATTCTGCTCTTTATAATCCTCCTTCACTCCCCCTTTCTCCTCTGTTGTTACCAAGAATAGAATAATCTATTGCTCTTTACATGGCGGTCTGTGCATTATCTAATACAGGAGATTGGAATGTGTCGGGCAGAGAGAGAGAGAGAGAGAGAGAGAGAGAGAGAGAGAGAGAGAGAGAGAGAGAGAGAGAGAGATGGAGTTGCGTAATGACTTGTATATCATCTCAATGAGAGGCTCTGCAGCACTGGACCCAGTTTAACTTGGGCCATGTGTGCAAGACTGATATCAACCTCATGTCTGTGTCAGGGTAACGCTGAAAATAAAAACTTTGGCTGTGCCACAGGTTGCCAGACGCGATGAGCACAATTTTCTGCTGTTGTCTCTGTATGAGCATGATGATCCCAAACCTGGCAACTTTACTGTCTAACTAATCCAAAAAGCTCAAATCATCTATATCTATTGTTTGTCTATCGGATTAAAAAAACAAGACAAAATACTTACATGTGTCAGTTTTAGAGGCCAGTCTGCCTGCTTTCTTTATGCTAAGCTAAGCTAAAGACAGACTCCTTTAGCTATTAGTTAATTCTTACACATCTCATCTCAGAGAGCAAATAAGTGCGGGACTCTCTCCTTTAAATATTTGAACCCTTTCAATTAATATGTTCATGTTAACAATGGTTCATGGGATTATATAATGTGGAAGGTGATGAACCCACGAAGAATGTAATTTAGCTCTGCGGTTCCCTTCCGCTCTATGAAGTGTTAGGTGTCTTTCAGCTCATTGCTCTGGTTTTATGGCTCACACCTTTACTGTTTGGTTCTCTCTCGCTGCTCCCATCAATCTCATTTCCAGTTGCAGCAGATAAAGTCACCGTGCACTGAAATCCCTGCACCAAATAGTCAGGCGTGCGATAGCCAAATGTGTGCTTCGGTCACTGTTGGTCTGCTGGGTGGTTTGAAAAAAGATAATAATACACTTTATTTGTAATATGCCTTTTTACATGCAGAACAAAGTGCTTTACAAGAAGGAAAGATAGACATATAATGAACTTGAAAACCAACTTCAGTGGAGGTCATCTGAGGCTTATTAGAAGTTAACTCTGAAAGTTTATTCATGCTTTACCAATGCTAAATAGTGTGTACTTATGGTAAAGTGCTACCTTATTATTATTTTAATTTAATTTTAAATGTATGTAATTTTTATATTTTATTATTATTTGTAATTTTTTTGTATTGGGTATCCTTAACAAAATGGCATTCTGCAAGAAAACATTTTATTTTTGTATTTGTATCAGTGTTTAGACTTGATTCCGCGATGCAAAAATAACTCAGCGAGCAGTGCTTTGAAGACAGACAGCAGGCTGACAGACAGATTCCTCGGTCACTCATTCTCTCACAGCAGCTGTGCCCGGTCTGTGGGAATCAACTGGCTTTTGCTGCCTTTTTAAGACACTTCTTAGAACGAGTGCTGACACATTGGCAAGAGCGCTGATCCGTCGCCGGATCGCCTCATAGGTGAATTTCATTATTTATTTTTCACATTAGATTAACTATAATGGACGGAGGTCAATGACCCAAGAAGATCATTACTTATCCACTGACTCAGGCGCCGGCCTATAGCTTGCTATTCCTCAATTACCAGCTGACAGACAGTGCACGTTGGAAACCGGGTCACGCTAAAGCCCCAGCCTCCCCACGTATATTAGGCAAAATCTCTTTCCTTCTCACCCCGCTACTCCTCTCTCCCTCCCTGGGACTCTCCGGGGAACGTGGACGAGATTGAGTGCGCCATTGTTTCAGCTAATGCGGTTTAGCTGCCTGTCAACGAGGCTGTTGGGAACCGCTTTCTTAACCACCAGCTTGTGTCTCTCGCTGGAGAGTGTGTGCCTGTGTGTGTGTGTGTGTGTGTGTGTGTTTGCTACATGTTACTGTAATGTGCTTGAGCTGTTTCTGTTAAATTACTTGCAAATATTTATTTTACCGCCAACCTTCTTATCAAGGCTTACTCGTGGTGCTTTTCTATGTTCCTCTGCCTCCTTTTATCCTTCTTTGCTTAACAACTTGCATTTATTGCAACCTATTCCATGTGTATGCTTCACCGTAGAAATGCATTTAAATGTATTTACCCCCTATCTGCCTTTGCTCCCTGACTGCCAAACCCGCTTTCCCCCTCTTAAATAAACCAATTTAATCACGGAGGCGTCTTTGCCCTTGTGCATTTCTGTGTGTGCGTGGGTTTGTGTGTGTGTGTGTGTGTGTGTGTGTTTGCTTGTTTGTGCCTAGAAGTGACTGTGTGTGAGAGAGAGAGAGAGAGAGAGAGAGAGAGAGAGAGAGAGAGAGAGAGAGAGAGAGAGAGGTATCCCCACAGGCATGTGTGTGTGTGTGTGTGTTTGCAAGCGTGCACGTGAATCCTCCTCTTCCTGTCAGCTGTGGTTCAGTGATGCCCGGCATCCTCATCCAAAATCTGTGTGACCTTGCCAGTCAGTCAGTCAGTCAGTCAGCCGTGGCGGGGCATCTCATACACCTGCCCTATTCTGCCGTTTGTGTGCGTGCGTGAGTGCATACAGTTTGTGCACGTGCGGATGCATTTTCCTCCTCCTTCCTTGTCTTATTTGTCGAGCTCCGACTGTAACAGGCAAACAAGACCTCCGCTTTCTCCCCCATGATCAGATGATTAGCATCTGATTGGGCCTTTAATCCTAATGACTTTTTCCACCACACGCTTTAAGATCAGACTGGCTTTGCCGCCCAGCTCCAGCCAATAAAATCGCGCTCCCTTCAGGCCCGTCCCGGGGTGACTGCGGTGATTGCGTAATGTAACATTTTGGACACGTTTAAATTCGGAGAGTCGCCGCTTGAGATTGCGAGACGAGCCGGGATACCCAGGCGACAAAAATGTAACATCACAGCTACTACATCAAAAATGTCCTGAAGCGTTCGTCAGGTGTGTGTTTGACAGTTTATAACTGTAATAGTTCTTGAAAATGCTTCGATGGGAATGTTTTAACTAGCTATAGAAATGTGAAGCATGAGGGCTACCGCAAAAAAAGAGCCTGAGTGCTGAGCAAACCTTCCCTGGATAAATGGAGATTAGACACACACACACACACACACACACACACACACACACACACACACACACACACACACACACACACACACACACACACACATGAAATACACCAGGCTCGGAGGCGAATACCAAACAATGCAGCACGGAGCTGCTCTACTGTCATTTCAGGACAGGCCTGAGTAATTCAGCCAAAGGAAATCCTGATCGAGCATCTCATCAATCATTTCCGTGTGAACAGCAGCACCTGTGTGTGTGTGTGTGTGTGTGTGTGTGTGTGTGTGTGTGTGTGTGTGTGTGTGTGTGTGTGTGTGTGTGTGTGTGTGTGTGTGTGTGTGTGTGTGTTTCATTCTGTTCACTTCTGTTAACTTCCTGTCTCCTGTGTAGGGACGTTGAGCTTAATTCATTCCTCTAAAGAAGCAATCTGGCTCCGGGCCGCGAAGTAGAAAACCGGAGCGGCGTCTCCATCATCTTAATATCAAAATGGCCTCCGATCCCTCCCCTTCTGCCCCTCATGGCCCCAGGGCCGTTTGTCACATGACGGCGAGGTTGTCAGTTATCCGACGCATTTCACTACACCGTTACGTAATTGCGGAGGCTTGTCCGTCAAACAACCTGCAGAGAGGAGTGAGTGAAAACCCAGTGGGTCAAGGCAGGGACAGAAAGAGTGATGATGTTTCACGATACTTCATTTCCTCTTTTTCTCGGCACTTCACTTTGCTGCCAACATCCTCCCTCTCTTCATTTTTTTTTGGTCTCTGGAATAGATTATGCCGACCGAAGTATGACCAGTTCCCTGTTGGCTCAAAACCCATTTTATATGGAGGCTGGACGTGTCCCCGGATAAGACATCAGAGTTGGTATTTAATTCTCTAATCTTGAAATTACACTTGGCGAACTAAAACACTAGTGAAGCGATGACCTCTGATGTTTTTATCAGGTAACGGGCTTGTCAAAAACTACTGATCCATACTTTTGGGATCCTTGCAGCGTCTTGGTTCGCTATTTTTTTGTATATGGTGCCAATGCAGTATAGAGCAAAAATGTGGAAACCTGAAGAATCAGTATCACCATCCCTGGTGGCAGCTGACATACTGTATTTTGATATTCTATTATAGAAATTATTTTTTCTTTCTTTCGCCTTTGGATTTTCTTCTCCGTCCCTCCTGCAGCCTGAGATACATGTTGGGAGGTGATTTAGTATCAGAGGAGCTGGTGATGGGGAAGAAAAGGAGTGAAAATGGGGAGGTGCTTAAAGGGGAGTAATAGATGGATCATGAGCGGAAACAGGAGGGCCGAATCGTCTGAATCAGGGTTTCTCAAGGACTTTTGTAATTCACAGCTTGATCTTGGCCAGGGGGGAAACAAATGAAGTAAATGTGGAGGGGAGCAAAAGGAGGGATGTGGAGGAAAAGGAGGAAAAGGAGGAAGGCCCTCTTACATGGGGCCGAAGAAGGAGAGAGAACAAGCTGGAGTTTTTAGGAAGGGGAGATGGATTGGTATCTGATGGAGGGCAACTCCGATGACAAATGCGCCCTGTTGCTTTTAGAACCACGGAAAGCAGCCAGGGTGATATTTGGTGCTCCTCTGTTATAAAAGTGTGTGGGGAGGTGGCCTTTGCTGACAATTAATGAGACAAGGGGGACTGTCCAACAAGGGAGATTAATGTTGGATATTCAGGCTCACGGTGGATAAATCAAGCCTCAAGCTGCCGGTTTGGAAGCACATAAATTACTGTGGGATAAATACACGATTTAGTAAGAACACCTCAATTGTTTCTTGGCAAACCTGTTTCAAAAGCACTCATTTAAGTGGCCACAGTGACAACAGCTGACCCGTCATCATACTAATTCAATAGGATTCTCTGTGCGGCAGCAACTTTATTGATTGTAAAACAACACAGCACTAATTGTCTCTTCAATTTGCAATGCATTTAAGTCTGGAGAGGACCGCGTCCTTATCAGCGCCGAGTCAGGCACCGGGAAACAGACGTTGGAGAAGCACACACAGAAGCATACACTCCGATGGGGTGTGTACATGCATATTAATGCACGTGGGCGTGCACGCGTGTTCACACAAGTGCATTCATATGCAGTATGGACAACACAACAACACAGGAAGACATGCATGAACACACACACATGCAACCCTATACCTGCAAGGCAGACCGCCCCAGAGGCCCGCTTCATCCATCCAGCCATGTTTGTGTGTGTGTGTGTGTGTGTGTGTGTGTGTGTGTGTGTGTGTGTGTGTGTGTGTGTGTGTGTGTGTGTGTGTGTTTGAATATCTCAAAGACGCCGTAGCTCGCCACTCCGCTCGCTCTGCAGCCCTAAGCCGCGGGGGGGTAGAAGAAGAAAAAAAGGATTTGCCAGTTCACCACCGGCTGCTGCAATGACTGCGATGCTTTAGCGAGTTCCGCCTGTGTGGGATTTAAGTGGCTGAGAAATTCGTGGACAGTTTTTACTCCTCCTGATTCAATCCACTGACTGATCTGTCTTTGGCAAACTTAATACACAAATGTAAGATTTAAAAAGCTCAGGGGCCGAAAGAAGCCCGTTGACTACTTCCTTTTTCAGCGGGTTGTAATAAAAAGTGTCACTGTGAGGGGAACTCTCCATGGCCCTGAGGGTGCAATTTGCAATATATTTGAATATCACAAACCGTGCACATGCGGCCAAAACTCATCTCGAAACCGCAAATGTGTAACACTATGTGTTTACAAGGCAACTATATTATAGGTTGTGAAATAGCAGAGTTAATCATTTATGGTTGCAAAAGTTGTATATTACAGTTTTTTTTTCTCTCCCTAAATCTATCCAAAGTGTCAGTTCCAGTGGTTTCCTTTTGCTTATCCTTAAGCCAGGACCGGCTTATACTGATAAGGGAAGCTAGCCGAGGGTCATCAGCTGCTTAGCCTGGACATGCCTGTGTGTGTGTGTGTGTGTGTGTGTGTGTGTGTGTCCATGGGCGCATCCTTTCATTTCAATATGATGCAGCATGTGCATGTATGTGAGTCGACGTTCATTATATGCCAGCATGTGCAAGAACATTGTGTGCTTTGTCAGCGGTGCTGATGTGCACCGTGCATATGCAGAGGTATTCAGACAGGCCTGGGATCTGCTTTATCTCAGCTCTGTATGAGAAATACCCCCACATCCGGGGGTCAGTCATATACACTGCTTCTGCACCTGCACCAAGATATGGTCACACAGCTAAATGATACTATGGCTGTGATAGTATCCTGGAATGTACTGCTGTGTGCACTCCTCCATATTACTCTAATTGTATTCTGCGCTTTAAGACCTGCTTAACTGTACTCAACTTTTAATTCTGCTTACTCCAAATTTCCTTATTCCACTGTTTTATTATACTATAATACATTATTCTGTATTCTAATCTAGTTGATTCTAAATTTGTCGTTAGTACTTCAGTCTGCTCTGTTTATTGTCCTCCATGTCTCTAAGTAACAAAATTCAATCAGGGTGTAACAAGATGATGTGGATGACAAGAAAACTGTGACCAACGTGGTGAAAACATCTCTAAAGTGTTGCGAATGGCCACACAGCGGCAATTAGGACCAAATGCAATATTTTTATTTGGTGTATTTTATTGCTCGGAGACACCAGATTTGATTTTGTTTGGTTTGCGATCTAGATATAGTTAATAAGCAAACAAGTTAATTAGAAAAAGGGCAGAGACACAGTTGGGTGTCTTGATTCCACAACATTACCATTATGTGAGGAGGAAGTTGCTTTTTATCAGACGCACAGTAGAACCAGTGTCAATACAGTAGCTTATTAACTTAGAGCCAATAAAATGGCTGCACAAGGCCTCATTATCCTTTTTGTTGTTTCTTTTGTCACCTAACATTTGTTTCAATATAATTATCAAGTGATAATCATGAAGAATATTCTCTCTGACTTAAATCAGCCTCAATCCCTTTCTCATAATTAATGTGAGGGAACAACTTGAAAAGGCTGAGATGGTTACTAATGTGCATGAACAGCCTGTGACCTGAAGCTGTAAGTACTGTAAGTAAGTAAATGTTTCTTTAAGGGGGTAAAGACACAAAGCTGCACTGTGACCTGCTCGATAGCGCTCCATTTAGCTTTACATTGGTAAATGTTGTAAAACACCCGCTTGAACAAGTAGAGGAGTAAAATATTGCAGTATCCATGTTTTAAGCAATGTGTACTTTTCAAATAATAAATATAAAAAAATGTGGCTGCTCATTGTAGCATGACGATTATTCACGAAGGTAATTTGTGTTGACAATAAATTCGATAATCTTAACCCCCATTTTTGGCTTAACTCTTAGTTACCGGTCATTGTAAGGATTAAACAGGTGAGATTCCATTCCATTATCCGAACGGCTTATCCTATTCAGGGTCGCGGGGCGCTGCAGCCAATCCCAGCTGACATTGGGCGAAGGCAGTTTATCTCAGGCCTCATATATATAGACAGACAACCATTCACGCTCACATTCACACCTACGGGCAATTTTTCAGTCAAATTAACCTGAGCTGCATGTCTTTGGACTTCTTGAGGAAGGGCCTGGGTACAAGGGTATGTGTACAGATTGTAAAGCCCTCCGAGGCAAACTTGTATTTGTGATGTTGGGCTATATAAAATAAACTGAATTGAATTGAAAAAATCTTGCTAGCCACTACGCATGCGGCCCACAGGTGAGATATAATGTCGGCACCTTCCAAAAATAATGGCCTAAGTAATTTTTTCAGGTTTTTCAGAAAACACTAAATAAAATTAGCCTAATGCTGCGTTCACACCAAAAGAGTTGCGAAAAAGCTTTTTCGCACGAAAATTTGCCCGACGCTGAGTCGGGCAAATGAAGGAGCGCTGAAGGAGCGCTGAAGGAGCGCTGAAGGAGCGCTGGAAGTGGCTTCATTCAGACACTCGTCCTGGAGGAGTCGGAGCTGTGTGCGACTACGGATAATATTATGAACCCAGACACGGGGGCGTTTGATGTTCCGACTTCCTCAACAAGTATAAAGCAGAACTAGTGGTTATTTCAATGGTGAATGGTGGAAATGGTAAATGTTTTCACGGAGTAAAGCCATGGAGATAAGCCGCGCAGCGAAAAAGCGAATTAACCACATAAAGTCGAGCGATTAAAAAAAGCAACCCTTTTGGTGTGCAGCATAAGTCACACTCTTGACATAGGCCATTATACTACAGGAGAAGAATCACATGATCTGTTCAACTGAGGATGTAGGCTTTTTTTTTTTGTGGTCAGCAATCACGAGAAGATGATTTAGATCAAATTTGTTTTTGTCAAAAAATTACGTTGGACATTATTTTAGTAAGGTGTTTAGTATGTGTTAATTAATGAGCTTTAGAAGTGCAGATATACGTGAGTTTTGTGACATTTGGATAAAGCCCTAATGATCCAATGTTTAGCATTTAGGGGCAGAAATTACATATATTATTAATATGCTTTCCTTAAGTGTAACCTGAAATAAGAATTGTTCTGCTTAGATAGGACCATTTGCGTTTGTGCATCAGCCACATACACAGGAGAGGTTTCAGATTGTTGCAATCTGAAACCTCACTGCTATATATGCTGGCAAAATCGTACACACCGCTTTAAAAGTTGTTTTCCACTCGTTGTGCGGCTGCTTCATATTTACCGTCCAGACATGAGAGTATAAGTCAGCTAATCGACTCTCTGCAAGGCAGCACACAAGAGTATTTCTGGAAATGTCGAACTAAAAGGGATTTTAGGAGATAATTTTGTTCTCTATTTTACTTGGAAGAGACGAGAGGAGAGGGCCTAATAATCTAATGAAGAGCAGGGACCACAAGAGAAGGCGAAGCCGCAGTGGTCGTAAGGGAATTATATGGCTTTTAGATGATTTATAGTTCTCTTTATTATAGTATTGCAGGACAATCGGATCTCGTGTAAAAGTTGTTTACAACACACTTGTAAATGTTGTTCCTTTTGTATTTTCAGATAATTTACTGTGCAAAATCATCCAAGACTCGAGTTTCATTCTGAAAAGGATTGTTATGAAGGTGTTACGAGTGCTGAGCTAACTGCATGCTGCTAAATAACATCTAGCATGATGTCCTCGGGGGCACGAAATACGCCGGCGTTAAGCAACGCGACACTTTATGGAGCAGCATTTGACACAAGGGTTTATAGTAGAAGTTTATGCCCGTGGTTAATGAAGCAAGTCTCAAAGTGGCTGCTACTATTTCTGAACTGCAGGAATTAATTGGATTGATGCAAAATAGTTAAAGTACACGTCAGCCAGAGATCTACTTAATGATCTTTACAGTTGGACAAACGTTTGCCTTTGATGTAAGAATTTCCATGGCGAGATTATTGATTCCCTTTAACTCCAGCTGTGAATGGGGGTCCAGCGTGGAGGGAGACTCATGAATGAAATATACGAAGAACTTTTCAATGCATACAACTAATCTCCTGATGGGTTGTGTTATACATCTCTCCACGTTTTATATTAACGCCTCGCGATCCGTCCATATGGATAGCAAACAATTTGTTTTTCATGCAAGCAAGGATTTCCCAAATTAGATTCACCGGGAAGGAATCACGTTTCTCATTAGAATCAAGTTTTATCAATCGGGATCAGTTTTTTTGTCCTGATTGTCTGACAGAGTGAGTTCACATCATCGGATCAATACAGGCCTCTGTTTTACTGTGCGAAACAAACATACCCAGCAGGCCATTATTCCTTCACTCAGTGTGATAGTAAAAAATACATCATAAACATCTTCCAGCGACGGTAACGATCCGAGGAATATTAGGTCTTCTCACAACAGCCAACCATCTGTTTTCAGATGCTTGACCGAGACTTGCATGTGGACAGTATGGTCACAGCTGACATCAGAAGTAAGCGTGATGTATTTGTGCTGGTCATATGTGGAGAGTGTGGACTATTTTTTCCCTCCCGTGAGATCAATATCCATGTCAGTTTATAGCTTAATTGTGAATGCTTCTAATTAATGTTTTACGTGTATGATGGATGGTTGTCATTGTGTGTGTGTGCGGCGGCATCTCGTGGCTATCCCCGTGACCCCAGTGCATGTTCTGCCTTCTGCAGACTGCTAATCGATGATCTAAATTGTCTTATATATAAGGAATGATGCAGCGGTGCCTGAAGGAGATGCATCATAAGTGGAGCTTGCCAATGAAAGCTTGTGTATCTTTTTTTTTAAATTGATTTATTTCCAAATATTCCAGATATTCTTTATTGGTAGAGAGAGTTGTGAGAGAGTTGTGTATGAGGAGATATTTCAGGCACACAGGGCACTTCATAGGTGTGAATGTGCATTAAAATATATGATGTTATTTACCCAAATAAAAGGTGTACTTCTGTAGTACTTCTGGTCCAATTACTGAAAATGTTCCAGCCTCATCTTGTGACATTAGAGGATGGAGTCGGATGATGGAGGTTTTTCCATTGTTATCAAGTGATCAAAGTAAGATGTGTGGATTTCTATATTATTACTCCTGTCTCTGTTCAAGCATATAGACTAAAAACTCAAAGGTACAAGCTTGTGTCCTAAATAAGTCACCTACAATTCCCAGGAAGCATTACAGTAAGAAAGATTACTTGCCGTCACATTCAGACGTCTGCATCATTTCACTTTAAAATTCTGGGTCTCTGCTGCAACTCTATCAAATACCATACCACCAAAGCAGGTAGTACAAGGTTGACAAATGCTCGAAAGAACCACAGTAGAAAAAAGAGGAAATACAAAAAAAGGAGGAAGGGGACTAGACGCTATGATGCCTTCATGTTCGTTTTGCCCGAGTTCCGATCCCAACAAGCGTTGAAGGGAAAACAAAAAACATTAACCTCCTCCGGATGTGTCTCTTGACCAAGAATTTGGAAGGCGGGCTGTAACGTTGAGAGGTAAACAAGTTAATGGGGTGACATGGGACCAGCACCCAGGGGGGGGGTTGGTTCAATTCAGGTATTTCGTGCTCTCCTCTCATTCCACTGCTTTTAGCGTTTGTCTCAAATCTCCTGCAGCTCCAGCACAAAGCAGACCTGAAATCCTATTCGTCTACAAAACGTGGACAAAGTGTGTGTGTGTGTGTGTGTGTGTGTGTGTGTGTGTGTGTGTGTGTGTGTGTGTGTGTGTTTCTCCAACATGTTGCTTCGCTTATAGGATAATTGTCCTGGGAGGTTTCTGATCTATTTGGGTTAAATGGAAGCGCCGGTCTTCAAATGAACACTGGCCGTTTGGTTTATTCTTCCATCTCAGTAAGTTATCAGTCCCCATCAGCTGTCCCTAGAGCACTGTGGCTGGGTGGAAAGGTTTCATTTGGTGTGTGTGTGTGTGTGTGGTTATTGACACCAGCAGAAGGACAAAAACACCCCCGGGTTATAAGAGGATGTAGCATTCTCTGATTTATTTTCATTTCTAGACCATACCTCATAGGAGTACCTCACAAACACACACATTTTACAAAGACGGCCACACACGCGTGCACAACACACACATGCACATGCACAGCTTTGCGAAAATCCCAGGATTAAAAGCTTCTGTTTGGTCACAAATTAAACGTGTGTGCCTTCCTGCGTGCGCGTTTGCGTGTTATTAGTGTATGATCAGAGAGAGGGGGGGGGGGAGTTTTTGGCAGTGTGCTGAGCAGAGAGAAGGTTCAAAGCTGTGGGCTTCTTTTCTTTTTTTCCTTTTTTTGCCATCTCCCTGCTTCAGCATGAGCGCCACCAATGACCTCAATTAGCTCTGCGTCTGATAGACACACACAGAGAGCATCCTTAGATCACACACACACACACACACACACACACACACACACACACACACACACACACATACACACACACACACACACGCACACACGCACACACACACACACACACACACACACACACACACACACACACACACACACGCACGCATACACTGGGATATAGTTTAGAGAGAGCGGGGACAGCAGTGGGATTAGTGGAAGAAGAACATTTACATTTGCTGCTCAAACATACTCTTGGACTCGATTTTTATCATGAAAGGTAAACTTTGGCTGTCTCCTGGTCTTCAGAAGGATTGTGACACAGAGAGAGGAAAGTGACAGAAGAAGAGGAAGACGGAGAATCACAGACCCTATCTACAAGGAGAGGGCCGAGACAGTGAGGAGAAGTTGGCTCCAGATCAAAGAGAAGCTGTAAAAGCAGAGAGGAGACAGAGGTGAGACTCACACAGGCAAAAAAGAAAAATAGAAAAAGCAAAGGGAGTTCTGGTTCAAAGAAAAAAAGAAGGAATAATAGCGCAGAGGAAGAGGACGGAGGAGAACTTAAATGCAGGGAGGAAATTGGAAGATGAATGAATGAAAGGGAAGCGGCGAGCAGAATGAATGAAAACCATGAAGCAAGACATGAAAGTGTGAAGAAGGGGAGCGGGAGGAAGCGGGTTGTGCACAGATGTAGGTGGAGGAAGCGGGGATCTGTCAACCGGCAGGCGCGCTGAGAAACTGTGCTCTGACCTTCACGAGACAAGCTGCTGCCACCGACAAGAATTTACGCATGCTCCCACTTTGTATTATTGGCTTAGAACGGAGAGAGCGTATATATGTGTGTGTGTGTGTGTGTGTGTGTGTGTGTGTGTGTGTGTGTGTGTGTGTGTGTGTGTGTGTGTGTGTGTGTGCACAGCCATGCAGGCACGCGTGGCCATATGCGTGTGACGGAAACTTAGTGTGTGAGTGAACACGAGTGTGAATGTGTGTGTGGGCGTATGCCAGCCACAGTGGGAATAAGGTAAAGATTGAGAGCTTTCCCTTCACCACACACACATTCTCCGTCCTTCTCTTCCTCTCTCTCTTCTTCTCTCTCTTCTTCTCTCTCTCTCCCTTCTTCTCTCTCTCTCTCTCTCTCTCTCTCTCTCTGTCTCTCTCTGTCTGTCTCTCTCTCTGTCTCTCTCTCTGCTCTCCGCTGGAACTCCATTAGACCTTGCACTATGTTATCTTATCCTGGAAAAATAGCCAAACCGCCTGCGGTTCAGAGCAATTATTGTACACCATATCTCAGGAGGTGTTACAAATTAAACATGGCTTGGGTCATGCACGTGTTTTATTTAGCTTTAAGCAAACCATACCACCTACACCGTATCACCCAGAATCATAAGTATCCGATCCCAACGGTTGTGCACACTTCCCTCCTAAGAAATGTTTCGATTCGTCATTCAAGCAGGAAGTTGTCAGCGCCTGAGGTGTAGCGTGTAAGAAAAGGGCATCCTATAATGTTAATGGGGTTACAAAGAAGCCAATCATGCATCATCATGGACGAGAGGTATTATTAATATAAACTAAAGATTAGCGGGTGAGGCGTTGAGGAAATGTTGTTAGTGAGTGAATAATATTCTACTCAACACTTCAAAACCGTTAGACAGTATATCCATTCTCTTGCATCACTTTCTGGTTCCCAAATAAAAATCAAATATGGCGACCGCCAAAATGCCAAACTCAAGGCTTCAAAATGTCCAAAAGTAGAATGGGTGACGTCATCCAGATCAACTTCTCGGACAAAAAATCAATCATTCTTCTACTGTCTAACGGTTTTGAAGTGTTGAGTAGATAGATTTTTTAGCATTTTGAAGCCTTGAGTTCAGCATTTTGGACGGACAAAATGTTTCACAAATTAAGTTTTATGAACTGAAAACTCACTGTTAAAAGGGTTAAATTAACCCTGAGTAACCACGCCTTAAATCATTACCTGTTTTATGATCTATTTTTACTCTAAATAGACCATAATTTACTAAATGAACATGCTGTATTAAAGAAGTCTTGAAACTAACTATTGAGACCATACACATCTTTCCAATATATTTGCTGAGGTAATAAAAGTGAGAAATAATTTTCGCATTGACTTCCATACAATCGGACTTCTTTTAGCAACCATATCATGTGAACTCATCAACAATACATATTTTTTTAAATAAAGATAAGGCTGATACATTAAAGAAAGAAAGAAGGATCTTCTCTCCATTAACAAGTGGCTCACATGTTGTGAAAGCTTATCAGTGAACAGCAAGCTCACAGGTGAAGTCTTCCAAGGTAATTGGGGACCGATCATGCGTTGTGAATACTTATTTCTTTCCGTGTGTTAAATTGTGCGGTATTCTTGTTCTTAATTTGTTGTGTGAAATGAGAGGCATTCTTTCGAGCTTATTCAGCTTATTTCCTGCGTGTTTTCAATGGCTTTTGAGGTTTATGGACAGATACTTTTCCAGCTCAACATTACATAACTGAATTAAATGCGGCCGTTGGGGATGAATACAGATGAGGTGGGGAAGACGTATTTCGACTGCTGTACTTACAGGGTGAATGCTGTAGCCAAAACAAATTGCTTCCTTGTAGCTATCCTGCAGTACTAATGCGGGATAGCTGCACGCAGGGCGGAAATTCTACAATAGCCACCGCTGCAGGTTCATTTTTAGAGAATTTAATAAATATCTGCTGTGCAGCTCAAAATGTCAGGGAACTTAAATACATGTACACCAAGGGAGCAAAAAAAAAAGTTTGCAGACTCTGCTTTCTTGTATTTGTTTATTCCCTCTCCTGGTATCTTTTCTGATCTGAGTGTGCGTGTGTGTGTGTGTGTGTGTGTGTGTGTGTGTGTGTGTGTGTGTGTGTGTGTGTGTGTGTGTGTGTGTGTGTGTGTGTGCATGGGACTCGGGGTGTGTTATGCAGATTGCAGGAAGCGCGCGCTAGAAATCTGGCTACTTGAGAAGCGACTGCAGTTATGACGGCAGTCCACCTGTTGTTCAAGCCAACAGTACAGAAGGCTTTCCAAGATTTTGGAGAGAGGGAGGGGAGGGGGAGGGAGGAGGGGGGATTATCACAAACACAGACTGATAGCTTCTGATGTCTGGCCATGAAGCCAGTTGGAGGCTCGTGGCCACGCCCCAACATGGGACTGGCTCAGCTAGAGGACACCAACTTTTAGCCTCTTTTAACTTCTTCTAAACTCCAATGAAAATTCACACACACACACACACACACACACACGCACACGCACACGCACACACACACACACACACACACACACACACACACACACACAAATAGGCCAAAGGCTGTTTTCTGACATGTGATTGGCGAAGACTCCTAAAAGTTAAACTGGCCTGTGGTTGCACGCACACACACACACACACACACACACACACACACACACACACACACACACACACAGACACTCGGATAAGTTAAAGAGGTTTTTCTGCCCTGTGGTTGTCCTTGGGCAATATCATCACAGAGAGAATCAATAGAGCCATCGCTCAGAGTGAATGGACGGAAGGAAAGAGAGAGAGAGAGAGAGAGAGAGAGAGAGAGAGAGAGAGAGAGAGAGAGAGAGAGAGAGAGAGAGACATTTAGAAATATATAGGAGTGGAGTAGGGGGTGTGCAGAGAGAAGTGGGAGAGAGGGAGAATAATAGATGTGAGGCATTGGATGTCAGGGAGAGCCGGAGCAAGGAGGGGAAAGAAAAGTGAGTAAAAGAGTGCATCATTAGAGGGAGTGAGAGCAGGAGAGCGTCACAGAGGGATAAGAGGAGGAGTGGAGTAAGCAGCTGGCACGGTGTTTGAGGCAAAGGAGTACAAAAGGATGCCGAAGTCAAAGTGACAAGGATGGATGGAAGAAGCAAGTGAAAGTAGAACAGATGGAGAGAGAGAGAGGGAATAGAAGAGGGAGGGAGAAAAGGGACGAGTGAGTAAGCAAAGCATGCGAGTGAAGCAAAGATGGAAGGATGCAAGAGCAGAAAGTCCGTCTGCGATATTCAGTAAGAAGAGAGACGTGAGGATGTAGGGAGAGTGGATAAAGAAAGGAAATCAAAGATAAAGGTGCAGTGACTGAGTCTGAGTGGGTAAATAAAGACGGAAGAAGACTGGAGGGGGAAAAAGAGATGATAGAAGTGAAGAGCGTTTGACTGAGCCAGTGATTAAGTGAGACAAAGAGTGACCCTGCGATCAAGTTTTGTCAGACTTACGACGTACTGGACATGAATGACACTTTATTATGACGGCCGAGGATCAAATTGTCACGTAATAGCTCTCGTCAACATGGCCGATCAAAGCGCCGGAGAAGCAATACATTTTGAAAGTGAAAACCTGCAGCCGCAAGTTTGGTGCAGAGCTTTCATCACACACTGAAGTCATGAAACATTCAATTCCTTGTGTTATTAATCTTTTAAAGCTGCTCTTATCGATACATATTTTTTTCTTCATATGAACAATGGATTAAATGTGCAATGTTGAAAGGGGTCGCTCTCAAGGACCGACACTGAATTATTATCACTCTCGACCCACAGTTCTCCTCACCTCTACAGAGCATGTTGGCGTCTTTCAGCTAATTCTGGGGGGGGGGGGGGGGGTCCTGTTTTTTGGTTCCTGTTTTCTGTTTCCTGGTTCCTGGCAGGTATTTTCAGCAACAACAACAAAACCTGCAGCAACTAGTTGGCGAGCATATAGCGACACATTTCAGGCTGTTCTCGTACACTCCGTAGCTCTGCCTATGGAAAATTATTCATATATAACTCAAAAATCTAAATCCATTTGAATGTAATCCACGTAATTGTGAACCAGGAACTATAGAGAGTGACAAACTGCATGAGGAGGAAGTTGGGGACCTTAACACTACTTTCATACTTATTTTTTTATTTTTTATTTTTTATTTAACACATTTCCCAATCTATCTATCTATTTTGACCAAGTTTAAACCAAGTTAAGCCTAAACCTAATCTATACCTGTGAAGATTATTCTGAAAAAGACTGTATATGCATGTACCAAGCGGGAATTGACACGTATTGCTGTACATTTGAAAGAGAAACTCACCAAAAACCTTTCTGAAGATTTCAAGATATAAAATATATTTTGAAGCTGCACTGCGCATTCAGCACATAGAGACCAGGAAGTTTCTCTCAGGAATTGGTCGAAGACCCGAACAGAGCTACAATGAGAGTGGAAGCAATGTTTCACTTCGTTCTCTTGTTGAACTCAACTCTCACCCAGCAGTGATGTACGTGTCTGGGTTCTGGAGTTCACCTGCACATCATGCAGCAAGGTGGTCGCTGATATAAGAGCAAAAGCCTCCAGGAGATGTTAAGTTACTCTTTAAAGGTCCTAAATAAGCCAAAGATGGCTGATTATACAGGAATGTATGCTATAGGCTGCTATTACTAGCCAACGACTGGCTTTTTTTCACTCATAGCTGACCTTAAAACACAGGACTGAAAAAATCTGTGGTCTGGAAAAGAGTTTCGAGGAGGAGGAGTAGCTGGACAGAGCGGATGGGCTTCTGTGAAGGCATAATTACATCAGACTGGTCCCGGCCAGGAAGGCAGCCTGTCTGTCGTCAACTTCATTAGCCGGTCCCATGTTAATGCATTGACAAATGGCCTACATAGGGAAGAGGCTGATTAGATTGGAGTAGATCATAGAAGACCCACATTAGCTCATATTAGCCTCATACAGGACCTCTCATTATTCCCAAGCTGGCCTGTGCTCCTGCTCGGAGGTGAGCTCCCCCACACCCCACCCTCTTTCACTCTCCACATTGCAAAGTGCTGTGAACGCTTAGGGAGAGGCATAGTGGCCTATATTAATGTAATCTCCTGCGCCCAAGCACTGCCGACTCAGCACAGTGCAGCCTCCTCGACGACAATGGGGAGTAATGGGTAGTACGGCTCCGACGTATTATCGCCGCTCACTTTTAGCCAGGGAGACATTAACCTGTGGAACTCAACATGTACATCTTTCTAACCATGACAGTCTGCTGGAGCCTGATTTATTATTATTATTTCCAAGCTCAGCATGACGAAACTGATCCAGGATTGTTTAATGTGGGCTGCATCTTTGCTGCTGTTCCAAGAGAAGTAGTACTGGGTAGATTTATTTCCCAGCAGCAAAGAAACATGTGGTTGAAAAACAATTGCAATGTTGAGCTAATCTTTTTACTCTGTAATTTAACAAAAATGTAATTAACCCACACATCCCTCAGGCGTGCAATGAAGCACACACACTTAGTTAACACGTATCAGGTTGATCTAGGACAATTTGTTTGCTCCGATCTTAAAGATACAAGTCCCCTCCACTGAAACAGTCTTAAAGCTTAACTTTAACTTGCTCAATCAATCTGCAAAGATTGTATGGAAATGTGCAAATATTGGACGGATCAAAGGCTTGAATGCAGTGATGAAATGAAGAGCGTGATGTTGAAATTAAGAAATTAAGCTTCTTCAGAAATATAAGGCAAGAACTCAAGTCAGCCAAACATTTTTTTTTTTCGAAAGATGAAACTTGAGGAATTTTAGACCAAGTGGACTCATCACAAAATGATAAAAACATTTTCTGGTCTGGAGCTTACACACTTTACAGATGCTGCATGAGGAACAAACGTTAAAGAGTGTGAAGTAACTCTGAGGCGCTGCTGTAAATCATTACCCACACAAATTAAATCATGGTTGAGAGGGTCGCTGTAGACTCCGTCTCTTTGCTGCTGGTCTTGTTGCTGCTCGTGCTTCTCTAAATTAACATCACGTTTTACGTAAACCTCATTACTTACTGCAGCAAAGCGGCGTTGTGACTTGTCACTCCTCCTCTTGCCTGCACATTTCTTTTTTTATGTTTTACTTAGGAGGATAAACATGTTGGAAGTGATTCTTAAGCTTTTCATTCATTCTGCATCTGCCATCTTGTGAAACTCTGAAGACTTTAATTAAGCGTCAGCCTCTTTTTAATGTGCTGTAGAATAAGTTGTCTGTCAATCTGACCCAATGACCCAATGATACTTATAATGATACAATGTTCTTGCACATGTTCCTTATTTTCAAGACAGTGAGTCTAATTTCTAAAATGCCTTGTCTTATATACACATGTGACATCAAAAAATCTGTTTGGATCGCTATCATGGCACAACCTTGTCTCCTAAAAATTACGTTCTCAATTACGTTTGACCAGAAACGTATCTCCTCCCTGATTATGTTTGTGTTTGACGTATTACAAATACGTTGATTATACACGTATACGTTGATTATACACGTATTTTTGTTTTATTGTTTTTATGTTTGTGTTTGACATATTACAAATACATTTATAATTGTGTGTTTGTGTTATTGTTTTCTTGCTTTCCTGCTGAATTTAAGCATATTTTAATAAAATTTAAAAAAAAAGGATTCCCTCAGTAATTTTTAGGAGACAGGGTTGCATGGCAGAGACGTAAATAAAAAAGAGCAGACAATGTTGGTTTTTTAATTGTATTATTCATGCAGGGGGACCTTATGCATGATGGTTACCTTATTTAAGATTGTTTGTTTTCACTAAAAAGGATGTACACTTAAAAAAAAAAGAAGATGTCCCTGTGATACAAAACAAATGTCGGGTAAAGTGATTCAGGTATTTTTTTGTGCTATTATAACATTTTAAGCCATCCAGGCAAGGGAGCGAACCCTCCATATGCAGGTGTTGTGTCTTTATAGCTGCCTGTTACACCAGGCTCAGGTGTGGATACTCAGCTGACGATGCACAGCCTGAAAGACAAACACAGCAAACAGGACCCAGACCCCTAGTGGAAGGGAGGGGTCGTCACACACCAGAAAAACAGACCTGGAGCAACATTTGCACTAATTAGGAGTCCAAAAGAGACCAAAACATGCTCAAAACGGCTCAAATGCTCTGTAGTGGTGAAGTGACCTGCAATCATTTAATCAATCATAGTCATAAAATTAAATATTGAATATAGTAGTTTTAAAAAGATCTTTAAAATCACAACTGAAATATCCTTATTTGATTTAATGAATGAAACATGTGAAATCCTTGTTTGCCTTGTAAATGTTGCATTTGTGTGTGAGTAGCTGTCATTCAATCCCCAACAACAATGGCATGATTAAAAAACAACGATTAATTCCATCTGAGCCACAGTTTTCATAATGCGATGCAGTGCGATTGTCAGAAAGTGGAGTCGCCGTGGGAATTTATTAATTCAGTAGCCAATAAAATTGAGTTTATGACAAAAGTATGGAGGAATACAATAAATGTCAACTGCTGTGATGTCAGTGCTGTGCCCCGAACAATCTCTGTGTCATATTACTGATGACATGAAACATGTCTCTACTTTGACAAGAAGCTTAGTTATTTTTTTTTACATCTATCTTTCTCCGCAGATACAAAACCATTTTCAACATTTCCATCCGTTTTTCCGGCACCACATAATCTGTTCCTTCTGTGAAATTACAGAACAAACAAGCTGTTCAAGAACAGGCTCCGTACCACGAACAGCATCTGTTTGTTTCTCACCGACTTTTGTTTTACATCAGCGACAGGTGTCCCGTGCATGTGTCGATGGAGATAAAAGGCAGAGGAAGGCGTGCAGATGTCAGCTGCCAAGCGTGCGTCTCTTCGCTGTTGCTCGCGATTAGCACCAGTTCCTAATGAGTGCTGTGCCCCCAAATGCGACGATGAAAGAAGGAGCTTAAAGAGGAAGAAACACAGTGAGAGAGCCTCAGGCAAAGCCCAAACTTCCACCATGGGAAAGTTTAAATGATTAAGAGGCTCACAGTGTAGCCCGGCTCATTATGCGCCGTGTCCCACTATTGGACCTCATCATTTTCTATAATTGCCCCCATTGGCCGGGCTCTTATCTGGCCTATTTTGTCCCATTCTGCTGAGAAATTAAGGCATTCCTCCAGCGACCCTGACCTGTCCCAGGCCCTGTCGTGTGACTGGCAGCCCATTAGAGGACCATTGATTGGTGGGATCTTGGAATGTGTGAGCCAACCTAATTAGGGTTGAGTCCCTCCTCTCCTTGCTGAATGTCAATTGAGACCCTTGTAGGAAACAAATGAGGCCTTTCTAATCCTCTGGATGGACGCTGTTGTTTTTACTCAACAAGAATCAGTGTAATTTACAGTATACAAAAGCCTCAAAAACAACAAGAGCATGCTTTTGGATATCCCAAAGAATGCAGGCACAGTTCAATATAATATGCACATATTAATCAGTCATGTCCAAGATGCGAGTAAGCAAATGTACACTCCCTTGGGTGCTGACTGTATCGGAGCACTTAATGCACATATATTCACATATATTCACAGAAATATTGCCAGGGGTTGTGATTAACGGGTTCACCCCAGTCACCTGCACACACCTACAATGTCTCAGAGGGAGGTGATTCAGCAGGCACGCACACATTTGTATGCATACACTCACAGAAAAATTGAAACTTTCTGTCTCCTCTTTTCTTCTTGCAAACACAGCCGCTCTGTTTGAACACACACACGTACATGCTAAGACACAGTCGGCTCACTGAGACGGGGTACGTGCTTGCAGCTGGTTTTGGTTTGGAGACTGTTTGGGCTAATCAGGGCAGCGCTCCACCACAGATGGTCCTTGACTGGATCTACTATCGTCCTGACATTAGTCATCTCGCCTCCTCTCTATATAGCCACGCAACAACAACAATGTGTACACCCAAACCCTTATACCTTGACAGTTTGGGGTTTTAATGGGTTTGTGAATTCAATCATGAAATCGGAAACCACTTGTGTGGTCACAGGAGTGCTCAAGAGACTTTTTTTTTTTTTTTTACTCCAGGCGAGATACTAATGTGTTGTTGATGTTTTTTTAATGTTTTTATGAAAAATGGGTGCCAGTGTAAATTAGTTAAATATGAAAATATATCAACTTACTGTATATTTCTAGTATATCTCTTGTCATGCTGCAATGGTAAGACTACGTGTGGCAGCTCTTTGTATCGAGCTACATCTGAATGTTTTTGTTTTGTTTTGTGTCTGCAGGTCCAAGGTCTTTTTAAGGACACCAACTTAACTCAATTTGCAGATCAGCCGCAGTTCTCCCCGGCAACACAGGGAAAGATTAGAGCAACAACTGATCAGAAAGAACACGGACAAGGGCGTTGGTAAAAAAGTACCGATCCGGCTTTTTCAGTCCCAATACCGCTACCTGGGGGTTGGTATGGCCAGTGTTATAAGTGTGTAATATGCTGTATGCATCACTGTGTGGAATATTTCCCAACAAAATAAAATGGCATAAGCGCATGTCTGTGAATGGTTTATTGTGTCAGTAATGTTACACAATTCTCGACTGGCATAAAATATTCACCCCCCAATTAAAAAAATACATAAATATGAAGACTAAAATGCATCATTGGCCAACTCTACTCTGAATATTTCAGCATCGTATTCAATTGTTAAGAGCTTTTTATGTGAAATAATTTACTGCCTAAAAGGATTTCTTTGTTCTGATCGTCAGAATAATTTTAGTGTCCCGTGGTTCAACTGCTGCAAAAGCCAGCGGAACAAAAACAGCAAATAAAGCTAATTTGGTTTAACTGGGGATGTTGTTGCTGTGTGGTCGGTGACTCTGTTGCTAGGGATGAATGTGAACGTCATCATGCTAACAGTGACGATACTAACACGCTGATGTTTAGCTGAATGTTTTCGATAATGTTCACCATTTCAGTGTTAAGGTGCTAACCGTTGCTAATTAACACCTCACAGAAAGTACTGCTGAGGTGGAGGGGAATGCAATGCAAATGCTGCTCTGGGGTGCCGGGAACAGGTCGAGACGCCCATCGGACACGGGGGGCCGGAATCGGCAGGACACGGGGAGCCGGAATCGGCCTGGTAGCCGGCTGGACACGGAGAGCTGGGGCTGGCAGCGGCACAGAGGCGGGAGCCGGGTCTGGGGCTGGCAGCGGCACAGAGGCGGGAGACAGAGCTGATCGGACCACCGACCGGAGACGTGGAACTGCGGTCAGCTGGACCGCCGACTGAAGACGAGGACCCGGACGGACCGACGACTGAAGATGAGGACCCGGGCTCGGCTGGGCCGCCAACTGAAGACGAGGTCGGCTGGACCACCGACTGAAGACGAGGGCCCGAGATCGGCTGGGCCGCCAACTGAAGACTAGGTTGGCTGGACCGCCGACTGAAGACGAGGGGCCGGGATCGGCTGGGCCGCCAACTGAAGACGAGGTTGGCTGGACCGCCGACTGAAGACGAGGGGCCGGGATCGGCTGGGCCGCCAACTGAAGACTAGGTTGGCTGGACCGCCGACTGAAGACGAGGGGCCGGGATCGGCTGGGCCGCCAACTGAAGACGAGGTTGGCTGGACCGCCGACTGAAGACGAGGGGCCGGGATCGGCTGGGCCGCCGACTGGAGACGAGGAGACGGGGTCAGCCGGATTGCTGGCAGAAGGCAGGCAGGCAGCCTGGGCGCCGACAGGATACGGGGAGCTGAGGTCGGCTGCAGCGCGGAGGCGACAACCGTGCCTGTCGACGAGGCCCAGAGGTTCGGGCCTCCGGATCAGGAACCCTTGAGGCAGGAGTCTTGCCCCTCAGGCACCGGAAGCATAAACCCGGCCGGGCTCATAACAGGTGCCAGGCTCTGAGTCCATGACCTGGTCGACATAGCCCAGGCTATGGCCATCAGCGTCGCAAAAAAACAAACGCACAGTCACTGGCCGTGGAGTTGACACGGCGGGACCCGGAAAAAGATTGAAAAAATTAAATAAAAAAGTTGCAGGCTGGGTCCAGGTATGGTCTGATCAATTTTGTTTTTTCAATTCATGATATAGCCATTTCATTGTACTCTGCTCCACCCTCTTGTATCACTTCTAGTCCGAGTACGGCAACGGCTGTAAAACGGCCAAAAACCAAGACGGCAACGGACGGAAACCAAGAAGGCAACGGCCAAAAACAAAGAAGGCAACGGACGAAAACCAAGACGGCAACTGCCAAAAAACTAAAGAAGCCAATAGCCAAAGACCAAAGAAGGCAACGGACGAAAACCAAGATGGCGACAGCCAAAATGCTGAAACTCAAGGCTTCAAAATCCTAGCCTACAAACCATTGGGTGACATCATGGTGACCATGTCCACTTCTTGTATACACGTCTTATATACTATGATAACACCACGAATGAGAGTTTTTAAACTGCCTTCACAAATATGATAATGAAACCTGTAACCACCTGAGTGCCACATGAGCAGTGGTTGGAAAACAAAACAAGGAAATCTTGGCAGAAAATGGAACACACACACACACACACACACACACACACACACACACACACACACACACACACACACACACACACACACACACACACACACACATAACCCCTCACAATGCGTGCACTTTGCCACACACATGTACAGTCACAGATAAACACACACACACACACACACACACACACACACACACACACACACACACACACACACACACACACACACACACACACACACACACACACACATATGCAGGGTGCTGCTGTTGCTTCCAGATAAGTCTCTCTCCATAGACCAGTGTCTTTGTACATCAGGGGGAGCAGAGGGTGAAAAGAATTGCGAGGAATGAACTCATGTTGTTAATTTGTTTCAACTCCGAAGACAGAACACACGCCAACGCCGGATCTTCCCCAAACATTCTCACTTCTCACAACCCTTTCCAGCT
Organism: Myoxocephalus aenaeus; assembly: GCA_038501785.1. Classification (NCBI taxonomy): domain Eukaryota; kingdom Metazoa; phylum Chordata; class Actinopteri; order Perciformes; family Cottidae; genus Myoxocephalus; species Myoxocephalus aenaeus. The sequence goes on from JBAMJR010000610.1 coordinate 150,504, forward strand.
TTACTGCACGTGATTATTATTTATCCGTCTTTCTTCTTTCCTTTCCTTCCTTCCTCTGTGTCTTTCTTTCTCGCGGCCCTGTGTCTTACCCTTGTTAGCGAGCATTGTGCTAAAAGATGATATTAGTACCTTTAGGGCTGTGCCAGGAATACTAACTCACAGCTCCCTGGCATTTCAACAGCCTCTGTGCTACCTGGGTTTGCACTGCCAGATTATTTAGGATTACACACACACACACACACACACACACACACACACAATGAGACGCACACATGCATCGACACAGAGTACAGAGTAGCACACACCGTTACTCAAATTGGCAGTTGTTGTTGGCTCACCCCTCAGCTGAACCTCTATGTTCTCCAGTAGTCTTCCACCAACGTAATTGCGGTTTCGGCTCAGGAATTAATCACTGATGTGGTTTTAAACGGTGTGTGTTTTTTATTTTGGGAGCAAAAGGGGAATTTTGTTGTCGGCCCTCAAAGAGGCACAAAATATAGAAGATGGAGCGTAAGTGAGTGGGAGAAAAAGATCAGAGGAAACAGGGGATGAACGTGAAGGCATGGACCAAGGGGGTGGAGCCGAGGAGATAAATGGAAAAAAAGGGGGAACGGTTGAAGAGCGGACGTGTGCATATTTAAAATGCGAAGACCGAAGGCAGGTAGAGAGCGGTATGCAAGAAACAGAGGGCAGGAGGTGACGCGCGAACAGGAGGAGGGATCTCGCACAGTGATACTGAGACGCGGCCCCCGCTAGCAGAGATGAAGGGCTACTTTAATTAGGTTTCTGATGCCTGCTTAATCCCATTCTCCATATTAATCCCTTACAATGTACATAATCAAAACAAACGCATCCATGGGGACGAGGCCGTTAATAAGGAAACAGTATTACAGATAGTGTGTGCATGCGGGACACCTGTACACAACGTTTGGGGACAAACATGACGTGGCCCAGCCATCGCTCTCCCCGTGCGGCGATCGGAAGCCAAAGAGGGTTTATGCGATCACACTCGAGAGCCTTCATCATCATCATCCTCCTCCTGGAATGTGCTGCTGCAATGCAACCGAACACTCCATCTATTCCTGAACATGGCTTGATCTCCATCCAGGCATGAGAGCAACAAGTGGAAACAAGTCACCTTGCCCAAAAATAAATATTACTTCTGGGTCTATTTTTTTCTCTCAGTTCTGTTTATGCTTATACTCTTGAAGAAAATATATTCCCAGTGCTCCCAGTGTTTCAATTCGTCATACAGCCACTTACCAGCCTCTCGAGTTGTTTTAGTGTCTATACTTAACAATGCATATAATTCATTTCACAGCTAATTCTTTTCAACTCTCATGGTGGATTTGATTTGGACTACTTTCTGTAAGAAAGCCAAGCTCAATAACCTTTAATAATTTTAGAGCGGTATATGTGCATTGTGGTGGCTATTGTCTATGAATAAATAAATATGAGGGGTTTGAGTGTGATTTCAGTACTCAATGTTAACTCTCTTGTTTATATTGCTTATATTGTTTGTCTTTATCATGTAAAGTGTCTTGAGTAACTTTTAAAGCGCTATACAAATAACTATATATTATTATTATTATTATTATTATTATTATTATTATTATTAACATACACAATACTCAGAGCTTAGCGTAACATAAGCCACTGTAAAAGGGGCATCTTGCCCTGGGAGTGATTTTGATTTTAGATGTCTATAGATTTTATAATTTAAATAATAAATGCCATCTAATGAAGATAATTGCTTTATTGATTTCTCCTTTACAGAGTAAAATACATTGTTTTTAAAAGGTCATGTTCATTTAGATGGGCTACTTTAGAGTTAAGGCATCAGATAAACAAACACAATAACAAACAATATTTAAATTGTGTCACCAAATCTTTATTTTAAAGAGAGGTCTGTGTCTAAAGTATGGTTTATTCTTCAATGTTCTTTTCTTTTTTGAAACCTATTGGAGTTTATAGTATAGGGTATAATAGGGTTTTCCTTTTGAGCAAACACGCTTTCCATTGAAACAGGATATAATGATGATTATATCCTTGTTATTCACCCTCGGGCATGTTTCTATGTTCTTTGAGACCTTGTAAGGCTGAATCGCTATAGTAGTAATAGTTTAATCTGCACTTAAAGTGACACACTGCATTTAGCATAATGTATAATCATCCTGTTATTGACAAACAGCCAAAAAGTCAATCTGAGCCCTTTGATTTTTTTGAAAGTGCCTTTAGATAATAATATAATGTGACCCCAAATATGATTATACAGTAAGAAAAGAAACAGTTCCGGTATCATTTGATTATGGGTATTTTCTGGTCTTTGTGGCTACAATGTGACATCTTGGATATAGAAAATGGCTTCAGCAGCCTCGTACAGTCAAACATGTGCTTATATTTTGTGTAAGGCACCTTGTGATAAACTTGACTTGACCCAACAACCGTCACCGTGTACGACATATGCAGAGAATAATACATTTGGAAACACTTAGTTGGTTCTTGTTCCTGCCCGGCTTCAACAGGTACCTGAGGGAGAATGTGTGAGGAGCCATGCAAGTTTAATGTTGCTGGTTTCTGCAGCAGAACAAAGCCCAAAGTGTTGGTTTTCATCTTTGCTCTATGGAGCAACTCGAGCATGAGCAGAAAGAGGAAAGGTAAGAAAACACTCAGATTTGTCAGTAAACCGTACCGGTATCACACCGGGTCACCCAGTAGGGTGTGAAATGACTTGTTGATCCCGGAGAATGTGTGTGTGTGTGTGTGTGTGTGTGTGTGTGTGTGTGTGTGTGTGTGTGTGTGTGTGTGTGTGTGTGAGTGAGGCAGCGAGGGCCAGTGATAGCTTTATCTGCAGGTACGTTTCATGTCAGACCTCACACTGAAATGGCCCTGCAGCCAAAGCCGCAAGGAGCGAGAAAAAGAAAAAGCGGCGGCAGAAGAACGGCGAGCCAGACATTTGAACCATCAGCGGTGTCTTGACAAACAAGGAGTTATCTGAAAAAGAGTGTCGGAACCCCAAGGGCCACACACCACTGGCCAGATTTCTGCTCGACATATACTGAATGTTCTGCTCGAACAATTGCAAATTAGACGGGGGCAAAGAGAAGTGAGTGCAGAATGAATGGCTGGAGGGAGGACTGAGTGCTGTCCCCTTGCATGAAGGCAAATTAGCATGCACAGTAGATCTCTTTTATGGCATTGGCGCTGTCCATGGTCCTGAAAAGATATGGTTACACAACGGATAATGTTCCGCTTGGACGGCAGGAAGGAAGTGCGAATAAATCTCTGAGGAAAATTGAGATTTCAGCAAGCTATTAGTTTTTTGCTGGCCAACCTGGCAGGGACATGGTAGTCAGAGCTGCAAAGGTGCTTATAAGTGTCCCATTACCTCACAAAACAAATGGCCACCATTTATAACATCATCTAATTCTCTCCCCACATTTTTTGGGAGAGAAAAATAATTCTTTTTTGTCTCAATGTGTTTGCTTTTAGAAAGATGTGTGCAGGGTAAAATGTTATACTTTAATAATATTGAGGTATTGGTATATAATGTGTTTATTCAACTCTGGGACATGTGGGTGAGATACATAAAACCCTTATGAACATAATTTGTGGAATACTGAATGAATGACCATGCTTGCTTTAGCTGAGTAAGCCATATTGACCTCAACCACACTCTCTCAAGTCCCCCCTCCGTCTGATGTGTTTTGTGCAGTGGCGGGCCGTGGATTTGGTACCCACTCAATAAACGGCGTGTTCATACAGACCACCATGTGTGGACAGCAGACACCCACTCCGCCACGCAGCACCACCATGAGCATGGAGGGAGGTCACACGGGGCGTGGGGACCGACCCGCGGAGCCACTCAACCACTTTGAGAGAAAAAAAAGAGACAGCCAACGCTCTCGTTCAGCAATGCGCTTTTACGGAGCGCCGTGGACCGACCCACGAAGCTTCAACCACCAGCGGACACCCCCCGCCGAGCAACGCACAGTTATGCAGCGCCTCTCGGTCAGACACCTCCAACCTCGCCTCGGCGATGTTGTGCGTCCTGACTGACCCACCTGACCAGCCCAACCCCGTAAAAACAGCACCATAGACACATCAACACAACGCCACCGCAGATGAAAAAAAACACAAAAAGTAGGAAACTTACCAGATGCTGTTCATTAACACTTTGGGGGCGGGGCCCGCTTCGAAGTGGGGGCAGATATAACGTTTTTAATAAAATCATATCTTCACGATAATACGTCACAGAGATATGGTTTCAAATCTGGCGGATATGGTTTCCACTTCCGCGTCTGAGCATCTAAACATGGACGTGTCGTATGACGCGTGCAAAGCTTCACTGTGAGTCAGAAGGTGCCAAGCAAAGAGTCCTGAGCAAAGCTATATTGCAGGGGACGGACGGTGCAGCTTCAGTGCCTGAAGGATTCGCTAACAAGGAGCTAGCCAGAGCTAACGGGACAGATAGCTGGCTACAGCGTTTCTGTGAGACTGAACGGTGCGTAATCAACTGTTGTCCCTATCACCGTTAACTTTCTTTCAGTGAACATAGTACGACCAGTAGTGTTGGACCTCCATTATGTGTTTGTAAGACCGTAACTAGCGTTAGTTTGTTGACGATAGCTTAGCAACGTTCGCACGCAGCTAGCTCCTGAAGTGTTGGATGTTGTCTTACATCTGAACGGTGCATAATCAACTTTTGTCACTATATACTAACTAGTAGTGAATTTATTTTACAGACAGGATTCACAGCTGCCAGGGTCCAGTGGACAACATGCAGACTCCCAGTTCGTCTCTGCCTGCCAACAGATCTCCACCACCGGTCGGCCACATCGGCAGCCACAGAGCACATCCCCACCATATAATAATACATTTGGTTTTAGACATTTATGTACATGCATCTTCCATTTTATTCATATATTTCACTGCTTTTGTGAACCTAAGACCTTTGGTAAACCAATTTCCATCACCAAAACCGATATACCACCTGAGTAAAGTTATGTTTTCACAAGAGATATGAAATATTTCCAAAATCTAGATTCATTTTTTCAGCTTTAGAGTCATCATATTTTCTCTTTACCCTTGTGCCTTGGGGCAATGGTGCCTCATTATATAGATAGCTGAGATTGTTCTGTAATGTTTGATATACAACACATGAGTATGCATCATATGCAAGTGACTTTAAAAAGGGGAATTAAACAATTATGTAAAATCAAGAAAATTACCACAGACCCCACAAGACAAAGTCCATCCGCTCTCCTTAAAAAAAAGTTCAGCGACGCGGTTGTACAGTTTATCAGTGCGCCTCAGTTCCAGAGTGTGTACTGACACACTGTCCAATCACAGCGCACGTTCATGGTCACGTGGGCTGTGACTAATCACAACGTCCATAATGCTAGCAGATATTAACGCTAGCTAGCTGGCCGTTAGCATGTTGTTTAACACTACTCTTGCATAGAGAAACAAAAGGTGAAATCTGATTGGATGATGAGCTTTGTAAGCAAAGTATACATTCGTAAAAAATAATATTGAGGTAATTGTGAAATTATCCTCCACTTAAATGCAAAAATACCGAACTCTGGTTCCTGAGGAAGCAGACTCATTTATATATTGGATTGTCTTTCATGCAATGAGAGTCATAAAATAATCACAAGGACACATCTTTGATGGCTCGTTTCAATTCTGAATGAAAACATTAAGTGCAAATTCTCTGCGGGACCGAAGACGCGAAAGGAAATCTTACCCGACGAATATTCATTCAAATTCAACAAGAGGCAGTCTCCGTGAGAAGTGAGATTATTGGCCTGCAGGCGCATGGACACACACACGTACACGTACACGCACTCTCTCTCTCTCTCTCTCTCTCTCTCTCTCTCTCTCTCTCTCTCTCTCTCTCTCTCTCTCTCTCTCTCTCTCTCTCTCTCTCTCTCTCTCTCTCTCTCTCTCTCTCCTCACAGCTGGTGCGCCTTCCTCCAGCAGAGACTGACAGAAGCGGGTGACCGCTCTAAGCTGCGCGCTCATCTCTCGTCTCCTTCCCCAGCGCGTCTTTTACTGTTGACATACAAACTTTGAAGAGGTGAGATCCGACACGTCCGAACGCCGACAAATCTCAGTCGACAGCGCGCATCAGAAAAGGAAAATAAGAAAACAAGCAGAGGAGAGAGAAAGAAAAGAAGCATTAAGTCTGAGGAAAAGCGTTGGAGCCGGGAGAAAGAGGGAGCTATGCCATCTCGCGCCGCGCGGAGCCCAGTCCTCCTCTGTTGCGTGTCGGAGCTGCAGCATGGTGTCTCTCTCTGGACTCTGGACCTACTGCCTCGCCCCCGGGAGACCTCATCTCCTCTTCCTCTCCGCCAGGCCGCTCCTGCTGCTTCTTTTATTGGCCGTCCTCTGCTCCCCGGAGTCCTGCCTCCCGCACCCTCAGCCTTGCCACATCCTCGCCCGGATAGGACACACCGTGCGCCTCGGTGCGCTCTTGCCGACCCGCCAGCCGGCCCGGATACAAAACGCGCTCAACCGCGCCCTGGCTAGCCTCCGGCACCAGAGCACAGGGGCAGACTCCGCCACGACCGCCTCCCAGACACCCCCTCTGATGCCCTACAACCTGAGCCTGGAGATGGTGGCTCGGTCGCCCGCGGGAGGGGACCCGGAGTCGCTGTCCCGCAGCGCCTGCCAGGACCTGGTGGTTAGGGGGGTGTCCGCCGTGCTCGCCTTCCCCCGCTCCAGGGAGGAGCTGATCCAGGTGGAGTTCCTCTCGTCATTCCTGGAGATCCCCTTCATCTCCATCCTGGAGGACACAGAACCGCTTGTGACTAAGGTATGCATAGTGTGTGTGTGTGTGTGTGTGTGTGTGTGTGTGTGTGTGTGTGTGTGTGGCGCCTGTGTGCTGTCCCCAATGCACCTGTAGCAGTCATCTTTAAAGGAGCAGAAAACACTGAAGGTTATTTGGGCACATGTGGTTGTTTTCATGCGTTCTGCACCTTGCTCTTCAATCAGCTGCAACCTCTGGCCAAACATATTTTCGTTTGGACCTTTATCGCAGAATTGACACTAGCGGATGAACCTTAGCCTGCCTTCGCCTGTGGCAAGGATTTTGGTGTCTGAGCCGGAGCAAAACTCATCTCAGCAGTCAGATTTTTAAGTCTGGCTAAAGGCAAAGGAACAGTGCAAGGGAATATAATTGTAAAAGGGATAAACAGATCAATTATTCCTAAGAATAATTAGAACAATACCATTAGTAACAGTAGAACAGTATAATATGGATCATCTGAATGGTATAAAGGAGCATTTAGGGTCCCAGACTCTTACATTGCACCAATAAGTGTCTTCTCACTGCAAAAGCTGATGTTTAGATTGATCTCCGCTGAGCTCTAGCGGGTGAACCTGCAGGCCCTCCACATGCATGTTTAATATCTGTAGCTCAGCCTCAGTATCTGCTGAACACTTGAGCCCCCGAGCAGCAGAGATTTACAGTTCTTTTTTCTCCTCTTGTTAAGTCCTCTTCTTGTGTATGTGTGTGTGTGTGTGTGTGTGTGTGTGTGTGTGTGTGTGTGTGTGTGTGTGTGTGTGTGTGTGTGTGTGTTAACAGAGTGAGTGTGTGTATTTACGTGCACCGGAATGGGAGTGTGTGCATGTATGATTGAAGACAGCTGTGTTTTGGCACCTTTCAGACTGAATCATTCCAACAGTTGAGATACTGATAGATGGATCCTGTGGAGAGGTGTGGTCGTGTGGGTGTGTCGCTTGATGTGTGTGCAAATTTGTAGGTAGCAATAAGCGCGAGTGTGTGTGTGTGTGTGTCTCCGAGTGTGTTAGTCATGTTAGTATTCCCAGCAGCAGTCGAGCTGCTTGCCAGTCGGTCAATCCAGCTCCAGTCATATCCGCCTCTATCCCACTGAGCAGCCAACTGCATCTCACAAACAAACAAACACACACACACACACACACACACACACACACACACACACACACACACACACACACACACACACACACACACCTGCACAGGGACAACACAGAGACGCACATAAAGAGAGTTTCAACTTTCACACATGGTTCATCTGAGACACACTTTAACACACAGGCTGTAATAAGGGGTGATGTTAGGGAGACAGGGAGGGGAGAGAGAGAGAGAGAGAGAGAGAGAGAGAGAGAGAGAGAGAGAGAGAGAGAGAGAGAGAGAGAGAGAGAGAGATGGAGTGAAGAGAGAGAGACGGAGTGAAGAGAGAGAGATGGAGACAGGGAGAAGAGAGAGAGAAACAGGGAGGAGAGAGAGATGGAGAGAGGAGAGAGAGACATAGAGAGAGGGAGACAGGGCGGAGAGAGAGACAGGGAGGAGAGAGAGATGGAGAGAGGGGAGATATAGATACATAGAGAGAGGGAGACAGGGAGGGGAGAGAGGGAGACAGGGAGGAGAGAGAGAGATGGAGAGAGGGGAGATATTGAGACATAGAGAGAGGGAGGGGAGAGAGAGAGACAGAGAGAGGGAGACATGCAGGGAGGGAAGAGAGAGAAAGAGAGGGAGGAAAAGCTCTATAGTTTAAGTCTGAAATCTTGGTCCTGTCGCGTCTCTTTGTCAACAATGGATCGCTTATTCGATTTCAATAAAGCGTGCATGAATGAGAAGTCACACCACTTGACGAATGTGTCGGCAATGCGAGGCGATAAGCAGGGGAGAGCAGAAGGAAAGGGAGAGAGGAAGGGCCGGGAAGGAGGAGAGGGCTTCTTTTTTTTTTAGCTGTGGGAGGCCTTTGAGCTCTTCAGAACTGTGCCAAGCAGTCAGTGGGCAAAAGAGAAGCAACCATCACTCTCCTTCTCTGTCTCCCTCTGTTTTCTCGATGTTTTTTAGCAATAATTTTCAGCATTTTCAGTTTGGTGGTTAGTTTTGCTGTTTAAGCGACAAAAAAGTGCTTCAGACTTATATTCAATTCATGCACTACGTTTCTTTCCTCAGTGTCGGGTTAGTCTTTCATGCTTCATAGAAGGTGACATGTTCTTGGTGTCAGGCAGCAGCAGCAGCAACATCTGTTTGTAAGCCGCAGAGGAAAAACAGGGCAGGCCCGGTAGCACACGTGTAAAAGACAAGGGGCAGAAACTCAGAATAAAAAATGGTTGAAGATGCCAGAGCACTGACTGCAGTTTGTGAGCAAGGAGGATGGATCTTTAGGAGAAAGAAGTCCCGAAAAATGGCAGTTTATAATAACTACTCACTATTTAGTATTAGTAACTACCTGAATTAATCAGTATTAAAACACGTTTATAAAGCACATGTTAACCATTAATGCATCATCTATAAGTCCTTAATAATTGGTTTGCAATATATATTACTTCATTTACAAATGGATTCCATCATTTATAAAGTATGAAAACCCAATCATGAAATACATAATAGTCAAGCTTATTAATCAAGAATAAAACATTTATAACTGTGAGGAATTACATACTAATTTTACATATTGGAACAATGCTTTATAAATGTGTTTACTCATGCTTTACTAATGCTAAATAGTGTGCAGTTATTTTAAAGTGCTACCCAAAAATGTAATAAAATACAAAAGGAATAAGACACTTGAATAAATTCTTGCATAATACAGTATAACATATCAAGAATGCGCTATGTCTGTTCTTGAAATTGTAGCTGTTATTGCCGGTAAACAATATACATGTACATCGGAAACCTGTTGGATTCATTGATTAATCAATCAATAGCCCTCAAACGATATGATTTTTTGGTAAATGGCCAGTGAAGGACCGTATTGCAGTCTCTCCCCAGGGTGCACCTCCAAAGACGGGGAGCACTGTGACAAACACACTACAGGGAGGCTGGTGGGAGGTTGGACGGGTTCTTCACACACACAGAGAGGGCCGTGCCGAGTGGGTTGGGTCAACAGGAGGCAAATTATTACCCTGTGCAAACAGTGAGCAGTACACTGGTTTTATCCACTGATAGCAAAATACACAAACACAAGATACAATTCTAATTAAAATTGCTATATTTACATTGTATCATCAGTGGGTGGGGTGGGGAGGAGTACTCCTGAGACGGGAGAAGGAGGGCTGGAGAAATGCAGAGACAAAACAAACGCCTCTGCCAAAAATTTGTCGGATCCGTCACAGATTGATCCAAATAGATGTTTTTTTTTATTTTGTGTGTTTGTCTCTGGAAGGAGAGCTCCTCCCCGGAGTTTTTTGAAATTGTGGAGATATTTCTACAGAGCCCATGTTTTTTTTTCTTCTGGTAAAAACAGATCCCTTCTCTGGACATCAGAAAGAGGTAAACACGAAGAGAGAGAAAGTGTGTGTGTGTGTGTGTGTGTGTGTGTGTGTGTGTGTGTGTGTGTGTGTGTGTGTGTGTGTGTGTGTGTGTGTGTGTGTGTGTGTGATTGAGAGAGAGAGAGAGAGAGAGAGAGAGAGAGAGGAGAGAGAGGAGAGGGGAAACACTTGCTTTGCCTCCCTCCCAACTGTCAAGTACATTTTTACACATAAAAAAAAAACATAAAAGCTACTTGTTGAGGGTGTTTCTATCCCAGGCCAAATAGACTATACTTCAAGGTCCAAAGAACATGCCCTTGAGAAAAGAACACAGTCTTTTCCAGGGATTAATTAAAATTGGGCTCTGTATTATTTTCCTGTTTCCTGCTCGGCAGAGGCATGAAGCAGGATGTCACATACAGCATCTGTGACATTTCTTGGAGGTTGGGATGATAGATGTTTCCCAGACTACTGTTCAGTCACCACCCCCCCCCCCCCCCAAAAAAAAAAAACCCTGCTGAAGGGTTGTCATCATTATGCACTTGACGAGTGTATTTCTTCTTATTATCACAAGTTCGCTGTTGTCAAAAATATTCCGTTGCTGCAATAGTGGGGAAACTTCAGCACCGGTGGGAGACACTAAAGGATGAGGGACCGACAGGAGGACGGAGAGGCAGACGGAGACAGAGGTCGGCTGTCTGCCTCTCCATCCTCCTCCCCCTCCCCTGCTTAGTCAGACCGAGTTGTGGGACTCTGTGATGCGTCCCAGCGAGGAAGTGCTTATTCCTCCCAACCTACTTAAGCTAATTAGAACCAGTGTGTGACCCCGAGCTGTAAATCTCTCCCGTTCATCTACGGCAGGGAGGATGGGGAGGAGAGGAGAAAAGAAAGAGAGGGAACCAGAGGGAGGAGGGGAAAGTAAACGGAAATGGCCTTTCTAATTCCCATCAGTGCCATTACGGCCATTTGGGCAGGTGATTTGTTCATCAGTAGCTTCCTCGCGGAGCGAGGGAAGGAAATGAAAATCGAGGATATTTGATGTTTAGTGAAGAAATTCCGAAGTAACCTTAATTAACCCCCGAAAAATGAATGATTTGCAGTTTTTTTTTTAAAATTGGTATTCTGCCAGGATGTGTTTTGGTGGCGGCGTATAGTCATTATGGAAGGAAATAATTTTGTTTGCAAGCGAATTTAATTGAAAAAGAAAAAAAGAACATCTACGCAATCTCGATCCATTACGAACGCAGCCGGCCTTTTTAAAAGCGCGGTCTTGCCAAACAATTCTAGATTCAATGATTTCTATCGCAGAAATTATTTCGTGGATCGTGATTTTTCTGCCGGAAATGTATTAGCAGAGAGAGAGAGAGAGAGAGAGAGAGAGAGAGAGAGAGAGAGAGAGAGAGAGAGCTGAAGGGAATGGTTTTGCTGATTCCTGAATGTGATTAGGTGAGAGGGGTGGTATGGTGTGAATTCAGTATTTGTCATTCTTCACAGTGGAAGCTGTGTTTCATGCAGCTCAGGTTCTGTCCTTTTACTCCCAGCTACTGCTGGAAATTCATCCCATAAAGCAAAATATGTACAGAATTATATTTCACAGAGTCTGATTCTGAACACCTTTGTAGTTCAGTTGGCCTCCATTATTTCCACTTAAATGTTCTTTCATAGCACTCCCTACAAAAGAGTAGAGTGTTTTATTCCTATTTCACATATTACTGTTATTTTTTATAACAAGACCTTGATCATATGTGCTCATTATGAATACAAAGGCATATTTGTTTGAATCCCCTTCACCTGTCCATGTGCTGCTGTTGATATTGATTTGAAACTATTTATAATTGAGCCTATTGTTCTGCTGCAGTCTGAGTCCCTCTGAATCACAGCATTCGCTGAGAACCAGCACTGCAAATGTTGATGCCATTGTCATTAGCCTTATTCCCTAAACCATAATCACTACAATACACACTCAACAGTCATGAAGTGTATTATTCCTGAATTTTTTTTTTTTTTTTACTGTTTAAGATTTGGAATAACCTTTATCGTCCGCGTGGGGAAACTGCTTTCCCCTCTGCAATCTATATCCATCCTGCATTCTTTCATTAAGTCACTCCTTTTTTCTTTTTTTTAATGACATACCTCGTTCTGCTTAGTAAAATGAAGATTAGTACGGTAAAAAACCCAATTTGCGACTTTGAATGAAATTACATTTTAATCCAGGGACCCTGCTGAATAAGACGTATTGTAGCTCTGAGCTAGCCCCGCTCTCAGAGGACACACACACACACACACACACACACACACACACACACACACACACACACACACACACACACACACACACACACACACACACACACACACACACACCCACACTCACCAATGTATACCTGCATATATGCTTCCCACTCATGCAGTGTCTACTCTGTGCCCACTAAAGGTTATTAAGCCTAATGAGGCTTTACAAGGCCATGCAGCCTTTAATGTTTTCTTTTCAGACGATGAGGGGATTTGTGCTGCAGTCCACAGTCGAATAAACGAGTGGAAAAGAGAGTGGGACAAAAACTAGTGCCGAGTCAGAGCCGCGGGCAAACTGACAGTTTCGAGACAAGCGGGCCACTTAATGCAAACAGCTCAAAGCTTTTTCTTTATTAGTGTTATGATGACAGTTCAGCGCGGTCTCGACTGAGCCAGATTAATTGAGCAGAGCAGAAACAGCAGAGCGTGTATTACCAAAAGGATTGTGAGCTTGCTCAGTGTGGCATTTGAGTTTGTGTTCTAATGTTCGCCTTGTGTTTTCGCCTCTGGTAAAACAATTGTTTCCAGTGACTCCACACCAGTTTCTAAATAATACAACAAAAACAATGTTTTAGTAGACCAGCGATGAAGAGAGGCAGAATGGAAATGATGGGCTGCATGTGTCAGAGCGAGAGGGAGGTGTGGTTGTCATTACGGAGAGTTGATTGGAGGGATTGAGGGAGGTTTGTATGAGATCAAGGAATGAGGGATCAGGAAGAAAGTTGGTGAATCAGTTGCCAGGGAATACTAAAAGGAGGGAGGAGGGAGAAGGGGGGGGGGGGGGGGGGGGGGGGGCAAAAAATGGGAGGAATCCAGCAGTTCGGTATAAGGTAACGAGGATGGACAGGAAGACATCCGATGCAGAATTGGAGAAGAATACATTAAATAAGAAAGAGGGATTTATATACAGAAGTGGGGAGATGATGGGAGGAGGAAGCGAGGGGGAACTGAGGGGAGTGGAAAACTAGGTAAGGAGGGGATCTTGGGGAGAAAGACGAGGAATCCAGTACATGGGGAGGTCGAAATATTAATATGGGTGGTATTGAACAAGGTAATGCCCGTGTTCACACCGGACGCGGCGCGAATTTGCGGCGCGACCAGATTACATGCAAAGTCAATCCACAGACGCGCCGCCCCGCGAATCGGCGATTTTTTCGCGGGGCGGCGCGATGGACGCGTTTGAGGCGGCGCGAACAGAGCGTTTGACGAGGGGCGAACAGAGCGAAGGACGCGGGCGCGAATTCGCGTGAGGTTCAATTCTCCCAACTCCAGCGGAGAATTCGCGTGACGCAAAGTTGCGGCAGCCAATCAGCGTTGAGAATCAGCATTGAGAAGCTCCGCCCATCATCACCGCCGTCTTGCCGGTCCCGAATGAAACTGCTGCTGCTGTCGCCTGAACCAGCGCTGGCAGCGGGCCGTCATTCAGACACTGTTGTGGGACTACGGATAATATTATGAACCCAGACACCATGGAGTTTGATGTTCCGACACATGTGGAGTTTACACAACAAGTACCGTGTTCACACCGGACGCGGCGCGGAATTATCGAATTATGAATTTCTCCGACTCCTCCAGGAACTGCGTCTGGCTTCTCCGTAAAACGGATACCGATTCTGCCACCCACCATGGAATTAACCACTAGTTCTGCTTTATACTTGTTGTGTAAACTCCACATGTGTCGGAACATCAAACTCCATGGTGTCTGGGTTCATAATATTATCCGTAGTCCCACAACAGTGTCTGAATGACGGGGCCGCTGCCAGCGCTGGTTCAGGCGAAGCAGCAGCAGTTTCATTCGGGACCGGCAAGACGGCGGGTGATGACGGGGCGGAGCTTCTCAACGCTGATTGGCTGCCGCAACTTTGCGTCACGCGAATTCTCCGCTGGAGTTGGGAGAATTGAACTCACGCGAATTCGCGCCGCGTCCTTCGCTCTGTTCGCCCCTCGTCAAACGCTCTGTTCGCGCCGCCTCAAACGCGTCTATCGCGCCGCCCCGCGAAAAAATCGCCGATTCGCGGGGCGGCGCGTCTGTGGATTGACTTTGCATGTAATCTGGTCGCGCCGCAAATTCGCGCCGCGTCCGGTGTGAACACGGCATTAGAATCAAGGAGGAAATCAAGTAAAATAGGTGTTAGGAAAGAAGGGACGGGTTGCATTGGGGGAGATAGGGATGAAGTGAATGTGAAAGAAAAAGGGCGATCGCGGATAGTAGGGAAGGAGAGCAAAATGAAGAAATAAACGGGTCAGATAATTAACATGGAAAGGGAGAAATAACGGGACCGAATCAGGTAAGGAATAAGCAGTGAGGGGGATCAAGGAAGGATGAAAGAGTGAAATCATCGCTGCGAATCTGGTGTGGAATGGGTGACGAAGGAAATCAACAGAGGAAAGGATAGACCGAAAGGTTGCAGGAATGGAAGAAGGGATGATGGCGGGTGGGAGGGGATGAGGGGATGACAGGAGGTCTCGTGCTTTCTCTTCCATGGAGGAGTTTGATGGAGGCAGTTTTATCTAAACTGTGCCGGTTCATTAGAGGATTAGTGAGTGATAACTTCGTGCTATCTGTGATTGAAAAACAGCCCTCACACCTACACGCACACTCCCACACAGATAAGTCAAGGCACACACACACACACACACACACACACACACACACACACACACACACACACACACACACATACTCATCCAAACTTATTTAAAACACATGCATACACGGATGAAAAGACACATGTTGGCATACTTTCAACTTATCACATCCTCGTAAAGTTACTCTCATCTTTCTCTTTCATAGAACTAATGCTGTCAACTGTGCGGCAGTTGTTTGTGTGTGTGTGTGTGTGTGTGTGTGTGTGTGTGTGTGTGTGTGTGTGTGTGTGTGTGTGTGTGTGTGTGTGTGTGTGTTTTTGTGTTACTTAATGTAGCAACTGAGGCAGAACACCAGGAATCTAGGCCAGGTGGGCTTCAGCGATAACGGCAGACTTGGAGGCAACAGACAAACACACACACACACACACACACACACACACACACACACACACACACACACACACAACACACACACACACACACACACACACACACATATATATATATAGGGCCTTTATAGAAGCTCCCATAGGTCACAGGTGAAAGGCAGGCAGACGGGAGAGGCAGACAGGAGGTAAGACAGGTGAGACAAGGTGAGAGAGACATGTGCTGATTTGAGATTAAACAGATGCTGACAGATGGCGATGGGACACGGCTGAACGAGTGCCAAAGCGACAGGTTAGCCAAACACCCGCGGGTGAAGACAAAGAAAGTGGGGGAAACGACCAGAAAGGGCAAAGACAAAATGAAAGTAACAAAGGATAAAGAGTAAGCAAGAGAGAGAGAGAGAGAGAGAGAGAGAGAGAGAGAGAGAGAGAGAGCTACAGAATGAAACAGGCTTAGAGAGACAGAGTGAGCGATTCACACAAGCTGAGAGAAAAAAAAAATGGAAACATAGACAGCAAAGTAAAGTGAGCAAGCTTAAGAGATAAAAGCAGGAAAAAAAAGGGGACCAGGAGGTGACAAAGAAAATGTGACAGAGTGTAAAGTTGCCAGAGATGAAGTTATTTGAGAGGCGGCCGAGGAGCAGACAGCGGGATTGAGAGATGGTTCGACCCCACGGTAACTTCTGTGTTCCTTCGGGGATATTTATGTTGGGAGTTGGCAAGAAAACAGGGATGATTTAGAGCCCATCTGGATGGGCATCAACACCACCTGCCCGCAGAGGGAAAGGCTGCCTGTAAGGAGACACATGCCGGGTGCACCGCGTGGCTCTCACACACCGCGCCGCACCGTTTACATGAGTTACATGTGTAGAGACGCAGCCATTTCGCCCCGTTTGGCTTTACTCCAGCTCGTTGGATTCAACATGAAATAATCACGATACGGTTGAACTGTCGGCTTTTTACGACAACGCGCCGGGGCATCGATCCCAGACACGCAGAGCGGGAAACCAACCGAGTTTAAAGGCTAAAGAGTGGAATAGACAGAGGGCAGAAGGATGTTTAGGACAGGGCTGGACCACCTCACCAAGGAAGAAACAAGGTGTCTATTCCTCACTTATTGTGGAAGTAAGCATACACTATAATCATATATCATACATCTACTGTAGCTTTCCTTCTTTTCCTTTTTTTAAAGAGGTAAAAACAAACTCAAAGTACTCGAAACAGCTTCTGTGGTAGTTCCTGCTCGCGGGTTGTCTTCAGGACCACGTTTTGCCAAGATGAGAGTTTGTCACACTTATTATTATTCCTTGTCTTATTTGATTTGGGAGATAATCATGCTCAAATGTCTGGTACTGCAGTTCCAATAGTGGAAGATGTTATCAAAAGGAAATGTGATGTTGCCATGGAGTCGGTTAGTAAGCTGTGAGCTACAACTAAAGCCGCCTTTCTTTGGCCTTTTCTGAAACTGGCACCATTATCTGCCGAATTAGCAGATTCTGTTTGCAACATAGATGCACCGATGACTCTCTGGTAAACTTTGATCCTCAGGAAACTTTCCAACGGGGAAAGTTCTCTGGGGTGTTCTAGGGTTATAAGGAGCGTCCTCTTTGCTATGATTTCTAAATGATGGATGATTATTCCCAAAGAATATCACCTGCTTTCCCGACGTCCCTGAAACACTCCACACGTTTTCTCACAGATAAATGCACACATGACAATGAAGAAACACGCACCGCTTATCTCCTGTAACTGCCATATACCACGGTAGACATATTGCTGTAGACGTGGTCACAGACACACAAACTTGGACCTGTCTGCAAAACGCAGCGAAACACACACTTAGACGTGACAGTCACAGCTCCACCCAACACATGCATGGATGCCCACGCTCAGTCCGATTGTATGGGAGCATCCATCAAACACATAAGCAGTTGTCATTTGTAGGGAAGTCTTGTTTCCGTTCCGTCCTTTCTCTCTTCCTTCCTCTCTTCCTCTCTCTCTGTCTCTCTCTTTCTTCCCCAGCTATCTTTCTGTATTGACCTCTGTGTTCGAGCTTCCTGCATAAAGCAGAACAGAGCGGAACGATAGATAAATCCTAAGTGATATCCCGGGCTGAATGCTGCTGCAGGGGGAAACATAAAGACAAACTGATATTCATATGCACAACAGCTAACATATAAACACTATTTATGGGCTTGAAGGAGACGTGCAGACACGGTACCACTGATTGGAGAGTCACTGCGAGACACAGGCGAGCAGGGAGAGAGATTTGAAGGGGATTGAAGGCAGAGGATGGGTGAATTAGGCAAGGAGACAATAAATGAGAGCTTAAGGGTGTGGTGACACAAGGCGAAAAGAAGAGACAGAAGTAAAGGGTAAAAAAAAGAAGAGTGGGATAGAGAGACAAGCAATGGGATGTGATCAATTTTCCTTCCTCATCGCCCTTCATACTGAGGACGGACCGTCCCTCCAGATAGCGCTAAAGCAGCTTCCATGTCGCACCAACCTCATGCCAAGTCACGCAACAGAGCGGAGCAATATTTCACTATAATTCAGGTCAGCAGCATGCATACATCCCATTCACTCTGCTTTTTTCTTACCGTAAAATAAAAATTATTTATAACACTTTTGGAGATTTATTTCTACGACCAAGATCCGCACTATTTGGAAAGAAGAAGGCGTCTAAGACAAATAGCACGGGACAGTAACAAATCTCTTTTTGTCTCAGAGGAGAGCGTAATGTCTTCATGGCTGAATGCCTGAAAAGTCTGGGCTGTATTGAGCTAACTTAACTTCTTAGTTGGGTTCTTGGGGATGTCGATACCATATTGGATGAGGAACACAAATGGAGTGTTTCCTGGCGTTGTAAAGACGCTGTTGCAGCAGGAAATGGTTCAGAATTGAGATGGATCAATAATTTCTGAACTACCTCAGACGAGGGAAAACAGTGGTGAAGATTTTTTGTTTAATTGAGAGGAAGAAGGGAACGGAGAAGCACAGGATTCTTTATTTTAATAAAATGTCTGGGAGGCAATGTGTGTGTTTATTTCTCTGTTCATGAGCAGTCGAGCTGGACTAACAAGAGGGTGAGAAAGGTTGATGGCTTGTGGTTTTCCAGTCATAACACACTGGCAGAGTGGACCGGCCTTGAGGCGCTCAGGTGGAATGGTTTGGTTGAAAGGTCCTTTTCAAGCAGGACAGCTTGGCAAAATGGTTGGACGGAGACATCTTGTTCATGCCGCTCGCTGCATGGTGAGGGCTACTGAGAGAGAGAGAGAGTTATCAGCTATGAAATTGAACTATGGAGGAGATATCTCAATTTTGGTCACAGACTGGGGGATTCAAATCTTTACTTTTTAACAGTGGGACATCTTATGTAAGAGGGTTGCCGTACAGCGTGTGATAATGTAACAGACATTAGAACCATAGGAAAGAAACTGCTGCACTGTCAGTCTCACACGTGTGGCTTCTTTCTTCACCCGGCTGTCGACATCAAGAAAAGGCATTCAGAACAGTAGTTTAAAACATATTTTAATCCATCCGATTCCGTGCTGAGTTTTGGTGAAGAAAGTATAAAACTAAAGGTTTTTCAGCCTTCAGCGAATGCATCTTTGCACTTTTTCGATGTGGAGAAACGTTCTAGAACGGAATACAACGCACACCTTTGTCCATGTCCAAAAGGGCTACTGTGCAGCAAGCAGTAAACTCACTACTGGGAACGTGCCCAATTTATTTCTTGACTATGCTCCATTGTGAACAACACGTTCGTCATCATAGAAATTAAGAAAAGAAACATTGCTGTAAAAAAAAGAAGATTATCCACTGACGAGTCCTTTGTATTCTGACCCTCTGAGTATTTATCTTGTGCGGCAAAGATCCTGTTTTCATATTCCCAATCATCACAATCAAGGTTTCACACTTGATATTGGTAAATGCCCCTCATTGGTCACTTATTGATGCCGTAATGTTGATGCCCCAGGTTGAAATGAGCATCTTCACCAGCAACTGCCATTTTTATTTATTGTCTGTATATATTTCTCACTCATATCCTAAGTGAGTGAAAGGAAACTTTTAAACTATTTAATTTATACAGTAGCTTATTTAAGTTTCTGTGGATTGAGTCACTTTTAAAGGTTCTTTTTAGATTCTGGCAAAAATATATATATATAATTATACATATTACAAAATGTTGATTTGAATATAAATACAGTGTTGATATTTGTCAAAAAAAAAAAGATTGGGGACCCACACAAATGACCACCCGTGGGTTGATATATATCATCATCACTGTAAATCAGCATGCTTGAAGTTAGCAAAATGCTAAACTACTATGAAAACAGTGTTGCTGTGCCGAGGTTACATAAGGCATTATGCATTTATTACGAGGTAGCTTAAACGTTGAATACTTATCCCAATTCTCCAGCTGGCATTTGAAGAGATTAAGCATTAAAATATTATTTCATGCTTTGAATTATTGTCGCAACTGAATAAATAGTTGGGTTCTCACATGCAAGTCAACTGGGGAGACTGGGGAGTTCCTCTCATCCGGCCACTTGTGTACATGGTTGTACAGTTATGCTGTGATTTATTTTGGCAGAAGCTTATGACTCAGCCAAGCAATCATTGTTTTGGACATTCTAGCGGCAGTCACTCCCAGACTTTTAATAGTGCTAATATTCAAAATGGAAGCGTATTACAGTTGACAGGCATTCATTGACCGCCTTGTCGGCTTTGGTTAAAGGACGCCTGGTAAACCGGGACATGTTCAGTTCTCCGTTCATTCTTTGTCTCAATCAGACCATCTGACTGCAGCAAATGCTGAGCTGAGGAGGGACGGCCAAGGCTTTCCCAGCAGCGGTGGTGCTCTGCCAATGTTACTGTTCGCAGGGCATGTGTGTCTTTTGTCATAATATTGGGACGTGAAAAAAGGGGGTTTTTCCACGATTGACATTGCATTTTATTCTGAGCTATAATTTATTTCTTACTGTAGAACACAGTTAGTTAAATTTGTTGAAAGCAAAAGCCCTTAATATATTTCATAAAGGATTGAAAAGCATTTGATAATCCAATTGAGGTCTGCATTGGGGACCAGGTCTGGTTGAGAGTATGTACAGGGTCCAACTGTACACTATGAGGAGTGCCGATCAGTTGTAATCCCTTGCCGGGCACTTAAAGGATGAGATATTGATCGCAGCACACGCCACAACTTATTTTCCCGCTTCACGTAAATCACTTTGTGATTGACAGGTCCCAGGACCCGGAGCTGTCCGTCCCACTGACTGTGACATGTATACCTCCGTTCTACATGGAAACCATGTCGGTCAACCCTGCTTTAAAATCAGCATCAGCTGCTTCTCCGGCAGCTTGTATTAACAGTGGATATTTTCCAAAACCAAACAAATATTGCTGGTTGTCTCTCTATAGCGTGCCTGAGATTGCACGGGCCTAAGTGATTAGTTTTGCAGCGGCACTAATGGCTCCGAGGGTAGATTGTCAGCGGAGAGTGCCGGAGGTCCTCGGGAGGAAAGCATTCAGCCCTCCGGCTATTTAATTATGAGGGCGGCAGACCCCTCGGTGCACGGCTTCACTCTCTCACAACAGTGGCTCGCTAACAAACTCCGTTGAGTGCCTTTGATTGATCTGAAGCCATTTGGTGTGGTGGCCTTGAAAAGACAAAAAAGGCAGCGACAGAAGGAGGGAAGGGGAGATAAGGGGGTAGAAAGAGGGCAGGGAGGTTGGGGGGAAGAAAGATGGAAGGAAGAAGAAGGGGACATGGAGCGGGATGTCTGCAGGGAGATGCAGTGAGGGATGAAGGGGAGCAAGGCGTGGATGGATGGCTGGAGGGATGGCCAGAGAGGGGGGGGGGGGGGGGGGGGGGGGGGGTAGAGAGGGAGGGAGAGAGAGGGGAGAGAGAGAGTCTTGGCACAGCACTTTCCTGCTCACACAACTACACACGGACCTGCGGGTTGCATTGAGCCGAGCGCACATAGACGTAGAAACATTTACGCACACAAAAAACACACTTGGTTAAAATGTTGTTAGAGCTTTCACATTATCAGGGGGAGTAGAGATGTGGAGTATTTGCATAAGTGGGTATTATATTCCGAGCCAGTGGACAGTAGCGATGGCTAAAGTAGATGAGATAAAGCTTTCATTCTCTCGGCCTCTCCCTCTCCCTCCCTTCACCCTGTTGACACACACAAACTCTCCATTTACTGCTTACTCGCTTCTTTTTTTTCTTCTTTTCTTTTCCCCGCTCCATCTTTCACTCAGGACAGAAACCGTCTCTCTTCCAGCGTTCCACTCCTCCGTAAACACTCCACCCACCGACCCAACACATTATTCCGGTATATTTGTTGTGCAACCGACATCCAGCTTCTGCCCCCTTATCTGCTCCACGGGAATCCCATCGTGAGAACTTTTTCAATTATCCCTGACTCTACTTCTGTGGGTTAGGGACGCAGGCACTGTTTTGGCAGGATAAAGCGTCCGCAGGGGAAGGAGGGAGAGGTTTATAGGGGAGGGAGGGGAGGGGACGTGAAGTTGAGGGAGAGATTCCGCAGTGACTCCGTTCCAACAAGTCATCTTTCATTTTTATGACTCCAATCAAGTGTCCTTGAAGCCTAAATATACTCAGATCATGCACTCTCATCCTGGCTCGAAGGCCGGGATACATTTAAGTATAATATAATACCTGCACTGTTCATTATGTGCACAGATTTTAACGACTGTCGCTCTGATGATGTAATTTATTAGCAAACAATGTCCTGTCACGGCTCTGTTCAAACACACTTTTTTCCCCCTCTTGGTCATTCTCTCTCTCTCATCTCGTATCGCCTTTCACACCTTTCATTTTTCACCTCTCTTTCTCACACTCTCTCTCTCACACACAGTCTCAAGCTTTCCCTTGGCAGGAAACCACTGCAGTTTGTCACACACTGTGCAATATGGTGCAGATTGCAATCACTAAAAGAGCATTTCTATTTCTCGCTGTTTCTCTCTGTCCGTGTGTGTGTGTGTGTGTGTGTGTGTGAGTGTGTGTGTGTGTGTGCGTGTGTGTGTGTGTGTGTGTGTGTGTGTGTGTGTGTGTGTGTGTGTGTGAGAGAGAGAGAGAGAGAGAGAGAGAGAGAGAGAGAAAAAAGTGTAAACTTGCTGAGGAAGTAACCTTGCCTCAGAGAACTCTCGCTGCAGAAGTCAACTGTCACCTGTGTGTGTGTTTCAGGACAGTTACAGAGTTAAAGGAGTGTGTGATTCCATCTGCCAGAGTCTTGTTCACTGGGATGCTGCGTGTGGTGTGTGTGTGTGTGTGTGGTGTGTGTGTGTGTGTGTGTGTGTGTGTGTGTGTGTGTGTGTGTGTGCATCAAAGAGCACACACGCAGCAGGACCGCCTCCTGTTCCTTCAGCCATTCTGTCCCTTGTCCCATTCCCATCCTTCTTTTTCTCATTAAGACTTGTCCTCTCTCCTGTGCCTGTCTATATTTCCTCGCTCCTGTTTCACTTCCTCTCCCCTCCTCCGCCTCCACTTCTTGGTCTATCGGGCTCCCCAAACTCTCCATGTTTGTTTTCTCTCTCTCTCTCTCTCTCCTCTCTCTCTCTCTCTCTCTCTCTCTCTCTTCTCTCTCTCTCTCTCTTATCGCTTTCCTTCCCTCTCCTCTCCTCCGACTCATTTTCCACCTGCATGGGATTGCTGTTCAGAGCCAGTGCGTGTAATACCCTGACCAGAGTTATTTAGCCACGTTATGACAGGTAGGGAAATGAAATCACCAGTCGTCTGTGTGCCTGTTTTTCTTCTCGTTCCCCTTTGCAGTTTCTCCTTCCCATTTATGAGACCCTGCTGCCAGGGCTATTTTTTAGTCGGGCCTGCCACCTTCTCACTGGCTTGTAAAACCCGACCACCAGAAGTTCACTTAGGCAGAAATTGTCTCTTGTGATTGCGGGATTTGATGAATGATATCATTATCTGCAGTTGTGTTTTTGGCATGAATAAAATTAAAATTAAAAACGCCTCCTGCATGGTCTGTTAACATTTTATAACGACTTCAGAGAAGGACTCAAAACTTCGGTAAACCTGAGCAGACTTCCTGCTTTTGGCTGATGATAAATTGATCCGTTGGTTGATCTTCTAGGTCACTCACATGCATGTTAACGTGTTATTTATGTGTGTTTTTAGCTGTCGTTGCAGCTTGGCTCTGCGGGACGGCAATGTCCATCTGTCCGCGCCCACGGCTACTTTGATCCAAAACATTTATACAAACATTCATGTTCCCCAGAAGATGATTCCCACTGACTTTGACGATCCCCTGACACTCACTCTACCATGGCCATGAAGTTGACACTGAAATATATTCACTAATATTGGATTTATTGCCATGAAAAAAACAGCTCCCCACCCCTTTTTCCCCCTCTAGAATATTTACATAAAAATTAGAATTTGCCTAAATTTGGCTTGCTGCCAAATACTAATTACATTCCCATTAGCCTCAGCTGTACTTTGTATTTAATTGAGGTAATTTGCAAATGTTAAACTGAAACAGAGAGAACATGGTGAACATTATACCTGCTGATGTTACCATACAGCTCACAGCACCACAGCGCCTGCAGGTACGGAGCTCGTTGATCAGCACCGATTGTTCTGGAGGGTATGTGAAAATAGTCCAAGGACATGCATACTTAAATCTAATTCAAATAATGAGTGTTTAAGGTTTATGAACCACACAATACTACACAGACTAACTCTATAACAATCCACATCTTTGTTTGCTCAAACAGCCTGAGATCTGTGCCTCTGATTGGATCGTACTCACTGAGTTATCCACAAAAAAAAAAGGGATGCGAGGGGAGACGAGGCACAGTCTTGATCAATATGAAATGTGTCCAAAATTACATCAGATCAGCCAGTGGAGTAGCTTTTGTGGGCGCAGCCAAAGGCCGGATTCTTCATTCTCATGTGCAGCGTCTTGCACACAGTTTGTGTAACGATGGTCAGCCCACCCTTAAAACTGAAAATGCTGGATTATGCTCTCCCATCACTCCGTTTTTTTGTCCCAAAACTGAAAATGAAGCAGTGGTGGTGTTCTCATATTTCATTCAAAACCTTTCACACCCCTCTGAAAAGGGGCTCATATCGGTCCCAGTGCCATTAAACGTCAATGTGGATCGGTTTATCCACGCTTCCGTAAATAAGTGGTTGTAGTAGCCTAAAGGTCGGAGAGAAGCAAGTGTGGATGTCATGGTCGCTGCTGGGAAAATGTGGGCAGGGTACACTGTAAGGTTCTTTTTAAGCAAAGTGGTGGAGGATGGAAGAGGAAAGTGCCAAACTCTGAATGTGAGCCAGGGTGAATGTGACAAAGCTTGTGCATGGTCGGCTGATATTCCCCTGGCAAAATTTACAGTTGAAAAAGAAAGAAACTTTTCTGAAATGGCATCTTTTTTTTTTTTGCGAGAACAAAAATACTCTTTGCTTTTTCTCTGAGATGGAAAAAAAAGCTGGTGGTACTTTAAGAGCGCACCATTTCCATCTGCATGAGTTTTTTTTTTTTCACCTAGGTGACAGATCGGTCCCGAGGAAAAAGACGGACCGCCTGATGTTTGAGAACGGAAGACGTGTGAAGTTCTGATCCGTAAATGTCATTTTATCTCTTGGCAAACTTTCAAAAAAGCATTCACTCTGTATCTCTCTTAAGGGTGTAGTTTTCCACACACACACACACACACACACACACACACACACACACACACACACACACACACACACACACTTCTTCTCTATACTCTCTCATCTGTCAGATGCCTAATCTGATATTAAAAGTACTCCCAAATGCTACACTACCCTTCAAAGCTCCCATTTACCTCTGAGACACGTGCGTATATCTGCCAATGACACTCCCTCTTCTTGCAGTCTTTCCCAAACACGGACACACCCGCAGGGACATTGATTTCTTCCCCCTCCTTTTCTCTCACACACACACACACACACACACACACACACACACACACACACACACACACACACACACACACACACACACACACACACACACACACACACACACACACCTGCACTTTTTCCCTTTGAGCAGCCGCCCTACAAATGTCAGGTGGGGTCGGTGTGCAGGTGAGGGAAGGAGGAGGATGGATGGGAATTGAGTGAGGAATGCACACATCAGACACAAGGAGGATTTCACATTTGCGTGAAATCATGTTATCAGACCGGCGCAGAGGGTACGCCAGCTGGGAGAAGGAAGCATGAGGAGGAGAGGCAGGGAGACAGGATGGGAGGGGAGGGGGGGAAGAAATGTTAGACACTGTCGGCTTTCATATCCTGGCTCCCGAAAATTAATACACATTGAAAAGCAGGGAATATTTATTGATGAATTATTACTAGAAAGGTTCTCAATCTGTGCCCGGGACTGTTTTAAGTGTTGCATGTGGATGTGGTCCGGCCAACGGGATTGGGTGTCAATTTCATGGTTACTTTGTCTTGTACACCAACCTATAAGCTTCAAAGAAATGTCTTAGATAGAAAGAGGAGCGTATAATCGCCGACATAATATGAGCTCACACATGCTCATGCATACTATACACAGTGTTGGCATAATCTCCCCTGCTTTGGCACGTGGATGTGCACACCCAGAAGTGCTCACACTTTTATTCTATATGCATCGTATTATACGGAGCGCTTCAGTGCTTTGCCGCACTCACCCACATGTGCAATATGGGAAGCAGAGACATTTTTAAGAAGAAGAATGCACACACACACACGCACACACACACACACACACACACACACACACACACACACACAATCTCAAACCTACTGTGCGCACAAAAACTCACACATTCTGCACTGTGCTATTTTTTATTTTGTTATTCTTCATCTTGTATGGGTAATATTAATTATTCATCGCCCCAAATATCATCCCAGGAGATTAATATGAAATGTATCTGTCCTACTTCCTCACACACTTACGCCCTAGCTGCACCTGACACTGAGCAAAAAAAGCCTGTTTGCTATGCGAGGGAACTTCTGTGGAGCACGAGACCTAAAGTTGAGTTAATTAAACATTAGGCATTAATCAAAATGAGATCATTAATCTCGACACGATTATCTGTGATATTTTGTAAATTGTGTTGTTGCTCCTCGGGCATACTGAGTGGATGGGGAGCAACAATCTGGCATGCACACAATCTGACAGACGTATATACACACAGCAGAGACGGTTTACATAGCCCAATGTGTGTGTGTGTGTGTGTGTGTGTGTGTGTGTGTGTGTGTGTGTGTGTGTGTGTGTGTGTGTGTGTGTGTGGTGCGTGCGTGCGTGCGTGCGTGCGTGCGTGCGTGCGTGCGTGCGTGTGTGTGTGTATCGGCTCACAAGCCAGCGCTCATTGCTCTTTGATGCCCTTTACATGTTTCAATCATCATCAATCAATGCTTGCAATGCAGCTCTTCACATTAATTGAGACTGAAAAATGCAGCTGCAGAGAGGTGGGGGGGGATCCACAGATCAGTGAATATTGCTTTCATTCAGATAGAACATAATGGGGTCAAATGCCAGCGTAAACCACAGTAGCTTTGCTGACCTACGCACATCACACACACACACACACACACACACACACACACACACACACACACACACACACACACACACACACGCACACACATCTTATTCACATCTGCTCCCTCCAAATTGAAAGATCACACATTTAGGAGGTGTTTGCCAACTAAGAAAATTAAGTTTGGCTTCTGAAAGTCCCACTACTTAGGAAGATCTGACACACGCAATCTTTTTTATTAATCTAAATTGGAGGTGACTTTGTCGAGTGTTAAACTCTGAGCTGGCATTTACAGAAGGATTATTGCTTTCTCTATTTTTCCCTAATTTTTTTCTGTCGCTGCTCTTCAGCTTTGAGCGGCCGAGTTGGAGTTATCACCGGGTTTATTTTTTTCAAGAGGGGGAACTGGGTCTCTGGCTCCGAGGCCAGTCTGGGTCTTATCGCTGGCTGACTTTGTTTCTGGATACGTCTGTTGCCTTTCGGCGTACAACAAAATTGCACACAGTGTTGACGCCTTTTCATACAGTCACACAGACATCAAAGGCCCTGCGTTTTGTCATACGCACATGGACACCCTGGCACATTGCTTCACACACACAAAGTCCTACATATGTGTACATTCAACACCCAGCTAAATTGCCGTCTAATCCCTACATTTTGATCTAAACTGACAACGGCTGCTTCGCTCCAAGTGGGCCACCCTCGCGCCTTTGTTGATGCCAACACCAAGTTATTTTCCACGACTGTGAAGCGCTCCAATTACACCCCCTGGCTAGAAGCACTAATGGCGGATAAGTGATTAGGACCGAGTGCAGAGATATGCCCCATTTACTTGATGCAGCAATTAATACTGAAACTGAGGTAGCAGAGAGCCAGATAAGAGACTTATTTTTTTATACAGCCCAAAAGGGAAGAGGCCAAATGCCCAACAATGGTATAGTGATTACATTTGTCAACAAAGTGGGGGGTCTTAAAGTCCTGTTGGCTTCGACTGGGGTAGATTCTGCCAGAACGTTCTCTTCTGTGTTTTCTAGACTCTGCATCCAACGCAACGCAGCCTTCCGAAACTGTAACTCAGTAAAAAAAAAAAGATAGAAACTGCAAAAACAACTGGACTGTACCGCACAACATCTCATCAGAAAATAAGCTTATTGGCTAAAACCTCCGGGGTTTCCAATTGCCCCAGGTAACCGTTTGTAGATTACATAGTTTTTGGCAATTTCACTGATGACCAATTTGCACTAGTAAACAACATTATAAAATGGAAAAGGTCATAAAGTGGCTTCTGAATTTGTATTAGTCTTGAGGCCCTTTTTTCGTTCCGTACCTTTATTGATTACGCTAATATTCTGCTTCCATGGGGGGGGGGGGGGTTCTAAATACATGTGTGCTTTAGATAAACTACCAAAAACACACAATAAACCAGGTAGTACAAGGGAATATAGCTGGTTTATGGGGCTCAATGTTCCTCGATGATGATTGGCTGAAAAAAGCATTGTGGGTTTGGTTACAGTTTTGTTAAAGTTACACTGTGGAGAGTTTCACCTCAGTTAGCACTATGTATTTCTTTTACGAGCGAGTCCCCATTTGTTTGTCACATGCACACGCACAAGGACGGATATATATATATATATATATATATATATACTTCATTATAGCAATACAGCAACAAAGAGAGGGAAGAACAAGACTGCAAGAAACATGATATGAATAAGGTTTCAAGATGTTCAAAAAGTCTGATTTGTTATACGTTCAACACGTTTGTTAGACCTCAATGAGTATAATAATTATATTATATAATATTATATAAATAATATTATACTATTAAATATATATATATATAAATATTATACTATTATATATATAATATTATAATAATCGTTGACTGAGAATATATATATATATATATATATATATATATATATATATATATATATATATATATATATCCATCCATCCATCCATTTTCGGCCGCTTATCCGGGGTCGGGTTGCGGGTGGCAGCAGGTTCAGCAGACCGACCCAGGCTTCCCTCTCACCCGCAACACTTTCCAGCTCATCCTGGGGGATCCCGAGGCGTTCCAAGGTCAGCCGGGAGATATAATCCCTCCAGCGTGTCCTCGGTCTTCCCCGGGGTCTCCTACCAGTTGGACGTGCCTGGAAAACCTCTAATGGGAGGCGTCCAGGAGGCGTCCTGACTAGATGCCCGAACCACCTCAGCTGACTCCTTTCGACACGAAGGAGCAGCGACTCGACTCCAAGCTCCCTCCTGATGTCCGAGCTCCTTACCCTATCTCTAAGGCTGAGCCCGGCCACCCTACGGAGGAAGCTCATTTCGGCCGCTTGTATCCGAGACCTCGTTCTTTCGGTCACGACCCAGAGTTCGTGACCATAGGTGAGGGTTGGAACGTAGACCGACCAGTAAATGGAAAGCTTCGCCTTCCGGCTCAGCTCCTCTTCACCAAGACGGACCGGTACAGCGCCTGTTTTACTGCTGCAGCCGCACCGATCCGCCTGTCGATCTCACGCTCCACCTTACCCTCACTCGTGAACAAGACCCCGAGATACTTGAACTCCTTCGCTTGGGGGTAGGCAGTTTGTCCCCACCTGGAGGGAGCAGTCCACCGGTTTCCGGCAGAGCACCATGGCCTCAGATTTGGAGGTGCTAACCCTCATCCCTGCCGCTTTACACTCGGCTGCAAAACGCCCCAGTGAATGCTGGAGGTCACGGTCCGAGGAGGCAAACAGGACCACATCATCTGCGAACAGCAGAGATGCGATATACACCGCGTTCCACATTATTAGGCAAATTGTATTTAAGGGTCATAAACATTCATTTTTGGGTTTTTCAATGAAACTCATGGATGGTATTGTGTCTCAGGGCTATTTGGATGATTGAAATCATCCAAATAGTAATAATAATAATTAGTTTGCCAAGTGAGCCCAATCAAAGGAAAACTACTTAAGAAGGATGTTCCACATTATTAAGCAAGCTACATGTTTCAGGCAAAATGGGGAAGAAAAAGGATCTCTCTGCTGCTGAAAAGCGGCAAATAGTGCAATACCTTGGTCAAGGTATCACAACATTGGATATTTCCAAAAGAATTGCGCGTGATCATCGGACGGTGAAGAAATTTGTCACCGATTCACAGCACAAGCGGGTTCGTTCAGACAAAGGCAAAATAAGGAAGATTTCTGCCAAACAAATGCGTAGGGTTAAGAGAGCAGCCACTAAAATGCCATTGAATAGCAGCAAACAGGTGTTTGAAGCCGCTGGTGCCTCTGGAGTCTCGCAAACTTCAAGATGTAGGATGCTCAAGAGGTTTGCAAGTGTCCTTAAACCTGTTATTCAGCCACCCTAAACCAAGCTCATAAGCAAAAAAGGTTGCAGTGGGCTCAGGACTACATGAAGACTAACTTTCAAACTGTTTTGTTTACGGATGAGTGCCGTGCAACCCTTGATGGTCCTGATGGATGGAGTAGTGGATGGTTGGTGAATGGCCACCATGTCCCAACAAGGCTGAGACGTCAACAAGGAGGTGGCGGAGTCATGTTTTGGGCCGGAATCATGGGGAGAGAGCTGGTAGGCCCCTTCAGGGTCCCTGACGGTGTGAAAATGACCTCGGCAAAGTATGTAGAGTTTCTGACTGACCACTTTCTTCTGTGGTACAAAAAGAAGAACCGTGCCTTCCGTAGCAAAATCATATTCATGCATGACAATGCACCATGTCATGCTGCAAAGAATACCTCTGGGGCATTGGCTGCTATGGGCATAAAAGGAGAGAAACTCATGGTGTGGCCCCCATCTTCCCCTGACCTTAACCCTATTGAGAACCTTTGGAGCATCATCAAGCAAAAGATCTATGTGGGTGGAAGGCAGTTCACATCCAAGCAGGTGCTCTGGGAGGCTATTATGGCATCCTGCAAAGACATTAAAGCAGAAACTATCAAAGAACTCACAAGTTCAATGGAGGCAAGAATTGTGAAGTTGATATCAAAGAAGGGGTCCTATGTTAACATGTAACTTGACCTGTTAAGATGTTTTTGATTCAAACTTTTCTTGATTTCAGTAAATATGACCTCCTAATGCTGCAAATTCAACAAATGACAATTTTTTGTTCTTTACAACCTATAAAATATCTTGAAACTCTGAAATTCTGAAATTCTGCACAATTTGGAACACTGCATTTTGAGTTTTTTTATTTTTGAAAAAAATACTGTTATCATTAGGAGGTTTGTTCAATAGAATTTGACTTATACTCTAACAGTTGATGACTTGAAAATGATACTGACTGACTGTGCATTACTATTTAGGAAAATCTGAGCAAAGTGTAATTTGCATAATAATGTGGAACGCGGTGTATATATATATATATATATATATATATATATATATATATATATATATATATATATATAATATAATATTAAAATAATACTTGTCTGAGAAGCGACCAGTGGTCTCTTGTTTGAAAGGCTGATGTTTTGTTGACCTTTCTAACCTCCCCGACCTCCTTTCCTCCCTCTGCGGCCCGCGATACAAGTCTTGTTACTTGAACGCAAACACATTTCCTTTCGGGGTGTTTGTTGAAACAACTCCTCGGAGGAGAGTCTCTCTCTCTGTGTACCTGTGGATCAAAACGGGCCCACAGCTCATTTTTGCCCAGAGGCCCCCTAGTGGGCTTTATCCATGATGAGTGTCTCCCTCAGTGCCAACAGGGTTGGATGTAAAAACAGTTTTTACTGTAGATGTATTTGTTTGATTCTGGTGTTATGAATGGAGATGAAACAATAGTAAGTGTTTGTCAAAAAAGCTTTTTAAGTCTTTATGCTAAAGGTTAGGTCTGAAGGGAGAGGTTGCTTCATAATTAGACCTATATATGGAGATTGAGTCATCAGAATGACTAATGGCATATTTATCAGGGGGAAAAAAGGGCTCAGGGGCTATGTTAAGTGCAAAGTTCTTGTAATATTACTCGCATTTAAAAAAAATCTGTATCATCCCCCAGAGTACACCACTTAAACCCTGGAAGAAAAATAAAATCCTTGTTTATTTAATGGGTTTCTTAAGTGAGTAGAGCAACAGCGTATTATCCTGTTGAACACATCGGGTACATTCCCCATTTATGCATTTAGATGGTGCACAAATCTGGTGTGACTTACTGGAATAACTGAACATGAGTAGGCAGGGATTCACTGCTCTGCTCTTGACAGGAAGGAGGATAAGTGCACACAAAAAAAGGAAATTCTGTCCTTTATTTATCTCATAGTATCTGTTACTATTGGTGCAACTATGTTATTACAGCAACAGCAAGTATAATGTTGCTGCTTAACAACATCACACAGCTTACATAGCATGTGGGTGAACCTTATTCTTCAGAGGTTTGACCCCTTAGATTAACATAAGCCATGAGTGAACTGCACTCCTCCCTGTGTTTGGATGAATAATCAAGCAACCTGCAAAAAATATGACAGTTTACTATTATCCAAGGAAGGGAAACGGGACGAAGTAATTTCCTCCTGAGAGTCATTTACCGCATTTTGAAATCTGCATTTGACAGCTGTGCTGCTGTTGTTTATGTTTTGCAGTTTAGGCTCTGATGAAAAACATAGTGTGTGAGGCGTGCATAATCATAATCAAGGAGCTTACAGGCCAAACAGCTGGCAGCCAAGGTCAATGTTTGAATCCCACAATATGATGGTGTGAATGCACACTTTCCCGACCCTAATAATTGTCCACTTTACTGTCCTTGGACCAGGCACTTACTGCTGTCAAGGTTATTAGGATGCACTGCACAGCTCTGACTGTGTGTAAATGTATAGCTGTTATCAACCAGTGCGTTGCTATAAAAGAACATGCATGCTCAGCAAGTCATGCCTTTAATAAAGGTTTAAATATAGATAGTGCAATGGTGGCTGTTGTAAAAAAAAAAAAGTGTTTACATCTTAGTTAGTGCTGCAGCAGCAACTATAAGTAATCCTCTCTTGAAAGGTATTAATTAGAACAACATTAGCACAGTTTATTGGCAGACTGAGCTAATGACAGGCCCAGATGCACCACATTTATGTGGGCATATGCCTTGTGTTTTCCTGTCAATGGAAGGGAAAGCCAAAAGAGAGCCTAATCCCCAAACCTCGGTCGATCATAGGTATTCAACCAACTGCTAGGCCTCCAAACCTTAAAACAAAACAATTGGTTGGGTTAAACTGTGGATTTGGGTATAAACAGATCTCAGTCATTACTTTGGAGAGTATTTACCCTTTGCTAAGACCTGCCACCGCTTCTATGGGCCCACACTGTCACTAACGGCACTCCCGGAAGATCATTTTTTTTATAAATAAAAAGGCAATTTCAGAGGGAACCAGACAGAAGGGTCTACAATATGCATTTTTAGCGGCAGAAAACAAGTTAAAAAGATAAAGATAGTAGCTAAAGCCTACAAGTCATAGTGTAAAAGTGAACCACCACATCAGCTGGCGATATAGACAGAAGACAATGAAAATATGGAACAACACTGTTCCTGTAAAATTGTTATTTATTCACGTTACAATAATTAAAAAAGCAAAAGCAGCACTTTTTTTTACATTCCGTATACCTTCAGTAAGCTAGTGTAGCATAGAAGTGCTAATGCTCATTAATGATGTGCTAACGTACTCTGCAAGTGTTAGCTCAGGTTTTTACATATGAATGTACATCTCCTTCTAACCTGTAACAAGTATCACTATTACAAAACCGTTAAACGTGACTAGTCCGGAATTCACAAAACCAGTCTGAAGATGAAGAAAATCGGAAACGACTACATTAGCGTCTTTGGAGCAGGCGGGATAGTTGTAAGACCCTGGCTGGAGCTGGCCGATGCTACGCTACGATTGCATCATAAATAATGGGCCAACTACCAAAACAAGACCCAGGTTGTAATAAGCTGTGATTCACCTTCTAACGCTCCTTCTGTGGCATCTTAGTGCAGCCATACTGTTCCCGCTTTTCTAATACAGAGCTCATGTCCGTTTTAAAATTACCTCCTGAGCCATTTCCTCGAGCCTTAAACCAAAAAACAAAGTTGGCGCTGAGAACAAATCAGAAATCTCAAAGCAATTCCCCTGAGGGAGATGAGTGGGTTACAGTACACAGGACAGGGGATTGGGTTGATACAGCCACTGCAGACCACAAGGGCATTTTACTGCTGCATTTCATCTCCTGCAAAATGCTATATATTCATCTGGTAAGCAAAACAATTTGCTAAAAGGTATTTAGATGACTCATGTCGATGATGATACTAATCTAAAATGGGCCTCACGCTGATGCATTCTTTCTTTTTATGTACTCCTCTGCGGAAGGAAACTCTT
Source organism: Myoxocephalus aenaeus (assembly GCA_038501785.1). NCBI lineage: Eukaryota > Metazoa > Chordata > Actinopteri > Perciformes > Cottidae > Myoxocephalus > Myoxocephalus aenaeus. The sequence continues at coordinate 184,927 of JBAMJR010000610.1, forward strand.
CATTTCTACATATTTTGCTCATATCCTCACCAGAAGTGGGCTCAGGCCAAGCAACATGTTCATCTCTGCCCCAAATCAAATCACCCCGAATGGCCCCCGAATCGACTGGCAGTCACATCCACATCCACTAGCACTTCTGGCGTGGACAGGGTGCCGTTTGTCACACATATTACCCCAGATTCCGATTGGAGTCTAATAGTCTTTTTTTGTTCACTTCTTCTGTCTCTGTCGCTCTTGTTCCCAATTTTTTTTTTTCTCCCTTGTCTCTAATTAGCCCCTTTATGCTCGCTCTTGCACTTGAAATCGTTCACTTTCTTCTGTGCATTTCCATCTCCTCGGTCTCTCTCGGCCGGCCTTTTCCCCGTCGCTCCGTCATCTCTCTCTGATAGAGATGGATGAAAGGGGATATCGGCGAGTCTGGGTGGAGAGCTCAGCTGATAGGCTAAATCAAGGCAGGTCATTTACTCACTGCGAGCCCATCCATCCTTAAGCCCACATACCCCCTCTCACACCCCCACATCCTCGACTCGACACACACACTCCTCGCACAAACACACGCCGGCCCTAAATGACTTCCATCTCTCTCGGTGCATTATTTTACTCCTGGGAAGTCTGCTCTGAGATTCAGTATTCAGCACCACCGGAGCACAGAGATCTTTTCCATTAGGGAAGTTGTTCGGTCACACATCCAAGCGGACGCGCTCACTAAAACAAACACGCACACAAAAAATGCACACACACTCCAAGACTAAGAAATATCACACGTATACTCAGACACGCACCCGGGGTGCCCAAAGCTCTAGACACCTCATTACTGGCATGGCGTGCTTTCACCGCTGGGGTGTTGTGAATAAATGTGTCCCCCCTGAAGTTGTTTCTGTTTGCGCCTGTGCTCCCCGTGGGCTGACTGTTAATGACATCACGCCACTCTGCATCTGCACTGAGGGAATTGTCGCTATATCGTTCCATCGGTAACTAAATAATGTGGCCGTCTCATTGGTCCAGCTGCCTGTTGGTGGAATTACAACCCAGCGAGAGGCCATTTTCTACCCAGACAGCCCTTCACGCCACCACAACAGCTTGTTTTACCTCCAATGTGATGGCATGATTACTGCAAACGCTTGACGACACCTCCAGTTAGGTTAGCAAGCCAGCGAGGGAGGAAGATAAAACCGGGGTTGCGGGGGAAAGAGAGAGAGAGAGAGAGAGAGAGAGAGAGTTATGATCTAGAAAATCATGGTGATGGAAAACCAGCGGAAGGTGTTCAAGAAAGGAAACAGGCACACGTCGCCGCTCCGCCGTGCAGCGTTCGTGTTTGACAGATGTGCGGCGTAATCAGAATACGCCGCCATGTATGTCCTACCGGGGTGGATGGATGAGTCAAAGGGAGAAAATGCGATTACAGCGGCAATCATAACTCAGATTAGTCTTCCGCTGTACCTCTCTCTACTGTTCAACACGGGGATCAATCACCATCACATTCAGTGCGCCGCCTCATATCGCACACGGGGCCACACGAGAGGACAAATATTGTTCTCTCCGGTGGGAGAAAACAACATTGTCTATTGAGCAAGGACAACAATCGCTCTCTTTAATAAGTAATGGCAGCTATTTATGATCATACATAGTGAGGGGGTGCCAGAGGCTGTGTGTAGGAGGGGAGGATGGTACATGAACCCATTCAGCATATTCCTGCTGTGGGCCTGTATCTCTGCAGCGGAGGGGATCAAAGGAGCTCCTGACAAAAGAGGCGCCGATGCAGTGTGCTGAGATGACAGCCTTCACCCATGCTAGCGGTGCACTCAGCACTAACATTGGCTGACTAGAGACCTGACTACCCAGTCCAGAACAGCACATTCAGTCCCCCCTGCTGTTTCCTCTATCTGATTATTAGTGATGACATCAGGACATTCGCAGGCCCGCAGAGGCTCATTAAATCAGATGTCAACTGATAATGAAAGTGAACACTCTGCACTGGATTACTACATTTACTCCACACTACAGAGTCGCGGGGAAGGGCGCTTTGATGCGCACTCGCATTTCATCAATTCCCTCCAGATTGCCATTTGATTGTGACTTGAAATTGTGGAGCAAATACTTCCTCATATGTACAAAAGCCCAAAGCACTTGGCTGGTTTGAGTATGTGATCAGTCAGTGTGTGTGTGTGTGTGTGTGTGTGTGTGTGTGTGTGTGTGTGCGTGTGTGTGTGTGTGTGTGTGTGTGTGTGTGTGTGTGTGTGTGTAGTTTTCTGGTTCTCTCTGTTCTGCAGTTGCTTGTAATGCTGCAGGCGGGAAAACGCTGGTGTACTCGGTGTCTTGATCGTCCAAATTAATTTGAAGCCATGCTGAGAACAATATTCCATCAAATGGTTTGTAAATCACAGGCATTCACATTTATACTATCTCTCTCTCACACACACACACACACACACACACACAGACACATACACAGCACACAGATGCTCTAGCGGACAAATACTTTGTAAAAGCGCACACAAGTGCACGTTTGCACTCGCACAGTTACACAAACAGATCCACCTCGTTACCTTTGGGTTCGACGCCGATGTACAAAATGAGCTAAATCCCATTTTCTCTCAGCCTTTTATTCCCATTCGGAATGGACCCCATAAACTCAGAGCCTGGAGGAAAAGGGGAGCCGTGGCCCGTCGAGTCGTTTATGGCTTTTCCCACAATCGCTCAGCCTTTACGATGTTACTGTACACCCCCCCTCTCTCCTCTCCTCTCCTGACCCGCCACACCACCAGGGAAACTAACACGGTCATTATGTTTCATGGACTCCACACACTCGTACCTCCGGCAGTCACCAAATTGACACAGCTTCGAGCGGCCTAACCAACAAGCCACGATTTCCTTCCAATCAAAACCTAATTGGAAGTGTGCTACACCTATATACATATATATATATATGCCTGCTATTTCACTCAATCACTCGCTGGGAGACGGTGGGCGGAATGGGTTTGAGTCGAGGTATTTGCATCTGTAATTTAGCGGTGACAACCGGAGACATGTGGCTCCGACTCCATCAACTGTTAACTGTGAAACAAGATTCAGCCCTCTCTTTTCAATCTGTGGCCGGTCCTGTGGCGGCGCCTAATAGTGTGTATCTTACTACTTATCACTCTGTTTCTCTGAGCCAACAGGCTGTTATGCTTAGATAACCACAGTCATTTGCAGTGTTAAGTGGCTGATTGCTCCGCAGTTGTGTTTTTGCGTGCATGAGGCAAGTGTGCGCCATACTTTCTTGCATGTGTGAGCACGTAAATGTAATTTTCTGCCTCTGCCCGTGTGTTTATTGCAGTTTGGTGTGTGTGTGTGTGTGTGTGTGTGTGTGTGTGTGTGTGTGTGTGTGTGTGTGTGTGTCTGCGCCTGTGCAGCACATGTGTTTACCAGCAGCAGCCTATTTCTCCCACAAAGCTTAGCTGCAGTCCCTGGCAGCATGGCTGAGTAAGATTAAAGTCACCCACATTACACTTAGCGCCAGGAGACGTGGGGGAAATTGGGAGAAAATTAAACAATGCTATTTGCATACAATTACACAGCACGGCAAACAGCTTGGTGAGGCTGGCGTCTGGTCAGTGTTGCTTTCTTTTCTTATGCAAACAACTTCGGGAGGCCGAATTCAATCACAGCTGTTTATTTGGGGAAGTCAGATGACACACATTCAACAGTTTCTTTATTCAAGGGTGTTTGTATGTTTTACTCCTTTTGACAGAAGCCTGTTTTGCACTGCAGGTTGCATCAAATTGCTCAGGCTGGATTTAGATCACTGTGAGCGTGCACGTGAGCCCACATCCACAGTGACATTTCAGTCTGACATTCAGGTTACGACAGGCTCAGTTTTCATCTCAGGTGTTTGAAACACAAGACTTGCACCCTACTGAGGAAATCATTCTCTGTCTTCCTCAAGACACGAGCGCACCACCATCACCGCCTCTCTTCCTCCTTTCCGGCTACATTCAGATGCAAACCATCCGTCCACAAATACGGATATTAAACCACATATCAATTTCTCCCCTCATCTTTCATCTCAAACATATATTCACATTCACTCCGTCTGTTTCTCTTCCTATCTCTCCCGGCATCCTCCCAACTCACCTGGTGAAATATTAATGTGTTCAGTGAAGTGTTCTTGTTTTGGAGCGCTGCCCTGACCATGAGCTTTGTTCCTGGAGCCGAATAGGAAGCTCGGCAGCCACTCAGATGCTCGGGCGGAGGTCTGGCTGTAACGGCGAGGACCAACTCGAGGCATTGCCCTCGCTGTCTCCATCGACACTTTGCTTGATGCAAACGATTCATGAGTGCAATAGTGAGCCCGACCGGGGCGACGGGGGGCTTTCGCAATGAGTCAAGCTGCAGCCTGTTAGAGAGATCCCTCGCCTGAATCTGTGGAGGACGGACGTGAGGAGATACCCGATCATTCAGCTTTTACATTTTAGGCCTCTTCAGCTTCCCTCAACCACCCAAACACACACAGAGACACACAAGTCCCACCTCTTTATTTTTCGCTCCAACTTGCTTTTAATAAGCTCTGAAACTGCAGGTGCTGTTGTTTTCTCCTTGTGCCCCCTTCTTTGTACAGGGAAATCTTTTTTCTTCTTCTTTTTTGGCATCGTGCATTCGGTTGCACACCTTCCAAGTGTTGATGCTTTTCTTTTGGAGGCCTAAATAAGCAATGAACTCAGAAACTGGGAACTGCTCCCTCCTGTTCTGATTCAACGCACTCCTGTCGGTTTGCTTACTCCACATTGCTCACAGATCCCTCTGGGTTTATGCTTGAGTATTCACACCATGGGGTATTTGTACTGTCGTCGCGTGTACTTGCACCGGTGACGACTGCATGCGTGCCTGCCTGCTGTCTGCGCGTGGGACCTTCGGTGCATGTACTGTACGTGCACACATGCAGTTTATTTGAAGACCTGAAAATCTTCGGGGGCCAGAACATCAAACGGCACTACAGATTTGAATAGCAGAGGCAGAGGTTCAGTTCAAGGCTCCTAATTTGCAGATGTGTGAGAAGAGGTATGGATTTTTATATTTCATACTGGAATAATGCTGACGGTCCTTTTAGCCGTGCTTATCTTGCATCCTTAGTTCAGAGTCTTATATAAACCCGTGCTTACGGATAGAGCTTTAACCTGGGAAGAGAAAAAAGATAAGAGCATACAAACAAACAAAAACACACACACACACACACACACACACACACACACACACTGGAGGTCCTTACGGGGTTGAAAATGCCTCGCTGCTCAGAGAAAACATCAGTTACGTTTCTAACCAAGCCTGAAAAAGACCTGTGTAAAAGATCAAGCTGGGCCTGGATTGACCTGAGCAGCAGAGCTGGACTCAGACAGCCTCTTTGTGTCCAGCTAGTCCCTGAATACTGAAAAGAGACTTCTGTGTTTCAGAGGAAAGTGCCAACAGTCTGTAAACTTTCTAGTTCCAGACAGCCCAGCCGCCCTTTATCTTGTCTAGACTGTGACATCCTAAAAAAAAGAGCATTCCTCTAGAGAGCAAAACTGGACTCCGGTTCCCTAAGGTCCGCTAAAAAACATAAAATTACATTTTAAATTAAAATGTCCGATAACCCTTACCGCTAAATCGAACCTGACCCCGATCCAAGGCGAAAACACAGGATGTAGAAAAACAAACACAAATTCCTGCAGACATCCTCAGTGGACCTGAAGATCTGTTATAAGCATCCTCGCAAGTATGCAGACAAATATTCCTACATTACACACACATGCATACACACACATTGACACTAGATATAGAGTGTTTCACAGGGATAAAACACTGACACTGCCATCTTATTCTTTAAGACATGCTGGATTAAGCTGGAGTGATGACTGGCAGGGATTTCATTGTTGTTGTTACTCTGAAATACTCAAGGATGCTAAATGTAGGATTTTGTCATTGTTTGATTAGAAATCGTTGATACAAATAACGCAAAATTAGCATTATTTGTATCCATGTTTTCTACAGAAGCCCAGAAGGGTCAAACCAAACACTTGGCTCTAGATTGGGCCTTTCACCTACATGCTTAGCACAAGGGAGAAGTTCCAGTTGGTTTGCGATCTGTAACCTCACCAAATCCTACACACTGCACCTTAAGCATGCATTCAGACAAAAAACAGCCCTGTGTTAGAAAACAAACAAACTCTGGACTGCGTCGATGGGAGCTTGTTAAAGGCATATCAGCTGCCTAAAGCGCGGTGCAGCAGATTATAAAACTGTGAACGTGAACTTGGAAAGAATTCAGGAAAGTTATCGTGCCAGCAATCGGCAGGCAAGTTCAACTTTTTTGACTCACCACTTTGTGTTAAAGCCCTTCTAGCGTTGGCATCCCTGGCGCTGCATCACAGAAGTGGCCTCATTTAGATGAACAATACAAGTAGTACCGTTGCAGGCTCTATCTCAGCTCAACACAAGACACTCAATATGAGCCTAATATTAAACTTACCACAAGTTGGAAGGTAGTCAGATCATTTCCCATGTTTACTCTGAAACATTTTTGTGATTTTTCATACTTGGAGTTATTATTATTAATTTTTTTAGAAAGTACATCACTTGTACCTATAAGCACAGCAAAAAAAAAAATGCTTTCTCGGGAGTTATTGCTCTAATACATCACTGGAATTAATTGTGCCAAAAACATTCAAATGCAGTCAAGAAGGGGACTACAGTTGTAATAGGCAATAACTCCAGGGCTTTTTTTTTCTTCATTTGGGTCCACTTTGGTGCTTGTCACGTTCGGTTGCCCACAGAATTTCTGAAAAAGTCCATTCTCCCCCAAAATAGCAGAGTGCTTCGCGGCCTTATGTGGTGGAACTCATGCCTTTACGAAAATCACCTTATCTCTTCCGCATCGCATCGCGGCTCCCACATCTTCCTGCTACACTCACTCTAATTTGCTTCCTCTCCTAACAGCAGCAAGAACAAATACAACGTCTATAACGTTCCTTATTATTATTTTCCTCACGTCCCCGCTCTTGAAGTAATTCAACCATTGTGCTCGTTGTGAGTCGCTCCGGATAGAAGACGCCGGCTAAACGCCTCCAATGTAAACAAAATTGGAAAAAATAATCTCTCTAAAAGTCAAGCAAGTTTGCAGTCATTGTCGGTGCAAGAGAAATAATGAATTCTCATTATTACAATTAATTTGACAAAGATATATATGTTTTAAGATTCTCTTCTAACAAGCTGTATTCACTAGCATCATGATTTACAACTTGTTGTCCGTGGCTCACACTCATCTGCTGTTTAGACCTGTCACGATGTCTCATTTTTGTGGCTTTATTTTTAATGCATGCATTGATATTTGGCCTCGCGTTAATATTTAAAGGATAGATGGCGGAGCTTACCCAGAGCCACGTCGAATAAGAGCAGATATAGATTTACATGCTAATTCCTCCGTCTGCCTCTGGGCTCTGTTTTGATCTTTTAACGTCACATTTTGGGCTCTCTGGGGGACTTTGACAGAATATGCATGATGTTAGTCATTCCTGATGGTAATATGCTGAATAATGCTCACACCTGTAGCAGGCACCTCATCCCTATCTCTGTTCGCCGCAGCCACCTGCTTCCTTCTCAACCAACAACACCCACCAACACACCGCCGCCGCTACCTTTCTGGCCCCCCATTGAGTTCAAACGGAGGGGCCTATTTTCACTCGTCCCCTGAAACACACACACACTCCGAGCCTCTCTCAGGGGGATAAATAGACATGCTGCATTAATTCAGCTGTGTCTTTGCAGACTTCAGTCAAATATTTATTTTTTACTCTCTGAAGGAACTCAAGGACTTTCAGCAGAGGGTCCTTCCGTTTCTTTTGTACTCCCGGGTGGGATATTTCCATTTGAATGAATGCTTGTGGTTTTGGGGGTTTATATATCATCTACAGACACACATGTGTGCAACTGTGTATTCCAGAAGTTTCTCTATAAACACGACATGTACCTGCATGGATTTACAGTATTGTTTACGCATGCCTTTTGGAGTGTACCAAAAAATACTTGTTGTTTTCTTGCAGAATGATATTTGTTAAGGATACCTAATACATAATACAAAAGAAGAAGAAAAAAGAAAATATGAATATACAAAGTGCAGATAGGAAGTTTCCCCCCATTCTTCCTGGATCATTTTGCTGATAGGAGGTTTTACACTTTGGCCATCGTTATGTTGTAAAGATGCTGAAAATGTGAATGCACTTTTTTTTTTTAAGAGCATAGTGTGTAGTGCATACCTATCGTCTCAGTTCAGTGAGGTTACTGCAAATCTTAAGTCATGTTAAGATAAACTTTGGGCTCTCTGTATGAAAGCAGGCTCCCCCCTCAACCTTGCCTGGAGCACTGATGGGATGAAAAATGGATAGAAGCCCCAAAGGAAGCAGGGGGAAGGTCCATCTGTGAGCTGCATTCAAGGACAACAGTGTTATCCATTTTGGAACAGTATGAAACAAGCCAGTGTTTTCAGCGGCGTTTGGAAATGCGCGCTTCTGGATGAACTGTGGATGCTACTGTTGTCTTGCCAAGTCAACTGTGATGCTGCAGATTAGATGTGAATCATTGCCTCCTTGTTTGTATCAGTGCGGCTCGTATACCAGAGTGAGAGATAATGAACGAATGTGACTGATTGTTTCTGATCAGTGTTGTGGTGAATTACTGCAGCAACAGGGATTGTTTTTGCAGCACTCGGGCGCCCATAAAAGCTGCTTTTAATGTGATTTTACGTTATACAGCCCGGAGGTGTTTGGGTTTGGCTGCATCTATTAATCTCTGTTTTGTTCTTGTTTTCTCTTCCCTCCCGTTCTGTTCTCTCCTCCATCATTTTACCTTGGCCCCCTCCCCCTAACTTTTTCACTTCTCTCTTTTTTCTTTCAACTTCCTGTCCTCTCTGATAGAACCGATTCAACCTGCAGATGTCGGCCCGTGTGCCTCCGTCGACCCTGGGCAGCCTGCTGCTGGCGGTCCTGCAGGGCAGAGAGGGGGACAGGGAGCGAGGGAGCCGGGGGGAGAGCAGCTGGGGAGGAGCAGCTGTAATCTGCCCCGGGTGGGAGGAAGGGGGTGAAGGGTTGCTGTCTCACCTGCAGACGCACAGCGGGTCGAACTGGCATTTGTGGGACATCATCAACCTGACCCTGGTCTCCGGGGGCGGGGACCGAAGAGGGGAGAGCAGGGAGGAGAAGAAGGAAGAACAGAGGGAAGAGGAGGCTTTGAAGATCCTCTCCACCCGCTTCTTGCGCTCCCCCTCTCCTATCTCCTCTGTCCTCCTCCTGGGATCTGACCCCGAGTGTCTCTCCGCCGTCTTGCGGGCAGCTCAGCGGCTCGCGCCATTACTGCCAGCACTGCAGTGGATCATGGGATATCCCTTATCTCCAGATTCGCTCCACACTCTAGGAGGCCCCCTTGGACTTTTAGCCTACGGGGAGGTGGGCCGCAAGCCAATCAGCTTCTACATCCGGGATGCTCTGCAGCTGATTGGCCGTGCGGTGACTGCAGCGACCATGGTGAGGCCGGACCTGGCGCTGATTCAGAACATGGTGAATTGTTACGACAAACCAAACAGACACGAGCTGCCCTCTTCAGGACAATATCTGGCCAGGTAAATAAACGCACACCTGCACTTCATACACACATTAGATAAAAAAAGAGGCAGTCCACCAAGATTACAAAGACACACAAGTTCTTGTTTCCCTCCAGCAGTATCTGTCTCTGCAGCTCGTGGATGGGCACTGGACCCGTGACCCCACTCATTTATATAATGTAGGATGTGCAGGAGCTGGTAATGACAGCAGGCTATAGGCTCACTAACCTTCACTTTCTGGAAGGCGAAGAAGCTCCCACTCAGAGCTAGCTTGAGATATCTACCCACTCTCTCTCCAGTAGTGTGTATGTTGCTCTGGGTAATCCACAGACATCTTTGTCCACACTTTTAGTGGTAGTGGGGGGCTTTTTCTTTGATCGAGCGTAGTTTTTAAATGTCTTTGTGCATGTTAGGTAAACCAGCCTTCAAAGACGACTTCACACGGAACAATATTTATTTTATGGCACTTTGCTAAAGGCCAGGAGAAAGGTCATCTCCAGAGCAACACCCTGCAGGTGGTGGAGATTTGTTCAAGAAAACTTCAGCAGAGTGGACGATAGAGAAACTTATTCCCCTTCCAAAAAATGTAATATATCGTTTCAGGCGACATCGGATTAGTAGTGGTCTGGTCTGGAGTGGGCCACAATTACTCTCCATAACCCCTTCAGCCAATGGGCCAACCGGTCCTCTCTGTTCATTTAAAAATGCTGAGCCGAGGTTCCAAAGTCAGCACGTTTAAATCACCAAACACTTTGGAAGACAATGAGTTACTGCAATTACATTCCACAGGTCACACCACTAAATGTCTGTCAGCTCGTTAGCTTTCTGACGGACACTTTGGCGTGTCTGCGGGGAGTTGCCAGTTCCACTTGCGGTAACGTGCGCTCCGGTCGCCGCCCTTGTCTGTCCTCTGCGCCGCGGGGGTGGCTGCTTCTGAATAGTGCTGTCATACTGGAGGTGGGGAGGAGGTCTTTATGGCATACAGATTCACAGGCTGACACCGGGGAGTTTTGTCTGTTCCTCCTCGCTGTTTGCTGCTGCTTCAATCCCTGCAGCTCTTAAATGGGCTTCTGACAGCTTTCACAGGGTTCTGTCAAGGTGCGGCCTGTGATAACGCGCACACACACGCGAAAAGAAAAAAAAAAGCATATCGAAATACATAAATGTTTTCATTCAGAGCAGAAAAAAAGGAAATCTCACAATTGTGCACTGCTAAAAGAAAAAACCTCACACTCGCCTACATTACAACCCCTCTTTATGTGACGGGTACTGAGTGATGCACGGAAGCCCCGCGCTTTAATCTCACGATGAAGTTAAGTATCTCTACTCTGCCGGGTGACATAGATATTTTATAACGGTGCGATGGATAAAACAGCATGTAATCAACTTCTGTGTACTGGCGAGAGAAGGATTTGTGGTTTTGAGCGAGGCCCACAGAAAAATATTGACACACACGGTGCTTGCCAGCTGAGAGTGATCATCAACACCACCCACATAATCACAAGATGGGTTATCGCAGCGTTCCCTCCTACTGCAGTTAAGTTGAGCACCGGGATGCCAGAACAATTTGGCATGAAGGGCCAGAGGCTAAAACAAGAGGATTGGGAGTTGGATTACAAAGCACTGTTATTGGACCTTCATTACTCGAGTTAAAGCCAGTTGATTAGGTTTAATGTGATTCAATTGCTCCATTTTAACCACACTGGCAGTGTGCTTTTATGCATAACAATGCCAGTCGGTCTAACCACAATATTTCAACTTTTTGGATGGATTGATTAGGATTTTTTTTTAAGTAATTCATAGTCCCCAGAGGATGAACCTTATTATTTTGTAATCCTTTAGTGGCAATCTAAACTACGGGCTAGAATGCCATGACATTTTGTATTTATGTACCACACCAGATGCATTATTAAACGGTTGGTGAGCCCTAAACTTTCCATCTGGCGCCATTAAATTAAGTGTGTCCAATAAGTTGGTTTATGACCAAATACCTGCAAATGAATGACCATTCCCATCATTCCTTTATGTTTCGGGATACTTAGCAAATTGCATGCTAACATGCTAAACATGCTAACATGTCCTTCCTTCCTGCTGTTGTCAGGCTGCACAACCAACTGAGCTCGCAGTAGACCACAAATAACACGTCAAACACTTCAACCTGTACAATATTAATATTAATACACTGTTCATAATAATAGTTATATTTGTATTCTGTCTGTCTATATATATATATATATATATATATATATATATATGTCTCTTGTCTGCACTTTACCCTGTTTGCTGCTGTAATCCTGAAATTTCCCCACTGGGGGACTAATAAAGGAATATCTATATATTATACCTGCTAAAAAAAATTGCACTGTCATCATGAGCATGTTAGAGTGCTGATAGTAGCAAAGCAACATTGTGCCTGAGTACAGCCTTACAGAGCTGAAGATGTGGCTGTACAATAAAGAAAACAAAAAGTTATGCTTTGAAACTGATATACAAACTTCCTCAGAACACCAGGGAAAGTCACAATCTATCTGTGGAGGGCCAATTAGGATTTAGTCTAGACTACCAGAATAGACTGTTTATAATAGAGTACTCGACAATATAGTGTCAGTGACCTTTGCTTCTGGCCTGCAAGAAACAGATAAAACAGTTTGTTCTATCGCACTTTTCATACCGGTCCAGTTTGACTGCATGCCCTCCAGTGTGCTCCCTGATTCTTATCCCTCACTGCAACAGCCAGACATGCCATCGCTCCAGAGAGCCCTAAGAAAGCTGAAGGAAGTAAGAGACTTCCACATGGAAAAGGCAATTAACAGCTCAATGCCCAAGGGACAGAGTGAGGAAGACAGGGAAGGAGAGAGGCTGTCTAGAGATATAAGAAAAGGGAGGAAGGTGTGAGGGAGAACAGGAGCTAAGGCTGAGCAATGTTAGTGTTTCTGACTCAAAGCAGCGGACCAATGAGGGGAAAAAAACACGGTACGAATTTGAGAAACTAGCCACTTTTGATGTTGTTTTTCCAAGTGTCCAGAATCAGAAAGAATCCCATGGTGAGTATTCCCAAAAATACATCGGAGAAGATGAAGTAGTCAAAGAAAAGCCGATGAAAGACAGGGGAAGGAGGAAACAGCGAACGGGAAATAGGAATAAAGTCAAAGAAAAAGGAAGAGGTAACTTGTGTGAGATGGATGGGAGGGGGGGGGGGGGGGGGGGGGGGGGGGGGGGGGGGGAGAGAGAGGGAGATACTGCATAGAAGGAGAGTTGTTGATATCAGAGTGAGATCTGCCACTCAGTGCCATCTCACATTGACACAGCTGCCATGCTGATTCCATCTCCCACCAAGAGATTAAAACCATTGAAACAAGCACGCTTCGTCTCATCCCAGACAGGCCGACGAAGACGGGAGGGAGTACACTTTCCCCCAAAAGAAAAGGAGATGTAGTGATAAGGGAGCGAGACACGTGCCCATGACTCTCTTATAGAGTCATCATTTACCGGCCGCTCTGCTGACATTTAGCTTCAGAGTGTGTAAACCGGGGCCAGGTGTTGGCGAGGGGAGAACCATCCCTCTCTGACACCACTTGGCCGATTTATCAATCCTGCCTTGACGTGGACGGTCAGTCTTTAAAACCCTAGAACACTAACGTTGGGTGTTTCTCACCCGTGCGATTGTGGTTACGTTATTTTCATTGTGTTGCTTTTGTCTGAGTTGCGTGGGTCCTTGTGAAGCTTCATCTGCTCACAGACGTTATCGAAAGGCACGTGTTCGGGTGATTTTCACCTGACGTTAGTGATAGTGGGTGAAAAGATTTTGGATGGGTTTTACCATTGCAGGGAGACTTTTCCTTCCTAGGACAAAGCTCACATGTCCCAGGAACGGGTGGACCAAAGAATAAGTTCATAGCTCCATTATTTATATTTGTAATCATGTTTCATTGACGTTTCCCAATTTTTTCACCCGATTTTGAGCCTTTTTTTAGGGTCTCCCCCATGATACCTGTTTTACGTTTTATTAGAAGTTCTATAGGGTACAATAAGAGAAGAGTACTTCAATTGGCCTTGTATTGTTGTATTTTAATATATTTTGATGAGAAGTATTTTTTATCAGGTACATTATATCGGGTGAAATATACCCGACGTTAGTGATGGTGTTACTATTTTTAACGTTAGTGTTCTAGGGTTAAAAACAGCCTCTGGTCCGATGCAACACTACAGAAGCCGTGACTGGGAGGCGCCGCTGCCTAAAAAGTGCGCCTTGCTTTTCACACCCCTGCTCTTAGTATCTCACACTCTTCTCTCCGGGCTCGAATCCAGAAATGTTGCAAAGGGGAGCTTTGCACTTCCCTGCTGGCATGAGAGAAGTGAAGCCTTTTTGGTTAATTTTTTCTTTTGTGGCCAGCCGCAGCCATTACGTTATGAGTCTGGAGTAGGTTGGCTTGATGAATCTGCTGTCAGTGGGATATGATGATTCAGCCGTGCTATTACCATGAGTAATTTCAGCTCAAGGCAAGCCTAGCACTTCCGCTTTATGGTCACAGAGACAGAGGGAGCTGCTGATGAGGAAACATAAGTTAACGTGGAACGGAGCGGGAATGACTTTCAAATCATGGGCATTTTTAATCAGCCCTTTAGAATTACTGTGCATGGAATGGGTTTATAAATTGATATTGTGCCGTTGAAGTAAATCGCAATGTCAAGAAAGAGCGTAATGAACAGAAGTTGTTGTGACATGTTGCATCGTGCGATATGTTGTGTAGACAGGCTTTAGTCCCGCCTATAGGCCTTTAGGGGAGGTTAATGACCCTCGTGATTAATTAAGGCTTTTTCATTTTCTCAGTATTTAATGGAGAAAGTTCCCCAGCTCATCAATTTGACATATGACTTGGAAGATGAAAGAGGGAGAAAAAGAAAAGAGAGAACGAGACAAAGTGCAAAAGGGAAAAGCTTTTTTTTTGCTCTGAGAAAAAGGCTGCAGCTTTACCGACCTTTTCCATTAACAGGAAGGAAAACTTGCCATTTTCTATCCTTGACCCAAACATAATCAACAGTCCTCGCACGGTTCAACGCCCGCACTGAATGCAGTGATCCCTGCATACTTTAACATTTAAACATGCGATGCGCGGTGACCTCCCGACGATCCCGCCACCAATCAAGACACGATCAAACAGCGCTTGAATGGTGTCCCATTGAGACATCACCTGACAATGTCCACATGATCAAATGCTATAAGACGTGAGCTAACAATCCCTGCACAGTTCAAGAGGCCAGGGTAGATTTTATGTGTGAACGGGGGATTGCTCTTCCTAATTTATTCCGCCGCCAAGACCAATGTGGGGCTGCCGGAGCGAGTGAGACGAATAACAATGACTGTCTGTATGGACTGGCAGAGAGGAGGAGACCTTCACTGCACTGCATTAACTTTTAATTATGACTTTCTGGGAGATGCAATTACCCATCTGGGACTAGACTTGCTAAAGCTCCACAACCAGACCATGACCGTCTGGACCGTCGTTGGTAACTTTTCTTCTTTGCTTTTTCCCCCAATTTTTTTTCTTTTTTTTGTACATTTACTGCAGGCTATATTTCCAAACTGCAATAAACCAGCAGTGGTCTTTGTTGTGTCTCGTTTTAGCCACACAAAAAAACACTATAACCCACTAACATCTGGCTTTTGTCTTCAGTGGGAAAGGTTACAATTGGCATTCATTCCCGGGACAAATAACTCTGCAGTGCTCACATGTACTCATCGGCTCCAGCTCTGATCAGGAGTTCATGGATATGTGACAGCCGGGTGTACGACCAGATTTTCGTTCCTTTTCCGGTGCGATGCTACGTGACATGCATTTGGACAATGTTTATAATGTAATAACATACACAAAATACAATTAATATGCTCTCCTCTAATGCACCAGACTCCAGTCAGGCAGGAGCAATTTTACCATGCTGATCATCTTGAAACATATTTAAATAAAACTCGACATGTTCCTGTGACATTACATTTTAAAATGACATAGACATACTTGTCTCCTGGCAATATAAAAGGAGTTAGTCGCCTAATTTTAACAGATTTACCCTTGTTTAAAAACTTTTCTGGTGGAAAAATAGTAAAACTGTACACCCCAGCTTGTTCGCTCCGCTTGGCTTCTGCCAATCGGCTTGTAGCTCCGTCACTGCGAGCTAAACACTCAACAAAGTCATGACTGTTTGCTGTCCTGGCTCCTCAATGGTGGAATGAGCTCCCCATTGACATCAGGACAGCAGGGTCTCTACATCTTCCGCTGCAAACTACAAACACATCTTTTTCGACTATACCTTGAATAAGGAAAGTAGCACCGTAGTAGCACTTTAGCACTTAAATGGCACTTACTTAGGGTGACCAGACGTCCTCTTTTTCCCGGACATGTCCTCTTTTCAAGACCTAAAAAAAGCGTCCGGCAGGGATTCCAAAAACGTCCGGGATTTTGCTACGTCGGGGAAAATAGTTATTACCCCCTTACAAGTTTTGGAAATGGTACGTCCGGGAAAATAGTTATTACCCCCTTACAAGTTTTGGAAATGGTATCTCCCTCACGTTCCACCTTCTTGCGCAAGCTCTGACTGTAGAGAGAACTGTCATTGGTCGACCGATCTCAACGTAAATGTAAGTTCACGGCATGCTTATACACTACTGCTACCCCCCCCTCCTCTCTCTCTCTCTCCCTCTCTCCCCCCCCCCCGCGACGAAGTGTCCTCCTCTCTCTCTTCCCCCCCCCGGAACGAAGTGTCCTCTTTTTCACAAACTCAAATCTGGTCACCCTAACTTACTGATAGCACTTTGTAGTCTAACTTTATTGAAACTGTACTTTCTTGATTCTTGTTGTTCTGAGTTTGTACTCATGGTTGAATGCACTTATTGTAAGTCGCTTTGGATAAAAGCATCAGCTAAATGAAATCTAATGTCATTATTATTATTGTCTTTTTGTCTTCCCTCAAGGTTTCTGTCCAACACTTCCTTCACCGGGGCCACAGGCCTGATCCAGGTGGATGCCAGCTTGTCTCGGGTCCTCTCCTCCCAGCTGTTCCACGTGTGGAGCCTGAAGAGAGGCGCTCTCGGCCAGCCAGCCTGGGTGACTGTGGGCCAGTGGACCCGAGGCCGGCTGGAGCTAGAAGGGGGCATCCTGGGACTGGTGGGAGGGTTCAGGAGCAGCCAGGGACAAGGTCTTGGAGCTGGAGTTAGGGGTGGGGACGGCCAGGGGGACAG
The DNA here is from genome assembly GCA_038501785.1 of Myoxocephalus aenaeus. NCBI lineage: Eukaryota > Metazoa > Chordata > Actinopteri > Perciformes > Cottidae > Myoxocephalus > Myoxocephalus aenaeus. Next base: position 201,768 of record JBAMJR010000610.1, read on the forward strand.
TAACGCCGGAGGACGCTGGAGGCCGGGAGAATCCGTTGAGGGACACCGGCTGAGGGTGGTGACACTGGTGGAGCACCCGTTTGTCTTCACACGAGAGGTGGATGAGGATGGATTGTGTCCAGCTGGTCAGCTCTGTCTGGACCCCAGAACCAACCGGTCCGACCTAATCCAGAGCCTCTTCAACCAGCTACACAACCCAAACACTACCCTTGCAGACTGGGACAGGAATGGTGAGTTTTGTTTTGGCATTTGAGCTGAGAATACTGTGTTGGTGGAGCACTGTAATGCTTGTCAAAAAACATTTTGGCTTGTAAGAAGCATCCGTTCTGATATATGACAACTTCAAGCTTCTCTTATATAAACTGTAAGATCTCTTGGCTTAGATCTCGTTCCTGTATCACTGGCCATTTCTCTGCTGCTCCTCCTCAAGATTGAAGTGGATTTTAAAAGTAAAATCAATAAGGGATCATGGCTGGTCAGTCCAGTTCAAAACATATACCAGATACAGTGTCAAGGGCTCATCTCTACAGCTCAGCTCCGGCTCTGCTTCATGAATAAAGCGGATTAAAGGCATTAAATCAATGAGGGATCAGGACTACCGTGGCGAAGAAAGACCAGGTACTATACATCTGACGAAGAAGACTGTTGGCCGTCTATACAGGCAGCCCACTGTATATATAGCAGTACAATATAAAGCATTTTAATCAGCAGATGGTAAATGGAAGCTAATTTAAATTTGTATTGGTGCTTGGGCAGAACTAGCAGAGACCTTTTGTTCCAAGTTTCAAGAGCAAAACTTACATTCGGCTGAATATTGATTGACTGAGTTTGCAAGAAGAATCTAAATTGAAGAAAGTGTTTAAAAAAAAAATGATATAATAGCCTGTCCATCTTGCCAAGTGCAAGGGGTTGTTAAATTTTTCCAGCCCAGGTTCAGTGTGACTAAATATATTCCTAGCCGAGGCTCGGGGGTAATTAAAAACACACAAGCACGCGTGTCCTGTGAGTATCCGTGAACATTTTATATGATAGTCAACACCTGCGGACAAATTCCCTGCACATCCAAGGCATCCATATAGATTAATTTCACATTATCCTCACTTCTGCCAGAACTACCGGAGGACCTGAGGAAGTGCTGCTACGGGTACTGCGTGGACTTGTTGGAGAAACTAGCAGAAGACATGGGCTTCACCTTTGACCTTTATATCGTGGGCGACGGGAAGTACGGAGCGAGGAGCGGGACGGGGCGCTGGACGGGGCTGGTTGGGGACCTGCTGAGCGGAACCGCCGACATGGCCGTATCCTCCTTCTCCATCAACTCTGCCAGGAGCAGAGTCATCGACTTCACCTCGCCCTTCTACTCCACCAGCCTCGGCATTCTGGTACGATCGCTCAAAGTCATCATTAGTTTGTCGGGGTTCTGGAGTTTGTTGTTTTAATGATTAGGAAATCATTGGGAAAACTCACTGCATGGTGAGTCAGTCGTCAGCGTTACTTTGATTTGTCAATCTCTCTCTCTCTCTCTGGCTGACACTATTTCTGTATGATTTGACGATATGGTGTGTAAGTACTTAATTTCACCCTAATAACCCGCTCAACCGGTCTTCTGGTGAGCAACACAGGGTCATTAGTCGTGAATAATTAGTTTGCTGAATCGTGAAAGTTCAAAATAAAAAGGCATGTCTAAGAGTGTATAACGAGGCGTTTTGAGAAGCCTTTTTAGCAGAGTCCTCTCACATGCTGCAGTTATTCTTTGATTTGTTAACATCTCCCTCTGTGGCTGACAAACTGCAGTGCATAATATGATCTGACAATACGGTTCCAATTTGAAAAAGTGATTTCTTTCCCTTGCAAAATGATGGATAGCGCAACATAAAATCCATGTATGCTTTTTTTCTTTTGTAAAGAAATTACGCCTCCGAGAACTTTACAGACAACATCCTACAAACTGGAGGATGATTTACAATCACAAGTTTAAGCAAATATACAACACTTTTTTTGCATTATTTCTCTTTGACCCCACCAGGTCCGTAGCCGGGACACTGCAGCCCCGATCGGAGCCTTCATGTGGCCCCTCCACTGGTCCATGTGGGTGGGTATCTTCGTCACGCTGCATCTCACCGCGCTCTTCCTCACCTTGTACGAGTGGAACAGCCCGTTCGGCATGACGCCCCATGGCAGGAACCGGCTGCGCGTGTTCTCCTACTCCTCCGCCCTCAATCTTTGCTACGCCATACTGTTTGGACGGACTGTCGCCACCAAGGTAAAGCAGCTCTCCCCTGTGTGATAAATAGGCGTCATGCAGGGTGGGGCCTGAAATAGAAATTGCAGTGAGAGGGGGCGGGGGAGGGGATGTGCATTATTATGAGGAGTAAACAAACAGTGAGGGCAAGTATAAAGAGGAAGTTAGCTGGGGCAAGGCCTGGAGAAAGATGATAGAAATGGCAAGAGCGTGTAAAAGATTGATAGGGGAGAGGTTAAGACGGTAGGCAGTGATGAAGTAGAGAGGTACAGGGAGGATAATGCACATACAGGGAGGCAGAGGGGAAAGGGTAAGTTGGCCAGCAGAGATTGAAGGAGTTATGATGAGGGTGATGGGGATGGATGAAGGTGAAAAAAGCGAGAGCGAGTAGAGGTTAACTCCCCCCGAAGTAGTCAGACACAAAGTTGAAAACAAGAAGGCAGGCGGAAGAGAGCCAGTGGGGAGGTGAGAGGGCAAATTGGGAAATGGGCTTCAAAAAGAAGGTTGACAGAAAGATGGTGAGACAAGGTTTAAAGGGTAAGTGGGCAAGCAGGGAAGAGGAGCAGAATGAGGGCGACGTGGAGGTGGGCAGACCGAGGATGATGTAAAGGGGAGAGAGCAGGTGGGTGGGCGCAAGGCGGTTAATACAAGAGAGAAATGTGTGAGACAAGTCTGCTCATTTAAAAAAATGTGGCAAGATGAAAAACAATGTATTGCCCTTCAAAGTTATTTAAAAAAAAATCCTCATTTGTTTGGTATGAATACATAAAGAGATTAAATGTTCCTTTGCAGGCACAGCATTCTTCAGATTTGACTGATTGAGTCACAAACACACAGTCACGCTGCTGCACACACACACAACCACAAGCCGGGGGAAAAAAATTGTTCTATACTTTGTGTTTTTTAAAACAGCACACTGAGCCAGAATCTTCATAAGGCTTGCTCTTCAAATGTTCATGCAGCACATTCCGATAAATATCCGAAAACATAATTTGCTTGAATTAATCCAGTAACTCGATTTAGTGAGTGTGCGTAACGTTTCGTTAATCACACTTTGTCCCCAAAGGAAGGAGTGCAAATGACTCTGGTGGAACGGAGGCCAAGTGATTAGAGAGACCTTCCCATAATGGAAAGGTCACTGGTTTGATTCCCGCAATGTGTCAATTATCAGGTTGATTCTATTAGCAGCCGCGTGACCTGTTAAAACGCCCTTGAGCAACACTCTGGACCTTTTGTGTGATGGGTCAGAGCCAAAAAGTCATGTTTATTAAGGTTGTAAAAGGGGGGTGGGGGGGATGCAGTGGGCAAGTAAATACATTGATAAACTGCTAATCAGGGCTGGCATGTGCCAACAAGAATCTGTCAAGCAAGCATTTTCATTGGTCACACCGGTCTGACTGTGTGTGTGTGTGAAACCACGTGCTGTACATTGGATTTGGTTTAATAATAACCCAGCCAATGTTACCCGAAATATTGTTACATTTGCCAAAGGTTAGTCCGCATCTAGCATTTTCTCTTGTAATGTTCTAGGCTAAACATGCTGTGTGAATAAACTGTCGAGTTGTGTTTTAATCAAGTCTTACATTGATCTTAAGTTTTTTTCTTTCACAAGGAGCTTATTGAAGCATTATCTCACACAGCATTTAGCCATCAAGTGCACAATTAAGACCTTGTTTTAAAACAGGGTTCGCTGGAAACATTAATCTGGAGATAGTGTCGTCAATCAATTAATGAGGCTAATTTTAGCTTAATTAGCTCTGATCAAATCTGCCAGTGACAGGTGTCATGTCAGCTTAGAAGCCAAAAATGAGATGCCTGTTTTTGTCTTTGTATCCTTTACTAAGCACCAGTGCAAAAAAAGTACTTTTTACTAATTTTTCTAACACACTACTGTTCAGACTTTGAGCTAGTCGTGTAAAAGATGCCATCCTCCATTTCTCTCCTTTCAATTCGTCAACAAATTATGCAAAGAGTTTAAAACATACCGAACACTTTCATAATAATGGGTTACAACCTGTTTGTATAATTAATGTCTCATTAATCCCATGCTTTTAAAACACTAGAAATTCATCTCTTTTTCGTTCGTTAAGTGGATTTTAATTGGTGGAATAAATAAATGATCACAGTGTGCAGGTGGATTCATTCCCCTGGGCAGGCAATTTCAGGGAAAAGATATTTCTGATGCGGCTCACGCCGCGTTAGATCCTCTCCTCTGCATCGGCGTCTCTGCTGGTCTGTTTTGATTAACTTGATTACACCTGCTCTGGGTTGCATTGTGATTTTTTAAAGGAGCGTGAAAGTGAGAAAAGGGTGGGTTGAGAGCCTCGGAGGGGTTCTCTGTATTTACGTCAACACCTGAAAGCACCTTTTCCTAAAACATGTGTATTTTTTATCGTTTTAACCCCGGCAGTTTCCTCAATGCTGTTTGTTGTCGGTCTGTTTCATTTCTGTCTTGCATCATGACATTTTTTTCAGTTTTGAGTCCAGACATTTTAAGATTCACACATTATCATCGAGAGGTGCTATTGTTTCTCTCCTTTTGATCTGTGTAATTATTTTAAATAATAAGACGAAACGCAAAACGCACCCAAAAACAGAAGATTATCTCTTTGCATACATCTCCACTCTGCAGACTCCTAAATGCTGGACCGGGCGTTTCCTGATGAACCTTTGGGCCATCTTCTGCTTACTGGTGTTGTCCAGCTACACCGCCAACCTCGCGGCTGTCATGGTCGGGGAGAAGACCTTCGAGCAGGTCTCGGGAATTCACGACGACAAGGTCGGACTACACACACACACAAGGACACAAAAGTTGCAACTACATGCACTGCACATTATGACCCACAGCTACATACACACAAACTAATCTTACACAAGGACAAGCTAATGAGTATAGAGTGGAATTATTAGTTGAGGATTTCCATATACATAAACTCTTTCGGGCTACAGTAAATTTGATATCTACAGTATACTCATCTCTTTATCACCTGCGTCACAACACCCTCTCTTCTAACCACGTCTTCCTTGTCATTTCCTCAGCTGCACCATCCGTCCATGGGCTTCCGCTTCGGGACAGTGAGGGAGAGCAGCGCCGAGGATTACATGAAGAAGAGTTTCCCGGAGATGCACGACTACATGCGGCGCTTCAACCAGCCCACCACACCGGAAGGCGTGCATATGTTGAAGTAAGACACAAACACATACAGTACATGCACATGAAAAAAAAAAATTAAATGCAACCCAGACTTTAAACAATCCAGTCACGTTTACATCGCTTATCTGTGGTCGTTTGTATTCTGTGCACTTATTTTCAATGCTCACTGTGCATAACAATTCAGTCTACTGGCAACAAGAGCAAACCTGGCCGATGTAAAGGATCTAAAGGATCTAAAGGCAATTTTAATTCAGAACCTACTGTGAAAATCCTTTGAAATGGAATTCACTTGTGCTGTTTCTCCAGTATGCTACACAGAAAATTGTTACTGCAGTTCACGATGTCACCTGGAAATTTTCTGGAGTTCATCCATAGATAGTGAATAATGCATAGTATCTGAATCCCCAGTTCCACAGCCTTCCATTGGATTCAAAATTTATATTTTAATCAAAACTTCTACAAGTCCACAAATCAAAAGTCAGGGTACCATCTCCAAAATAAATGTGTCATCCTACAGCATCATCAATTCAGCATTTTGGACGCTCTAATTTTCCACCTCAGGGAGGTTATTTTTCATGTTTGTATCTGACATTTCTGTCTAACATCAATGTGATAGCTCAGTGTAGCTCAATGTAATTTGTGTTTCAGGGTTGATTTTTTTTTTTCTTTGATTTCTCTCCACCTGCGGTCATGTGTCAGACCCATCAGCGGATGTTTTCTTATTATAGTGAACACGGTGTTTGCTTTTGCATCTGACAGAGATACCATCACATACTCATAATTTTCTGTGCTGCGTATCTTTTATCAGCCAGAGACACGACATTGTAGCACAAGTTGTAAGTGAGGCGAATGCCTATGAAATAAAAAAATTTAAAAGCCTTCCCCATTTGAGGGATTCATTTTTTGTTCATTAAAAGCGTTAAATGTCGAGATGAATGAGGGTCAGGGACAAATTGATGGAATGAGGGCTGAGGATGAATGGATGAATCGGGGTGCAACGGGGACTGTGAGAAGATGAAAGCAGGGAGCGAAGGCAAGTTCATTTATAAAACCCAATTAATTCACAAGAGCAGTTTAAAGTACTTTACATAATGCATTAAAACAAATGCATTATGTACAAATCACAAATTTAAGGGATAGGAACAATTTAAATGAAGAACAAATAAATACCAAGTAGTTCAGGATGTCAGAGAATGGTTATGTATCAAATGTACTGGAGAAAAGAAATGTTTCAAGCTGGTTTTAAAAGATAGCTCAAGTTTGCTCCAACTCTTTGGAGGACTAAATAACGCCTCGTCATGTTTAGTTTTGACTGGGAATGAATAGCAGACTGCTGCCGGATGACCTGAGAGACGAAGAAGGTCATGTTTAGCAGTACAGAGCAGAGAGATTTGGGATTCTTTTAGTATGTTTACACGCACATGAGTGTCCCTGTTATGTGTTTTAACCAATAGAAAACCAACCTATTTGTAGGCCCTTTCCTCGAAAAGTGCATACCCAAACTAAAAATGGGTGTATCTCTGCAACCACTAGGGCAATTTGAATATTTTGGGTGTTATAATAAAAGGTACACATGTGAGATTTTGTTCAGATTTGTAAATATCTGTATACATGTTACTGATAAAGAATAAATGAAGATAACACACAGAAAAAATGAAAAGGTTTCAGGTCCGCCAAGAAAAAAAGCATTTTCAGGATGATTATTTATTTGAAATTATGCAGCTGTAAGGTCCAACTCTAACCCAAATCATAGCACAATATTACATATATATATACAATGAACATTCTCTCTGCAAAGGTTGACTTTGATAAAGTGAAGCAGAACAAAGTTAGAGAGGGTTTACAGAGAAAATTCAGACTAGGTCTCCAAAATGGGCATTAGAGCACATTTTCTCACATCTGTGACATTTACATTTTTCCATATACCAAACCATATATTTAGCTTGTATATTACTTATGGTGTTCAATATATACAAATACAGCAGTTTTGGGCTTTTTTTCATAATACAAGCTATGATTTACAGTTTTATATAACAATTGCTCAGTCTGCCCCTTCTAGGAGGGGATTGGTTTTTAAAAGGTGTGTTAGTCTTATCCAGGTTTTGATTGCATTACACATTTACCACAATTAAATACACAATTATGTTTGAAAAGCCAGGCAAGCAAGGAATACACTTAAAAACAACGGCTAATCACTTTGCACTTTATTCTCAACGTCAATGAGAAAGTAAAGTGTAACTCAATAGAAGGAACCTAAAAGATTAAAGTGTAAGAAAGCCTTTCGATTAAGAAAAGTCTTCAACATGGATTTAAAAAGAATACTGATGCAGCAAGCCGGGAGTTCCTCATGTGAGTTTTTCCACAGCCGAGGCAAACCCTCATTCCTCTTTAGTCTTTAGGCGTGAGGTGGGACAGTGAACACATTCCACCTCGAGGATCTCAGGCTGTGGTTCAGATATATATTCTGAGGCAAAGCCATGAAGGGCATTAATACTAATAAGTAAAATCTTAAAATCAATATGGGGCCACTGGAAGGTCATTCAAATTGGAATGATGCGCTCTCTTGTCGCATTTTACACAATTTGCAGTCCATTAATTGATTCTGATTAAAAGACTATTATAAGAGTCCAACTGTGAGGAAATAAAGTGTCATTAAAGCATGGTTCATATCCGAGAAATATTCCTCAGATGGTAGAAGCACAACTAGAAGACTACAAGACCTTGTTAGTTTGTTTCTCAAAATTGAGGTTATTGTCAAATAGCACACCCAGGTTCCGGACATTATGTAGGACCAGATATTTGGATGCAGATTGTCAGGACCATGATAAGATTTCAGTTTTTGTATGACTTTAATCAAAGAAAATGTATCTGCTGGATTGGAAAGGGATGCGGTCTCTGTAGGCTTTATTGGGAGATACAGCTGTGTCATCAGCGTAGCAGTGGAATAAAACTTTATGTCCCCGTACAATGTGGCCAAGTTGCTGCATGCTGATGGATTGAGGTTAGATTTTTTTTTATGTGTGGTTGCACGCAGGCAGTCGACAAATATTCTGGGATGCAGCCAAAGGATAAAGAACTGAATTATTGAGAGCAACCAAGGGGCAGTAACATATATTTACTTCACAGAGGAATTTAGGAGGCATTATACCTTGGGGAGCGTTTAAGGTGTGCCACAGTGGTCTAAGTTGGTTTTAATGTTGGGGCAGGGAACATTTAAAAAAAGAATCAGGAGCCACACTTTTTTTAAATATTCTATCTCTCAGATTTTTTCATCAAACAATTACAAATTCCTCACTAGATGACTTTCAGTGATTACAATGTACAGGATGAGAAAGACCCACGGCGTTAAAACAAGCTCCCGGTGCTTATGCTTATAAGTATGACTTAAACAAAGAAATAAATGGCCATACATTCCTAACTGGTTTGTTTAATTAAATTATCAACTCTTTCATTTGTTGGTAATGTACCTGAAGCCTTATCTTCCTCCAACTCCATTCCACCCTTCTACATTATCCTTTATGAGTCCGAATGTCATTATTCATCCTGGGTGCCCATCCTATTCTATACGTTTAATTATTGTCTTAATAAAAGGTGCAGTAGATTTTCAAGTGGATGTACAAAGGAAGGTGGAAGTCATCCATCAGCTTGTCCGTGTCTGAGGGATTGGGTATATTATTTCTGGCGTGAAAATTGAATGACAACTTAGTTCCAGTTTCCGCTTTGAAAGTGCTTGTTGTTTGAGTCTTGTTTACCATGCCCACTTCATTTTCATATTAAGTACCTCCAAACTACAGACATTGGTCACGTTGAAGGCACAGTTGGGGTTATTTGAAGTGGGGTTGTGTGAGGTACTTATCTATAGTTAGTGTATTACCTTCAGTGGATGGCAGCAATGGATGAGGGCCCCAGCAAAACCTATTTTAGCAACCTAAAAGAAAGTCTAACCTAAAAAAATCAATATCAATATCGGGATAACCTCAGTTCTGTAGGTGCAGCGCTGAGTCTATAATTCTACATGCTAGAAAGACACAAATCATTCATCCAAGTGTCACACACTGAACACACACTCACAGCTAGAACAACGTATGTTTCTCAGACACAGCGAATACTCCACAGAGCAGCAGCAGAGATGCTGAGATAGTGCATGTGCTGACTGTGTGAGACGAGGGGGAAGATACAAATTGCTTGTTCAGAGAAAGAGGACAAGAACAGGGGAGATGAAGGCATGCGTTTGTGTGCGTGCGAGGTGAAGCAGAAGTGGAAGCTGCAGCAGTGCACGGAGGCAGTAAAATACTATGTTGGCAGAACTGCTGACCCCGATACTGCCCTCAAAATCTGAAGGTGAAAAAGAGACTGAAAAGCTTTCTCCTGGAGAGACGGACCGCCTCGGGCAACACATGGCAGCTGCCGATGAACACAAATGTACAGGCTCAGGGAAAGCCATGCAGGCACAAACCTACACACCACTTTATAACTTACAGTTACCTACACACTCTGATGCCGATACACCTCCACGCTCACACACACGCACTCCAGTCTCATCCTTAGGCCTGGCATCGGATAACTTCCAACCCTTTTTTGTCCCGAAAGAGTCCCAAAAGAAGTCTATCCTCTCTCTTCTCCCTGTGCCTTGTATTTGACAGGCCTAGAAAAGGAAAAGAGATGTTTCTGCTTCCCAGGCACAGCAAAGACTTTGTAAAGTTAACCTTTTGTTAAGAAGTAAACATCCTGAATAACAAGAAGTTTCAGGTAATTTGATCAGTCTGCTCTATTTTTTTTCCAATAGACTGACTGTGTGAGCGTGCCTGCTTTTTCCTATATGAGCATTTATGCTTGTTTATCTGTCTGCTATTCAATTTTGTGTGTGTGTGCACAAATATGTTTGTGCAATTTGTGCATACATCCGGCTGTCTGTGTGTCTTCTTCTTTATCAATGTGTTTGTGTGTCGGTTTATTATTTAAATCCAGTGTCTTGTGCCGTGAAACTTATCTCCCTTCAGCGGCAGAGGCTGCCACCAGACGAGCGCTCTATAATTAGGGGTCAATTAAGGTCAGCTGGATCGATATTGCTGGAGGAGAAGAGTCTCCGGCAGAGTGTATAATGTCTTATCAGTCGGCCACAGAGGCTGTTGTTTTAGGTAATGATGTATGTGTTGACACAGTGTATTATAATGCAGTTAATCTCATCCTGCTGTATAAATGACAAAAGAAACGGGATGACAGATCCAAATACAGGATCCCTGCATGGGTCTGGGGAATGTGAGGAAGTTTGAGGCTAGTTTTCTTTTTTTTATCTTCAATTAATGCTTCTCTCTCACTCCTGTGCACTGTGTTTGTGTGTTGGTGGTGAAGGACAGATCCTCCTGCCCTGGATGCGTTCATCATGGACAAAGCCCTGCTGGACTTCGAGGTCTCCATCGACGCTGAGTGCAAACTGCTCACTGTGGGGAAGCCTTTCGCCATTGAAGGTGCACACACACACACACACACACACACACACAAAGACACACGTGTTATTATTACTTGTGAGGATTTGCTGTCATTCCCTTTATGGCTGTCTATCTATTGACATTGTAAGGGGCCTTTTGTCCCCAGATTGGCAGGTGAGTCCCCCAGAATCTGATTACAATCTCACAAAGAAATACACACACACACCAAAATGTCTGCACACATGTACATAAATACACACCTGTGCAGGGACTCACACAGGATAAACACTGTGCCATGCAATGTTTCATGCAACATCACACAAATGTGCACACATGCATATATAAAGAAGCACACACATGCAGAAAGGGGATCAACTACCGTTCGCTACATGACTGACAGAATAACACAAGGATTCACTGGATGAACATAAAACGCTGCAGGTAAAAGCACTCGATCATCAATTATTAACGACAATGACCAGTCAGAGAACTTTGGAATTGCCGCTTGCAGGTGAAATGAAATGCAGTATAGTCATGAAGCATATACACAGATCCACCGCCAGTCCAAAAAAATGGCTAATGATCCACTCAGGGAGTTATCGTATTCACGTTTTGGTATACTGCTTCACGAATGAGCGTGTGTGTGTGTGTGTGTGTGTGTGTGTGTGTGTGTGTGTGCTCCTGATGGTTGCATCCTGTATTCTTGTGGTATTCTTGAAGGAAATTGTTTCCCTTAGATTTTCAGTGGGAGGATTTTTAGTTATTGCTTCTACTTCTTCTTCTATATCTGAAAAAGAAAATCACCATATGAACCGTGTCAAGCACGGAAAAAGGAAAAGCCACAAAAGAGAGACAAGAAGCTTACAAAAAACATTTTACCCTGTTGTCATGTTTTCATGTTAACTTAACAATGTTCCACCTGTTTTCCTTCCTCCTTCTCCACCTTTAACGTGCGTGTGTGTACTAGCAAAACTAAAAACTAAAAGAAAAGAAGTATACATTCTTACATTATTAATAGTTGTAAAAGAAGTTCTCAAATATTACCAGAACATATTTGCTGCATGTAGTGGAACATGCTGACCACATATGTGCTGGCTTCAGTTACAATATCCTGGAAGCACTGACATGAAACCCTTGTGCATCACTGCAGCGTTGCTTTGTTTGTCAGGAAGTCAATAAGGTCTTGTTTAATTCTTTATTTTTTTTAGGTATGGGTATATGGAGACTAATTAAACATTTTCACTAATGAGAAATTACCAGTAATAAATTATGTTTTTGCTCAAGTAATTAATCGCTTTGCGCAACCATTATAGTCAGATGTACTATTATGACTACAGCAGCAGTAATTACTGCAGTAGTAGTAGGAGAATAAGTAGTTTCCTGTATGTTATGAACTGAATACTTATGAGCAGTGGATTTTCTTTTGCAGAACAAGAGCAAATTGTATCACTTTTACAAATAAAGGCGGCTGACAAGCCGTCATAAGAAATTATGTCTAAAAAAGAAGCCCGGTGCTCTCTTCCATTGAGGAAAAATAAAGGTTATTACAAGTTTCATTGTATTTTCCTCACATGTCTCATCATTTACACCTCCTGAAGGTGACTTTGAAGGGACATTTCCGCTGGCAGAATACATTTATTGAATATAGTGAGTGTTTAACCCTCTAACCCAAACTCTTTTTACAGGTTTCAGAATTAGTGTGCACACTCATACCTCCACGTGTATGTGTTTCAGTTCAGCCTTTTCTTTTCTCCTCCCACTTCTGAGACATATAGAGACAGTAGATGGATGCTAGTAAAGGTGCTACATGGGACCAAACACTAACTTTGATTCCATTTCCCTGTCAGTCAAAGCGTAGCCTCGAAAAGACCCCACTCGCTGTACTACTATTGTTCGCTGGAGATTATCTCCTGCTTTCTTCACTACAAAAGGCAAAATGAGCCAAGGGACATTACTCATAATTGTGAGGATGAGAAAGCAGGTCTCATTGGTATGTGCAGTGGGTCAGATTTGATGACTACCTGATTCATTGTCTACATGAAAAAGGCAGATGAGGAATCCAAGATGCCTTCGCTAGCTATTCACCCCCCACAGGCCGCGTGAGGAAGAATGAGATGGGAGTGAATAACTCAATAAGTCTGAAAAGGAAGAGCAGGAAATGGGCCAGACAGGAAATGTGCGAGAGGAAGAAAAAAAACACAGGAGGCGGAGAGGAGATGGGAAGGAGAAAAATAACAAGAGAATGCAAGATGGAGAAAGTAGAGAGGAAGCAAAGCAAAGGTGAAGAAAGGGAGGCCAGTGAGGGGGTGTGCGCGAGGTGGGAGTTGAGCACAAGAAGGAGATAGAGGGCTTTCATTTGCCCACTGCCAGTTTGCGCCTTTCTGCACAGCGAGTGATAAAAGAGCCAGCCAACAGAGTCTCCTAATCAAGACAAACCTTCACCCCAAGCAGAGGGAGAGAGAGAGAGAGAGAGAGAGAGAGAGAGAGAGAGAGAGAGAGAGAGAGAGAGAGAGAGAGAAAGGGGGAGTGTTATTTGGTATGAGGATGGAGGCAGAATTTATAGAGTGGTTTGTGGTCAGGAGATACAGGGAGACGGAGGATTTGGGACTGTGGAGATGCTGCAGGCGAGGTGCTGCTGCAGAAATCTTCAGGCTACTTAAGTGGAGAGAGATGCGGCTGCGTTGTGCGTCTGTTTTCACTGAGTGCTGTTGGGAGATGTTTACGACAGCCCAGACACACCCCATTAATAATATTGCCACTGAACACGCTTGCCGCTCGCTGCTTATTTGTGTCTCTGTCTGTCTGTGTGTGTGTGTGTGTGTGTGTGTGTGTGTGTGTGTGTGTGTGTGTGTGTGTGTGTGTGTGTGTGTGTGTGTTTTCTCCGTCCCTGTGTGCATAAGTGATCTGCACAGGCTCAGTCAAGCAGGACGGAGTGCGTCTGAAGATCAAAATGAGGCTGGCAGAAAAGTTTGTTGCCAGGGTGAAGCCGTTGTTGGTCGGGTGGCTCACGTCTGACGTATAGACTCCTTTGTCTGCTTACGTGTGTGAAATAAACTTAGATGATATAGTGCTGGACAGTAACTTTTCTATAAATATGTACTGATAGCTACAACAACAAATCAGTCACCATCTTTAATGGTTCATGCTGTAATTAAACAGGACAAACGTATCAGAGAGTAGAAGAATTGTTACATTTGTAATTTTAAGTAAATCTGGTAATTCATCTTCATATGACATGTGGCTACATCCTCCAACCCTAACACATAGAGTATACTCTATAAAACTGCTCCATCACTGATTTAATCATTGTAGCCTTGCAGGAGAACCATTTTCTCCTGCAGGAATGGGGGGAATATCCTTTGGTACACAGACAAATTAGATGTTTTTTTCATTGCTAGCAGCAATTAATGAATGACCAAAGAAATAGTGCGTATGGATATTCAAACATTATTTAAAGAAAGAGTTAAAAAATACTGGCCAGTATTTGATTATGAAATTACCTTTTATAACTACAGCACAAACCAATAAAGAAATCGGTGCATTGACGCAAGGATCTCATAAAAAGTATTATTCCCAATATAATAGTGTTAAAGTTCTGAAAGATCATAACGTCTTTGCTCGGTAAAGAGTTAAACTTTTGATCTGCACTCCAAAATAAGGTAGTAACCTTTTTATAGCCTATAAAAAGTGTTTTGGAATAAAACTTAGCGAGAGAGGAGGTGTGTGGGGGATTTGAGCGACAGCTTTGGGACTCGTGATGGATGCGTGCAGACGTCTTGGGGGGAAAGAATCAAAACAAATGACAAGTGGCTGCCCACTTGTACTTCACTATTTGACTGAGTGCTCTAAAGAAGTGCGTATGGAGATCGGCTGATGACAGAGAAGTGGAGTCTGTCTGGAGGAGACGTACGGAGACAAAGCAGTGGACTCGGGAGAGGAGCCGAGAGATAAAAACAAGAATGGAGGGAGGCAGAAATTGAACGAAATTGAAGGGGACGACAGAGATAAGGAGTCGACTAACAGAGGAAGAGACTACAGCGGCAATGGTGGGAGAGAAATGACCTCGAAGGGGAACGCGAGGAGAGATGAGAGGAACAAGAGGTGAAGAAGATGAGGAGGGGAGGTAGAGGATGGTGGAAGCAAAGGGACGGAAGCTTAGACAGTCTTTGTCATGTAGGAAGCGGAGTGTGACAGTTACGTGAACCTTTGCTATTCTCTGTTTCTGTCCGCAACCCCCATCAGGCTCACACACCTTGACAGCCAACACACACACACACACACACACACACACACACACACACACACACATAAACTCAATCAAAAACAGCTGCCAAGTCCACGGCAATCACGCACGAACACACCAAAACGCTGTTGGCACGACTGTGCCTTTCACTGCGGTGCAGATGGAATGAAACAAACAAACCCCAGGAGGTCTTGTGTATTGCAATAAATCTCCAAGAGGGTCTTTTTGATTCCAAGCTGAGGGATATATTTTTATCATTTTGCACCTGCAGAAATGTGGACCGAACAAAGCAAAACATTTCTCGCATAAACGTTGAAGTTGCAGTGATACTCGAGGGCTGCCACTTTTGAAATTAAAGCAATGAGCAGCGGTGGGCAAAGTGCTTAAATCTGTTGCTTAATTACAAATATTGTAGTTATATCCTTTTTATTAGTGTAAAAATATGTTCTGTCTGGTCTCGATTCTCCACATACTGCCGGTGTTTTATCTTTAACAACAGGGAAATAAGGAAGTCCGAGGCAATACCAATCAAGTGATGCTGAGGCAATTTCTTCAAATCAAGCACAGATGAATATTTAATGTGCTATAACAATGATTTGCATTAGTGGCTGCATAATTAAAATACCTTTGAAGCCGTTAAATCCATATCTGTGACAGTGGCAGGTTGGAGCTCTAATTGCACATAATATTTTATTTCATGTAAACAAACTGTGGAAAGTAATCAATAACCGCAGCTGTCAATTACATGCATGAAGGGGTATAATGTGGTCCTCTGGTATTTGAAAGAAAGCCTCAAAACACTTTGTACTCAAATATAAAGCTAAAAACATGCCTGTTATCAATATGAATTTAAACTAAACTGCTGTAAAACTCAAATGAATATGTTGTATTAATGTTACACACTAACAACAGCAACATTCAATACACATCGCCATCAACAGAGGAACAAAAACACACAAAAAGATCCACAGAAGAGCTCTAATGTCAGCATGTTGTTCAGTTCTCCTGCAGATGGAGTGAAACTGGCCTTTATTTGGCCTTTGTTGAGAACAGAGTCTGGCATCTGTAACCGGAGGGCATGAGTGTGAAGCGAGCGTGAGAGGATGCTCCGCGTCATAGAGCGATACGACGGCCGTGGTGATGAGGTCAGGGCGGGTGAGAGGTGGGCGGTCCGCTTTGTTGTTTGATGCTGTGTGGGGTGATTTTTGTGGAAACTGGAGGTGTGATGACAAAACAGATGGTATTCTCTTTTTTTATGTTTTTTTTTTCTCTCAAAGTATGTCATAAAACTGCCAGTAAAAAATACATTATATTTTCTATAGCTGTTATATAGATAGAGATAGATAGATGTATACTTTATTCATCCCCAAGGGGAAATTTGTTTGTCACAGTAGCAAGTTACATAGAACAAATATCAAGAATGAAAAATACTCAATATATACAACAAAACTCAATATATACAACAAAACAGCAGAGCATATTCATTTAGGAAATAAAACAGTAAAGAAAGTGCAAAAAATGCAAAGTATATGCAGTGTAGATGAAGTGTATATTGTATGTCCAGTGACTAACAAACAACTAAAGCGGTGCAAGGGCTATTGATGTTGATGTCTGAACTGGTATGAAGTGTCTAAACATTATCCAGGTGAGTTTCAGGGGACCCTGGCTGACATTAACACTCATGGAAATGTAGTCAACTAAGAAATTAAATAACCAATCACACAGGTGAAAAAAAGGGCAATTCAAGGAAACCATTTCAAACTAAATTAAAATGTTACATAACGGCAAAAATCCACGACTGTTGAAATCTTGAGTCACGTTTCGTGACTTATGGCGGTGCTGGGCCAACTCCTCATTATCACAGAAGTAATTTATGTTACGCTAATAAATCACCTCAGGGTGCCCACAGCCACGCGAGGGCATAACCCAAGGTAAGGTGCACAGTCAGGTAAAATATGAGTACCCTGTCCACTGAAGGTCTGGAGTCTGGGGGGGGGGGGTCACATCCGACTTGATCCAACTACAACCCCCCGGAGACGAGGTTACATCAGCCCAAACATCTGTGGGATGCTGGGAATGGTAATGGAAATTTGTCATTTTATCTTTTGAAGTGTTGCAGTGTCGGACGCCACTTGTCCAAGTCTCTAACGGTTCTGACAGAAAGACTAGCAGTTTCACAAGGTCTACGGTCTCCTCAGATGTTGACGTTGATTTCAGAAGTCTATCTCCAGCCTGGGCGTGCACTAATCCATCTCCCCCCCCTCCGATACCAATTCCAATACTTCAACTTGAGGTACCGATCAGATACCAGTGCTCTCTTTTTAACAGCTTTGAAGATTTGTAAACTTCGGTGCATGGAAGTCTTTTGGACTCATTTGTACAGAAGGTAACACAAGGTCAGGGAACTGAAAGTGACTAAATGGGAACCGATAGTGTAAAAGCTGCATTTAGCCTCTCTAGCTGTAAGTATTGAAAGTGATGAAGGGAGGAAATTACAGGTCAATGCCAGAATTTGATCCACCACAGTTTGTACTCCTGTACCACAAGGGGAACCTCCATCAGCTTTAGTGGGTTTGTGCTTCGTTTCCCAACACAAATACTGCACCCAGATAAAAATGTATTTGCCCTGTATATTATGGACTGTACCTGTTTATTCTGAAGCCTGTAAAACCATAAATCTCCTTTTTCCAGAGGTCATCTGCCCTTTGGCTAAGCGCAGCTGGCTGACTGTGGTTTCTTACGCACATCGATGGCCGAAGAGCAAAACCTAAGATTCCCTTTTTTTAAGAATACAAAAAATAAAATGCTTTCTTGCAGAATGCAATTTTTTAAGAATACCCAATACATAACATAAAAAAATACAAATGCACAAAGTGTAGATAGGAGGTTTCCCCCACTTTTCCTGGATAATTTTGCAGATAGGAGGTTTTGCACTTTGTCCATCGATATACAGCAAGTTAGTTTCAAGTCTCTTCCTCAGGCACGGCTCTCAGACTCAGACTGCTGCATGTGGCATATGTATTTACACCTGTGTGTGTGTGTGTGTGTGTGTGTGTGTGTGTGTGTGTGTGTGTGTGTGTGTGTGTGTGTGTGTGTGTGTGTGTGTGTGTGTGTGTGTGTGCGTGTGTGTCTCCTCTTCCAGGCTACGGGATAGGCCTGCCCCAGGGCTCTCCTCTAACCCGTAATGTGTCCGAGTTCGTGAGTCGTTACAAGTCTGACGGCTTCATGGACATGCTACATGACAAATGGTATAAGGTGGTGCCCTGCGGGAAGCGAGTCTTCGCAGTCACCGAGGTAAGTCATCGGCGAGCGAGGCTCGTTCGTGCATTGTGGACGTGTGCGGTGTGTTAAAGCTGAAGCTTTCTGCCTCCTGCACTCCGGTGAATGAGTCTCACTTTGGGACACGGGGGCGGGATTGCCTGCCGGCTATAAGCACACATGCGACAACACATTCACACTCACTCACACACACACGGGCAAACACAGACAAACACGTAAACGCGGGCCTATTTGCTGACCTTAACCAGAGTTACAGGCACGCACTGGCTGAGTGTCGATACTTATTTGTGTCTTACAGCAGAGAACTCTCAGTTCTCGCCCCCTCCCTTTTCTCTTCTCTCCTTTTTTGTGGAGAGCTGGGGCTCTCTGGACGGAGCACATTGTCTGTGTCTATATCACTTGTTTGTGCACAGAGAAGCCATTCAGCTCCCTTCGTCTGTCCCTTTTAAAACCCCTACTTCAAAGTTAAATCACATTAGAGCAATAAACGATATTAAACAGTCATAGGTGTCCACGGTGAAATAAGAACCTCAACTTCAACCAGCATCAGGAAGTTATTACTATTCATCCCATTTGAGGCCCAGAGAGCAGGTTACTCTCAAACAATCTTGCCCTCTGGATTGGGAGCAAAAGGAGGTCAGCGTTGTCACTGATGGATTTGCCGAGTCAGCAGGGGGGCTAATTGCCATTGGAGGCAATGCCGAAATGAGGCGGGTGAAGGAAACATGATTAGAGAGTATTGGAAAAAGCTCGCTACTGTCTCTTCCACTTCCTCCAGGCCCGTGAAAGCCTCATAAGAGATAGACATTATGTCAAGGGGAATGTGGGCGAAGCCAAATGGGAACAAACTGCTCTTCAATTAACCATCGTCTCTTTTCACCGTCGCCCCGCTAACTGCTGTTTCTTTCAATTACTCTCAGTTGTGCTTCCCGTCTGCTCTTTATGCTTTTTATTCCTCCACATCCTTTTCTTTTTCAAACATGTCTTTTACGCTGTTGCCCTCAAGTCTTTATTTCTATTATTGTGGGCTTTCACAGGCAAACCAGATATGCACAGCGGCAGAATATCAATTCCATATTCACAAAAAGTGGCCTAAATGGCAATTATGTAAATACAAGTCATCAATCCAGTGTTGGCTTGAGTCTTTACTAATCTGTGTCTCTCCCCCAAACCTCTCTCTCTCTCTCTCTCTCTCTCTCTCTCTCTCCCTCTCTCTCTCTCTCTCTCTCTCTCTCTCTCTCTCTCTCATCACACTCTCAGACTCTTCAAATGGGGATCCAGCATTTTTCGGGCCTGTTCGTGCTGCTGTGTATGGGGGTGGGCGGGGCCTTGCTGACCTTGGCAGGTGAACACACCTTCTATCACCTGGTCATCCCTCGCCTCCGACGCACGCACACACTGCAGTACTGGCTGCACACCAGCCAGGTGAGTGAATGTGCACTGTACGGATACATGCACGCACACACACACACACACACACACACACACACACACACACACACACACACACACGCACACACACACACACAAACACACACACACACACACACACACGCACACACACACACACACACACACACACACACACACACGCACACACACACGCACACGACTTACTGCTCATCTTGCAGGTAACCTGCGCCCTCTACTGTTGGAAACTAACATTCAAGATCAAGACTCATATTTGACTTAAAACCTCATCATATCATGTTTTATACGACATATTTTAAATTAACAGTTATAAAACTTTGCGCTAAATGTATTGCTAATAAACCCTTTGTTAATTAACTCATTCATTTTCTAATTGTGCTCTATAACGTTTCCGTAATACTTCAAATTAATGAGTTAATTAAGTTAAGAGTTATTAAACTGTTACGATTAGCAGTGCTTTAATTTTAGTTTGTTTCTATTGTGAGGCAATTGATTTGTAAATATCTTCCACAAATATATAAATCTCAGATATTAAATATATTTTAATATATTTGAAATCTACCTTTTTATACAAAATATTGTTTTTATCACGTTTTGCTGCATCCAACATACTTTAAATGCACTTTATTTAACATACAACTTAAATCTGTAGTTTTCTAAAGAATGGGATACAAATAAAAATAATAAAAAGAGATCTGTAGCTTTTTTTGCAATAAGGCTGTTAGAGAATTGCTTCCTTTATTACAATGTGCACCACGAGAGACACAAATTGGGGATTTAAAGGTCATAGTTTATTTTTTTCATGAAAGTCTAGCCGTTACCAAATGAGGTGCCCGTGGCAATATTTTTCAGTGAATAATGGAAATCAAGACTGCTGTTTGTTACAGCTCCTCTCAAAGGGCAACCACTCCTGGGCGGCCGTTAGCATTCATCACAACCTGCTCCGCTATCTGAGAGGACGACATCTGAGTTAGTCCTTCAGGATAATCCTTACCTGAAGTGAAAGTCTCTCTTTCCCTCAGATATCTTCAGGCGAATATATATCAGGAAGAATTAAAGCAGAGTCATGCCTTCTATCTCAAGAGGTTAGTTATAGGAGAGGGTTTTATTTCTCTAAGTTAAAGCACTTGGTAAATCAAAAAAAGGCTTTACTGATGCCTTGACCTCTCCCGGAGTTTTAAGCATTAAAAGAACTGTCTCTCACTGAATTTACAATCATTTATTAAATTATTTAGAACAGGAATAGCTGTCACTGTTCTGTACAACTGGGTCGAATAATGATAATATCAGAAATTCAAAATGCGTCATCTCTCCCGGTTTATTTGAGCGCTGGGAGCTGATGAAGTGATAAACACATTCCACATTACATTAGTTATCTTATATATTTATTTATTTCTGTGTCTGCTTGCAGAAAATTCACAGAGCCCTCCACGCCACGTATGAGGACGATGGGAAGGAGCTGACCGACCTCGACCAAAAGTAAGGAAGTCACTCACTGACTCGATTGTCACCTTCCATTTGAAACGCCCCGAATAAGTTATGACACACAAATAAGTGACGCTATACGTCTGGAAAGTTGTTTTAAGATCGGATCAAATGTCACTTTCCTGTCGCAAGTGCAAAAAAAAATACCTTGAGTAGAAACTACTTTTAACTTATTAAAACTTTAAAAGGAGCAGTTTGACATTTTGGGTCCCAAGATAACAGCATCTGCCTACCAGCAGCTCTAAGCTCTCTAATTCACACGCTACATCCTGTTTGTTTAATCCGTTCTCGCCTGCTGACGCCTCAACATCAACGTACAGACTGGTTATCGATCTTCTCATCTACCTCTCTGCAAGACAACACCGGCAGATTTTTTTTTCACTTTCATAACTTGAAAGAAAAAGTGACTTTAGATGGATATTTCTTGCCTCATGTCCTTAAACAGACCTGACCTTTTTTAATTTAGTTGTATGTAAAACACAAACTGAAGTATGGAAGCCCATTCCCACCACTGTGATAAAAAAATTAAGATCCTGTAAGTCATACTTATGAGATACTATCTCATAATTATGACTTAACTATCTCATAATTTCGATTTAGTATCTCATAATTTCGACTTACTATCTCATAATTTTGACTTACTATCTCATAATTATGAGATGCTATCTCATAATTTTGACTTACTATCTCATAACTATGACTTAACTATCTCATAATTTCGATTTAGGATCTCATAACTATGACTTAACTATCTCATAATTTCGATTTAGGATCTCATAATTATGAGATACTATCTCATAATTATGAGATAGTATCTCATAATTATGAGATGCTAAGTCATAATTATGAGATAGTATCTCATAATTATGAGATGCTAAGTCATAATTATGAGATACTAAATCGAAATTATGAGATACTATCTCATAATTATGACTTAGGATCTCATAATTATGAGATACTATCTCATAATTATGACTTAGGATCTCATAATTATGAGATAGTATCTCATAATTATGAGCTAGTATGTCATAATTATGAGATAGTAAGTCATAATTATGAGATAGTAAGTCGAAATTATGAGATACTAAATCGAAATTATGAGATAGTTAAGTCATAATTATGAGATAGTATCTCATAATTATGACTTACAGGATCTTAATTTTTTTATCACAGTGGCGGAAATGGGCTTCCATACTGAAGTGACATCGTCAGGATTTAAAAATATCATATTGTAATTGCATTTTGAATTTCTGAGATTATTATCATTATTTGACCCAGTTGTACAGAACAATCAGTGACAGCTATTCCTGCTCTAAATAATTTAATAAATTATTGTAAATTCAGTGAGGCAGTTCTTTTAATGCTTAGAACTCTGGGAGCGGTCAAGGCATCTTTAAAGCCTTTTTTGTCTTTTTTATTTATTATAAAGCAGGTCTAGGTGCTGTATAAGTACCAAATTGCACACATACCATATTATGCTTTTAATTCAGTCAGACAGTGTGACAAAAATATTGTTTTTTATCAGTAAAGCATGTGAAAATGAGCATGATACATCTTATTTAAGTCAGATAGTACTGCTTAGTCTGCACTTAATAATAAACCGTATATATTGTGTGTTTGCTAATAGGAAAATGTATCCATGTATACTGCTGTACAGTATATCTCACTGGATATATACCCTTTGCTGTGATCTTCCTCTCTTTCACTAGCCCCTCCTCTTGTATCTCAGAGAACTGCACCCTCCACAGGAAGCAGCATCAGCCTCCTACCCCATCTCCTCCCACATCCCTCCCTGCTTCCACTTCTGCTGGAGACACCTGCAACTCCTCGCCCTCCCACGAGCCCAAGGAGAAGCGTGTGCACTTTGACCTGGAAACCCTGCACAGCTACCGCCTGCGCACACACACCGCCTCGGTGCGCGGCAGGCCTGGCATGGTCGGCCGTCCCGGCCTCGGCCTGGGAGGCTGGGGGCTGGGAAGCCTGGGGGGTTTTACCTCTACCCCTCCGCAGATTAGCCTCCATGCCAACGGTGGCCCCGTCTCTTCACTGGCTTCCGCAGGCTTAGTGCTCTCGCCGCTGGGGAGCAGGGCCGCTCAGACCAGCCTGTGGGAGGGGGAGCTCCAGGACCTGCAGGGGAAGATCGAGACGTTCCGCACCCAGCTGAGAGATGCCCTGGCCAGGAGAGCGGAGATCCAGAGCAGCCTGGAGAGAGAGAGGTGCGGCCTTGTGCGCAGGGACACTAGCCTGGAGAGGGAGCGGGACCGGCAGAGGACACAGACTATTAATACAGACAGAAGTAGCTCCACTCAGCCCAAACTCCCCGAGAGAGACAGGACCGGCCAACTGCAAACCCTCAATAACCAACATACGGGGAGGGATAACCAATCAGGCAGCCCCTGGCCTCTGGAGCACGGGAGAAGCAGCCAATTGAACACAGTGAACAGTTTGGACAGAGGGCGAGCGAACCAGTTACGCTCCGTCAACACTCTGACGGGAGAGAGGACTGTCCAATCACGCACCTCCACCAGTTTGGAGCGGAGTCGAGTCAACCAACCAGGGGCCAGGAACATGCCCGTCCAATCGCGGAACACTTCTAGCCTGGATAGACAGATGGCTAACATATCACGCACTCTGAACACTCTCGAGACCAACCAATCGGGTGTCGGCAGTGAGACTTAGAGTGCAGGTGGTGCTTGCATATAGCCGTGGGAAGATGGCTTTGTTGGGAATGGGTGAAGTTTACGGGGAGGCTGGCTGGAAAATGGCAGTATATGTTAACTCACACCATTACTTATACCGCACATTTTTCACACTCACTTAAAATTCCAACTAAAGAACTTTAACTGCAATTAAATAACTTGTTAAATGTCTACATTATCCATGATCATTATTAATAAGCAATGTACTCTTGTGGAATGAAAGCCTATATATTTTTCAGAAAAAAACACATCAGAAAAAAATCTGCATATACCATGACAATATGGTTAATGCTAAAATAAAAAGCCCATCATCTGATAATAATCTGGCCTGTTTCATTGGCTAAAGAGGCCGACAAGCACATCGAGACATCAGCAACAAGAGCACAGGGAAATAGCCCAATGTGAAAAAATAAATAAAATAAACTATTTGGAAATACACATGGAACATCTGTGTTGACAGAGATAAAGTTGCTATATATTTTAAGTAATTCAAGTAATAATTTCCCAAAAATGTGAATGATAAAGGAAGAAAACTGTGAAGAAATAGTAGTACAGCCCGTAATTAATGTACCTAAATAAAAAACATGAATTCAATTTTAAAAAAGGCCCTTTGTGTGTTGACACCTTGTATCCTTGTGTGTATCGTCCCGCCATCAACACTGCAACACTAATACTCACGACGTCAAAAATTAATTTTCGGATATTTTTATTGCAAAACCCAACCCTCGTAAAAAGTGTCAAAACTAAAAAATGTGCAAGCCCGTCCAAAACAGATGCTTCGAGGCGGTAATTACTCCGGTGATTTGATGGTTCCTGAATAAAATCATCATATTATGGCGGGAAAATGCACATTAATGGAAAACGTTATCCAAATACACACCTCCAGCCCATTTCATAGCAGTAACTCAAAGTACCATTGCACATAGTTTTGCCCACATTGTTACCTCTGTATTACACATAACGTTAACTACTCATGCGGGCGTGACTCCGCCTGTGAAAGCAATAGTCTTCTGGAGCTCATATGTCTGAGAAAATAATACCTGGTGACAAATAATCATGTGGAGATCTCTTTCTAAGGACTTAAACACAGAGGTGGGTGTCCCTCCTCCACATGAGGTCTAATAATAAGATTCTATGGGGAAATGTATATCCAATATTCTTTTTACGTTAGAGACAAAAAGTCAGGACTCTTGTGAGCTCTGCAACTTTATGGAAGTGTAAAACTAAATCACTGCAATACCCCTTTAATTAAAGTATGTTTTTTGGCGTTGGAAACACAGCGGACCCGTCCCATTACTTGCAGGACTACTTTAACATGGAATGTGTTCACCTCCAGCTGCAGCAACAGGGGTCAGAGTTGTGTTATTTGGGTGTCAGTGGGCTGTAGTTGATGTCTAGGTGGCATATTTTCAAAGATGGTGCTTTCTTTTTATCTCCTTCAGACTGTTAGAAATAACAATCCAACATTGTGTTGGTATGCAGCCATGAAAGAAACACAGAAAAACCATTGCGATCTCAAAGTAATTTCCCTCAACCTTCAATTATCATCTCAAACAGCTCAAAACAGTTGCATATATCTGCCGGTAAACCAGTGCTGTCAATTTGGAATTAATTTGTTTACCATATTCATTACTGAAGGTACTTATCATGAATCTGGCAACTATTTTTGCGCTCAGTGAGTGTGTTGCACATGGATTCACGCTGATTATAATTTAGCTCCCTGCAGATCTGAGAGAACTCGTGCTGTTTTTGGGGGTCTTTTTATCATTATTAAACATTACAATAGATGTACTCTTCTACACCATTTCCACTCAGATAAAGCCTTTGTTATTTATGTTTTGCTTTCTAATAAAACAAAGTGAAGTAAGTGTTATGCTCCATGTCAATGATGAAGAGAGAAGGCCCTTCAGAGGATGAGTATATCGGGACTCTCATTCAGTTATTCAGTCAACCACCAGAGGGCGCTGCATCCCTGCTTCCCGCGGCTATGGACAATGTTTATGGATTGAGGTTTTATTCCAACAAAACTACTTAAATGAATATGACAGATGGAAGCTGCATTTTATGTTGTTGTTCTCATGCAATAGCAGAGGACCTGGGGAAATAAGGCCTTTATGAAACCACTGCGGCACTATACAATGCAATGTCACCGAATAGTATTGTGATACTCAATCTTGTGGCAGAACACTTTGAACAGGTGTTGTGAGTTTCACAGGCCCACAGGTGTGAGTCGCAGACGCTGACGTACTGATGTACATTTAAACGTTTCAAACTTTGCTGTGGTGTGAAGTGGTTGTGTTCACATGCCATGGTGTTTATGAGGAACAAAATATATATTTGAGGTCTTTAACGAGAAAGAGCTTGTGGTATTGGATATTTAAACAAATACTTTTCAATTTACCCCTTATAAAAAAAAATGTATAAGCATATTATTGAATTTTATCATATTGATCATTCTCATGTTTTTGAAATAAACATTTATATACTTATTTACTTGCATACTCTCATGTGTTCAGTGTGAAGTGCAGAAGCAATGACGATGCTGTCCCTGTAGGCTTTACCTTCAAGGATAATACACCGGAAGTGAACACAAATAAGCACAAATCAGCCCCAACACTATAGGCTGCGGTCGAATAGTCAAATAATTACCTCCTAACGTCTAACCCTAAGCACTTTTCCTTAACCTCTGTGGAAAACGTCACGGGGTTGAGGAAAGATGGGAAGGAAAATTAATGAGGAGTTAGGAGAGGAGAAGACAACCGCGGTGTTTGGCAAATCCGACTCCACTTTCACTAAGCGAAGATATCACTAAGATATGACGCGACGGCAGGCGCATGTTAGTGACGTCAGTCTGCAGCCAGCGGTGAAACTACAATGGACTACAAAAAGCGCAGCTTAGATACTTCGTCCGTCTTCTTACAGTGTTGTGTCATAACGACATAAACAACCCGGTTCATAGTATACTTTAATAACGAGGTGGGAATAGAAATGAACGAAGGAATATGAAAGTGAAACCAACGTATTTTTCACAGAGAGTACAAAGCTACTAAACTGTCTCTTTGTTCAGTTTCAAACATGCTGAATTAAATACGTTATCCCACAAACGATGTGTGTCTCATATGTATGTCTCATATCCCTTTGTGTTGTTATGGTTTATCTATATTCAGATTATAATCGGATCATAA
Organism: Myoxocephalus aenaeus; assembly: GCA_038501785.1. Lineage (NCBI taxonomy): Eukaryota > Metazoa > Chordata > Actinopteri > Perciformes > Cottidae > Myoxocephalus > Myoxocephalus aenaeus. Next base: position 228,915 of record JBAMJR010000610.1, read on the forward strand.
AAATATGCAGACAACATTTTGTGAAGCAGTGGGGGGGATGTCAACAGTGGCACGCCTCCTGGAGGTACTCCTGTCTGCTGCCAGGTTGAACCACCTAATTGCATGTTTGAAAATCTCATATTCTGTGGCCGCACGGGTGACTGGATTCTTTCTGACGGCATCTGTAATCATACAAGAAGATCATACAAAATCTCATTAATCCTTAGTGCAACATATAGCAGACATGCAGTCTAAAAGTTAGTGGCCATCTGACATTTAAAAAGTTTGCAATGTTATATTCAGAGCTAATATATCAAATACTAATTATTTATGTAAAATATGTATTCGAGTAACATCTACGTGAGCAGAAAATGAAGTTGCCCTTAAAAAAGGAGAACATTTGCTAAAGTTTGAACACTACCTAAGAACTCTGGGTGACTACAAATTGTTCTCATTAAATATGAGTTACTTACGCAGGAGCAAAGTCTTTGACGTCATCTGGCTGAAGGACTTTTTACCATTGATCCCCTTCCAGTTGATGCCCCTACCGACATCATCACTGAACATGCGGGCGAGGATGTTCCACGTTACCCGCTTTACATCATGCCCGCCAATGGTTGCCAGGGAGGAAATCTAAAATGGATCAGAAAAGTACTTTTGATGTCTGATACTTTACAGAATGTAAAACAGGGTATTATCTAGTGTTAATTACATACTATTGTTTCAATCAAGAGTTTATCAGATTTGCTTGAGATGCTTAATAAAACAAAAAACTCACCACACTCTTCTTCAGCTGAAGATTGGAGGGATTTGTAATCCGCTCCTCAAAAACTTCCACTTCCTCCACTGAGGTTAATGGAAACTTAACTGGGTCTCCAGTCACTTTGGCTTCTTGGCCAGTTACGTGGAGGAGACTGGTGATATTGTCAATTTTTGCAATTAGCTGCTGAAGCTGCTGGTTCATGTTCTCCATCATGCTCATCATCTGAACTTGAGCAGCTGTTCAAAAACATTAGAACAAAAAACAAAAACATTAGACAACTGATTAAGACAGATTTCACTTAAAATATGGAAACAACAAGTTTTTCCAATTCCATTACTGCAATACTAATAGTAATATTAGCTTGTTTTCAATATGGCAGGTGTATCGCATGTAATGTATGTGGTATACAATTAACATTTAAAGACGTGAAATTATTAAAAGGTTCAATTTGAATCACATAACCGTTTGAGTTATTGCTCACCACAGCAGGCGGTGTCTGATCCACATCCCCCTCGCCAAGTTGGTCTGTAGCCCTGGCTTGTTGAAGGGGTTTGCTCTCCTGCTGGTCCACATTGTGGCAATGATGGAATATGTGGAAGAGGCGGAGGAGGGGCAATAGTCGGAGGGGCAACAGTCGGAGGGGCAACAGTCGGAGGGGCAACAGTCGGACGGACAGCTGTGCTGGTTGGACGTCTGGCTTTTTTTTGGGGAGGACTTTCCTCCTCACTGTCGTCAGAGTCCCTAAAGTGATGGCTATAAAGGGGATGAGAAAAATACTAATTTGTCATACTATAACACCGAATGAGACACTCATTTTTAAATAAAGGTAACAAAGTTATAAAGAAAATAATGAAAAACATCTATGTATTTACTCACATTGGCATATGCTTTCTTTTGGGAGGAATTGCCTCTTCCTCTTCTGATTGTAGATCAGAGGTGTTGCGAGACATATATTGTTTCATCATTTGTCTTGCGTCCAAGTAGGTTTCTGCAGGATGAAAAAGAAAGTACAGATTTATAAACTGAACAATGTGATTAAAATGTTTTCCCCCTGTACATAACATGACAGGGTTAATTATTTTTGCTCTCCATTTAAAACTGCCAATTGTTATTAGAATAAGATTATTAAGATAATTAGCATACCCAATGATTTAATTATCCTGACGTCAAATGCTTTCCAGTCAGGTCCATGTTGTTCTGCTTTTTGGACAGCCTTTTCCACTCTGCTGACCTTCGTGTAAGGTGGCCAAAAGCAGCGACCATTCACACACCAGATTTGTGGCACCACTGCTACCATTTTATTGGTAACAAACTCGATCAAGTGGAACATCCTGAATTACCAAGGAAAGAAACAAACAGTGTCAGTCACAGAAATATAATGTTCTGTTGGATGTGAATTAGTGAAAACATGAGGTATACTTTAAAAATGTGATTGAACAGCAATAACAGGCTTGTTGTACACATTAAAAAGACAAGTGACTTACACAAAGTATTTGCAGTCAATGTTGCATCCAGTTTAACATAGATAGCCGTGATTGTGGCGATGCAGTCGGTCAGTTTTTGTCCCAGTCAACACCCACCAAGTATAAACTATAGCGTCAATTTTAACTGCTCACACTAGAACACAAGGGCTACAACCCCAATACCATATATAATTAAAAAGTAAACAGAACACAATCATAAGCGGTGGCGTTTTTTTGTAAATGCAGATAACTAAAAAGTATGAAATAGGGGTATAGCCACAAATCCATCCCCATGAGGCAAAACAGCAAATTTTTGAACCAGCTCAGAAATTTGAACGCACTTAAGTGTATCTGATATTTGGGCAATTTTATGAATATTCAAATAGTCAGAGTTGAATGGGTAAGTGAAGAACAAAGACTTCTCTGAACATTCTTTGTATACCACATACACTCCATCACTGCATTCTACAATGTTATGTATGTAACAATTGTTGTTTCCAATGAGAAAAGCATTATCCCCGGTTGAAACTTTAACAGTCCACTTGTCACAGGCCATCTCACCATACTGTGCTTTCACTGACAGTCCACCTACAAGTGGTCCAACAAAGTGTTGCTTTTTAAAAGCTTGTTTTACCAACCATGTCGTTGTACTTCATCTGCCAGATGGACCAAAACCATGGATATTATAAACAATTTGATGTTTGCCATATATCTCACCAAAGTGACTGACAAAGGATCGAAGTAAGGTGTGAGCATATTGTGTCTTTATTTTGCTTTGAAAACATTTCCCTCTAAAAGTGTGCATTCACGTTTCTTACCTAAAATGCAGCGAGGTTTCCGTTTAGTGGGGTTCTGCTGGATCAGCTGCTGCTCAGGTTAGTCTGCGTTCAAGAGGAAATATTCAAGAGGACATTTAACGTTAATATCCAGGTAAAGGTTTGAAGGTGTAAGAAGGCAGTCCATTGGTGTTTGGGCGTGTCGACGCCCCCTGGCACAGGTCTTTGTCTCTAGTTCCAGTCAAGGTGTTGATGATTTAACATATGAATAAAACCACATTCCATTATCTTGGTCAGTGACTATGCGATCTGTGCGATTAACATACGAACCAGCTTCATCCAGTTCACCCTAGGTGCATTCAATTTTCCACTAAAGATTTCTAGTACACCAAATGCATTTATTTAATGAGCATGCTTAATGAGCTGAGTTATACATTTGTTAATACAACTGTTAGCAGAAGTGGATAGCGATCCTGGCGTATATGTGTTAACCCGAATATAATAATGGAGGAATAAGACAACGTGGGGCATCACTTCAGTTTCAGTGGAACTACGTCGTCCGAAAAGTAAAACTTTATTGTCACGCCAACTTCAAAACCTCTGATTGGCTGTTCTATTTGTCCATCAAACAGTAACTAGATTAACCCTGTAATATATGGCAATACAAATATGTATAACATATAATTGAGAACACATTTCCTTGTGTACTTTAACAACAACTCATCACCAACCGCCATAAAAAGCAAGAAGATCGATCTCAGCTAGCTGCTTATTTGAATTGGGGGGAAAGCGCTGTGTGCGGCCCGCATGGGATCCGCAGCGGGTCCGCACATTTAGAAATAATGTTTCTAACTTTCACTCATGCTTAAACATATTTTAAAAAGAAAGAAAGAACTTTTAACTTACCAAATCAGTCACCAAACAATTAGACTGGTCTGGAGTACGGAGCTGCTCAAAATCTGCGTTCAGGGAAGACTGGCGAACGTCCGGCCGATGCTTTATTGGCGCTTTTGGGTCCTAATGCGTATAGCTGCCAGTTTGCCTGCAGCCTGAATTTTTTTTAATTAATTATAATATGTAATTAATTATCATTTTTTGTTTGGTTTTTGTCTGGTTTTCGTTTAGGGTTGTACATTCCTTAGTCCACACACCAGATTAGTGGGTGGCGGTAATGCACCCGAAAGCTGTTTGCCAACCACTGAATTGGGGGGAAAGCGCGTCCGCTGTGTGCGGATCCGCCGTTTGACGGATGCGGGGCGGATCCAGTGCGCATGAGCGAACCGAGTGCGACAGTACGGCGGATCTGCCGACTCCAGGGCGGATCTGCCCGGATCCGCCCCGGAGGCGGCTGCTATCTGGTGCACCACACAACTCGTGTTGACTTGATAGTGTTTTATTGTAATGTGACAAAATAGTTGATAAAAAAGATGATAATCAGTAACATGACTCAGACTGAAGAGCTCGTCCAGTTTAACTCTTTCATTAAAGCTTCTGTAACTGAAGTCAAATAAAATAAAAGAATGAGGGCTGAAGCTGCAGTTCAACCAGAGAGAATATCAAATACGTCAGTTTGATCACTTTACAGCAGTTTTCAGCAACGTAACGTTTGTAGTTTGCCAGCCGGTTTAACAGATTATTGAAAGTATTTCCAAGTTATAGAAACAGTTATTTACATGATCTACGTTTCTCGGTCATGATCGTTTGTTCTTGTGAACGGCCGAATGATACGTCACTTTAAATGTTGCCGCCGCAAGGAATTGTGGGTCGGCATTATCTCCTTTCCTTTCGCAAAGGCAGGGCTAGTGGTTCCTATGCTAAAGGAGCTAAATTAGGAAGCATTGAAGCTCCTTTCCTTTGCGTTTGGACAATTCGACCGGCACTTTTCATGGCGGCCACTTAGGTACTTCCGGGTCATTTCACTCAGTTAGGAAGGTTCCTAACCAAAATGGACTATTCGACCGCAGCCTATAGTGTTCATGAGCTTTAATTGGTAACGAGCCACAGGTGTGAGAAGAGCAATCGGGTTGTTAAATCCACATGATACTGTTTGCTGACATAAAAAGACTTAAAAGAAATACTCACCATGAATATGAATAATTAAACAGCTAAAAAAAGACATGCAAATATGATAACCGGAGATGAATAAACAACAATACATGAATCACAGTGTGTTCACATTCACATCCTTATGGAATAGTATGAAAAAGTTTCAATATTCTGTAACATTTTATTTTATATATCTGGTAATGTGATGTGTCCATTCATCTAGAAAATATGTAGTTTACATTTTAAGCTAGATTTTATTTATTAATGTTTTGCTTTTTGGATATGGCTCCCCAAACCTGTTAATAATGATCCAGAGCAAACATTTGAAAATGTGCTCCTCCTCCTCTCTTTAGCGCTTGTGAGGATCAGAGTGGGCTGATGGATCTGCATGTTTTGGGCACTAGTAGTGGAGTATTGAAGAAGAAGAAAAACTCTGGTTGCACACACTAGTACTGAATGACTGTCTTGGCAGGTTGTTGTTAACAAGCTCTGTGTAATGCAGCTTCAAAAGGACCAATCATCTGCTACACGCTAATGCTTCATGATGCAAAACAGGATTATGCAATCAAGTGATATTGTAACTCATTGCAATCCATTTTACAAAGCAGTCAAAGTATGGGATTGCATCATACAAAAGGAGAGCATGTCAGTTGTTGTTGCCTCATTTTGGCTCAAGCCCTGAGACTTCTCTAAACAATGCCTTTTGTTCAGAGGCCACTCAGGATGCTGTAAGCTCCTCCACCTGAGGGTGTAATGGTCTTGTTTAAACGTGTGTGTTGTGTAATGACAGCTTTCAGCCACGCAGAGGCACTTGAACCTGCCCCCTACAGGCACTTGGAGGCGCTGTGTTGTTGAGTGGAGGTATACACCTGCAGAGAACCACATCCTGGTATGTTGCTGATGAGAGTGTGACAGAGACGAGCGCTCATTTCCAATCATTTTATCAGAAAGATAGAGTCGTGTGTGTGTGTGTGTGTGTGTGTGTGTGTGTGTGTGTGTGTGTGTGTGTGTGTGTGTGTGTGTGTGTGTGTGTGTGTGTGTGTGTGCGTGCGTGCGTGCGCCCCTCATGTATATTGGCTGTGTCAGTCACACTTCAGTCGCCCCATGTCGCGGAGATAACACAGCAGAGCAAATCACTGTTACACATTCCATCTGTATTGATCTGTATCTCGTCTTTCATATATTACAGTGGAGTATTTTCTTCCCCACGTGACCATGGTAGTAGCATTAATACTCTTGGTAATTGGTGAAGCAAATCATATGTTGAATAGAAATAGATACACACACATATAAATCTCCAGAGCAGGTGAGAGCTAACAGCCTGTGGGATGTTTGAAGAGGATGAGATGAGAGAGAGAGAGAGAGAGAGAGAGAGAGAGAGAGAGAGATCGACCGAACTGTATAGAGTGGAGATAATCGCGCGGTGATGAAGCCAATCGATCACATGATCGCTGCACTCGCACATTCAAGGATTCTCCTTGTTGTAATAAAATAAACAATGGGCTCCTTGTCAGGTGACGGAGATGCACTGAATGGGTTGTTTAAAAAAAAAAAAGAATCAATCGGAATTCATTCGCAGAATTGTGTGGGCTCTCATGGATGGATGAGTGTCGACATGCACAGATATAGCTTTTTTTAATGCAACACATATGTGGAGTGTGTGCCTTACACTACACGCCTGGAGATCTGTATTTAGTGCATGGACGTAGGTGTGTCCCTGGACGAATGCCTATTGCAAACATACACGTGTGCTGCATGTGTCTGCATGTGTTTGCACACATCTGAGTGGAGATCCTTTTGCTCAGAATTGGGTCACAATTGTGAACAGCAGTCAAGAACAATCTTAATCAAACAGAACAAAAATCCCCAATGTACATCACCCCTGCAGCAATTTCCTCCAACTGGGGTTTAATAGTAAAGAGTGCAGATAATGCACTCATTTCTGATAATACATGTGGCAACTCCTGCATCTCATCGGCACTGTGACCAAGTCCACCATGTTGAGAGGAGTGTGAGTAGTCTGGGGGAAGCAGACAGAGTGTTCATGCACCTCCACCTCACATGGCTCTCTCCCTCCCTCTCTATAATGCTTTGTCTCGTAGGTAAATAGGAGCCAGGCACTGTGAGTGATGAGTTTATTAGCTCCTGCCAGCTGTGACCATCCCTTGGGTAATACTGGCGGGGGTAGTGGTGGCGGTGTCTGGGCAGGGAGTGAGGAAGGTGGGGGGACAGGGGGAGGGAGTCGGAGACGAGGGAGTACCCCATGAGAACCAAAGAAACTCCCTGGCAACCAGGGACGGGATCAACACCAAATGGGGCTCCCCCTCCCCCTCCCACCCGTCTAGCACCGAGCAGCGGCACAGAGCCAAATAACAGAGATTTGGGGGTGCTCCTGTGTGAGAATATATGAATGAGTGCTGGTCAGCAGGCGACGTCCTCCTGCTCTGCGGCCCTCTCAAATTAGCCCGCACAGATATTAACATGGCAGCGTCCCAGAATATGTCACAACAACCCGGTTATAACAATGATTGACGTGAGAGGGAGGAAAATGGGAGGGGGGCGGGGGAACACATGGTTGCTGAATGGATGTTTAAGTTCAGTTTTAAGCCTCATTAAGAATTGATAACTGTGGGAGCAAAACATATATAGACATGTTACAGGCACGCATGCATCTTCAGCGGCCACAGGACGTGCACGTGCGCCGACTCGCTGATGTTAATTGCCGCAACGCCTGATGAGTCAGTGGATGCAGAGGTGTCTGCATGTGATGCTCTATGTGAATGTGGGGCTGTTAACGGTCCGCGAGCTCCTTTGCTGGAGCCTCTGGGGGGCGGGGGGATGCACCACAGTGGTCAGGCGCGTGCCACACCCTTCTGGAGTAAACAAAGGCAGGAGCATCTGAGCTCTCATCCCGGGGAAGATAGAAGAATTGAGGGTCAAATATAAACGAACCTGATGGTATTTAAAAAAGCACGAGGCGTGTCTGATGGCGAGCCTAATATTATAATTACAATGAAATTGGCTGCTGCTTATAGATGAGGGGTTGTCATCAAAACCGCCCCCTTGCTCTTACGCACACATGCGCAGGCCGCTTTTGCTCCACACACACACACACACACACACACACACACACACACACACACACACACACACACACACACACACACACACACACACACACACACACACACACACACACACACACATTCCCAAATCTACCCCTTTGTCTCGGTCGCCTTACGGCCGTAGCCCCGGAACAGGAATTCAGCAGGGAAAGGAGGAGAGAAGTGTGTATGTATGGACAGACTGTCTCCTCCCCCCACCATAAACGCACACACCACTCTCTCCTCCCCTGAACCCCCTCCTCCTCCTCCTCCACAGCCATGCTCGCCCCCCGTGCCTTTGTGTGTGTGTGTGTGTGTGTGTGTGTGTGTGTGTGTGTGTGTGTGTGTGTGTGTGTGTGTGTGTGTGTGTGTGTGGAGCAAAAGCGGCCTGCGCATGTGTGCGTAAGAGCAAGGGGGCGGTTTTGAAAACCGTGTGACGGATACCTCGCATAGGAAATACGCTTCATCTCTTTTTGGGGGCAAATTTCTCATTTACCCGTGTTATATGTTCTTTGGAGAAATAAGAAAACTTGCAGGTGAAAGTGAAAGGGAGAACCCGGGTGGACGCACGTGAGTGTCTCACTTATTCTCAGCCAGGAAATAGGAAGGAAGGAACGCGGATCCAGCAAGTGCCGCAAATTGGACTTTCCACCATCAGCAACCCTCTCTCTCTCTCCTCCTCCTCCTCCTCCTCCTCCTCCTCCTCTCCTCTCTCTCTCTCGCCATCCCTGCTCCTCCTCCGTAGGTCTCCCCACTTCCTCCCATCCAACCTCGTCCTCCCAGTCTCCTTACGGGATCCCGGAATAGCCTCATACCGGAGCGCTCCCTGAATATCGGTGGAGGGGGGCGTTTTGGGGGGGATTTCGGGGTGACTTGAGAGACGCCGGAGATGGATTAAAGGGAAGCTGCGCCGCCAAACTGGAGCAGCACGCGCGAGCACGCCGGGGGGGAAGGGGGCGACGGGACTCGGTGAATTCACGGAGCCCCCGGGACAGAGGTGAGTGTCTTGGGCTGTCCGGCCGCTTCGGGGCTCTCTTCCCCCACATGCATCCTGGCGAGAGCCGAGAGGCGAGCATGCAGGGGGAGAAATCAGCACATGGTTTTTACGTTCATAATTGATGATCTCATACGCAATCTGATGATTTTTGCTTTGCGTTGGAGTACTCGCTATGTTATCAATAACCATACGGCATTGGGCTTCTTTATTGCGGCTCTTTTTGCAGCTAACAGATTGAAACTATAACCGAGAGGGGGAGGAAACGAGGAAACGGCTATTTTAACACAGATGCATGTAAAAACATGCTTTCCCCTCCTGCAGGAAACATGCAGCCATCATAACCATTTTTAACATATTGTTGAATTTATATTAAAGCATTGAAATCATATTTAAAATGAGGATTGCAATTTTGCTAAATTGTGTAAACCCTCCTCCACAATTATTCGAGCATATGGCCCTTTATGTGTCTCTGGCTGCTAAGGGCCCTGCAGTGGACACCATGAGCAGCTAGCTCTGCAACTTTTAGTTACATGGGGAATGGAAAATGAATAAACTGTTACGTTACACTTTATGTTCATCTCAATAATTCATTTTCAAGTGCATGCATATTAGTCATAAGAACAGTGACATTGCAATGTGATGGTAATGTCAGTGCATACTATGCTATACTATATACTGTCTGGTAATATCATAACAGAAATATTTTCTTGTACTTTTGTGGAATCTTGAATTTGACAAAATTCAATTTCATGCTCATCACTTTTCTGTGGGTGTGATAAAATAAAAATTATGGTTTTAAAATAAAAACTAAAAACATATACATTCTTCAGAACATGTCAACTATTGCCCCTTCAAGATGTTCCGTGTTCATCAAAAGACATAATCAGCATAATAAATGGATGTGATGGGCATGTTTTCCCCTCTCCTTTTACATCTTTTTATTGCCCCTTTAAGTTCACACACTCTACTCTATTGTTCCATGTGAAGGCTGCAAGGATGGGTTATTTTTTCTTTTAAAATATCATGAAACAACCCAAATATATCAAGTTTGCTATCACACAGCACAAAGAAAAAAGCAACAAATCGTCACATCTGAGAACCTAAAACTAGATAATGTTTGGCTTTTTTTTTGGCTCGAAAAAATGACTTAAATAGTTATGAGGAGAGCTGCAGATTGATTTTCTGCCTATTTGATTGTCTGATCGTTTTAGCTAAACCTCATGTAGTGCTATGCTAGTCTCAAATGTGTAGTAATACGACATAATAATAATACTCTCAAGTATGCATGCTGTAGTATATAGATGGGACAGAAAAACAGAAAAGAAACAAAAAAGAATAAATGAGCAGAGAAACCTCACAAATAGATGCTTCCCAATGAAATAAGGCCTTTTGTATTACAATTAAGCCAAACACCTATGGGACCCGCATGTCCGAGAGCAGTCTCCACCACCATCATAAAACATAAAAATACAGATCCATTTTTGGAAGAATGCTGTTAATCCCTCCAGTAGACTTCCAAACACTTGGAGAATCTATATCAAGCTGAAGCTTTAACACCTTATGAGACATAGATAATTGGTTTTCTTTCAATTTGTCAACGGTAGCGTATACACACATATATTATGCTACACCATACCTCCATACTCTACTAGCCTGGCGTACAAAAACAACGTATTGAACTGAACTGTGCCATCCCATAATACACTCCTGGTCTGTAACAGTCTAGCTATAACACCTCCACCCCCACTCCTGTGCTGGTGGTCACTGAGTCTTGTATCTTCCTCTCTGCCTGACAGACTGACAGATTGTTTCTGTCCACCCCAGGCTATACAACCCACCTCACTCACTCACACACACACACACACACACACACACACACACAGATGTGCATTGCTAAGACCCATGCAAACACCGCTGTGATGCCTGCAAGCACACATCACACACACATTGTGCAGTCACAATCACACACATGCATGTTGTGCCCCAAAGGACAAATGCTGGTGTGATAGATAAACAAGCCTCCTTCTTCAGTAAAGAGGCTCATTGTGTGTGTGTGTGTGTGTGTGTGTGTGTGTGTGTGTGTGTGTGTGTGTGTGTGTGTGTGTGTGTGTGTTGGAGTGAGGTTTAAGTGCTGACTGGAGTAGGTCACTGAGACCAAGTGGCTGGGAGAGTGAGACCCAGGACCCGGCATCTTCCTAAGCTGCTTTCAGCTACACCGAAATCCATCCGTCCCAATACCCTCCCTCTCTCTGATACCAACTCAATACACAAACTGGAGCCACACTCTTCTGCTTTCATCATTCTTCTTTTTAATGTCTTTGATCTGCGCTTATCTTGTACCCGGCTCTCTCCTATTCTCCTTTCCTTTCCTCTCCTCTCCTTCCCTCTCCTCTTCATTTCTAGCGGTCATGGAAATTAGACTGCAGAAGTCTTTGATTCTCTGTGCCTTTCACCGCCTCAGGGTCAAGCCCTCTTATCTCGGAGAGGGAGAGAGAGAGACGGAAACAGAGAACAGATGGATGGAGAGGAAAAGAAAGGAGGAGAGAGGTAGAGCAAGAGAGAGAAAGGTGTTAAGACAGAAGGACAGGTGGCGAGAGAAGGTACAGAAAGGTCGAAGAGGCAGAAATAGGAATTTGTCAGTGGAGATAAAAAACAATAAAAAAAACATTGAAGAGAAAGAAAGGCGGAGAAAGTGCCAGTGAGAGAGAAAAGAGTGACGCTAAGCAAACAGAGCAAACGACAATACATTGGAGAGACTGGAGATGAAAGGGGGAGAGATGCCTCGACAGCTTTCAGCCAATACGACTTTCTTTAAGGGAAGTATTTTTGGATCGAAGCCTCAGATCAGCAGACTTTGTGTTCACATTCAATCTGCCTGAAATCTGTGGATTTGCGTGCCAGAAAAAGGGAAATTGCAAGAAGAGAAAATGTCATTTACACAAAAATGGGAGGACCGAGACTCCACTGACACTTAATCGTGTAATAAAAATTTTTTGTCGGCTCAGCAGGTCGATGACACAATGTGCAGCAGGTTTCAGGGAGAGTGACACTCACCTGAGGCTTTTGGTGCCAAAGCAGATTCTCACATTCATCATATTGGCTAGTATGGAATAGCTATTAAAAAGGTCAATACTGATGAAAAAAAAGCAACAAAAAGAATATTAGTAGAAAAGGAGCAGGGAACTAGAGGTAATACAGTGAGGAAAAAAAGAAAAATCAGGAGAAAAGTGTTGGTAAAAGGAAGGCATATTGGGAGGAAGAGGAAGGGATAGATGGAAGGTGATTAGGAAAATGGGGTGAGATTGAGCCAGCGAGAAGGAATGAAATGTGTAGCGAACAGATGTAGAGATAGAAGGACAGACAGGAGAGAGAGAGGGGAGGGAGAAAGAGAGAGAGAGAGAGGGAGCTGTGGGGAGAGCTGTGAATATTTCACTCTATTTAGTTTTCCATTCGGGCCCTTGGCTCCGACGTCTCTCTGAGGCTGTCTGACCGCCTACAGGTTACTGATGGCAGGAGATGTCGGGGCGTGTGTGTGTGTGTGTGTGTGTGTGTGTGTGTGTGTGTGTGTGTGTGTGTGTGTGTGTGTTTATAAGTTTGAGAGGAAGATGAATTTAGTGTGTGGAAAAACATTTGGAAGTTAAAAGTTTCCTTTTTGAATTTGAATTTTATATTCTGCTTGCAGATTTGGCCGTGACCTTTCAACACCTTAATAACCGTGTACGTGTTAGTCTGTGTCCTTTGTGCACGGCTCTACAAACACTAATAATGCACCTCATTAACACACAACACTATATAAAAAATGCTCAGAATACATTTTAGGAGCAAGAGGTCTCATTCTTCAAACGAATGCATGTTAATGTGTGCACTACAAAACCTTTCAGCCTTAAAGGGACACTTAAATACATATTTTTCCTCTCACCTGTAGTGCTATTTATCAGTCTAGATTGTTTTGGTATGAGTTGTCTAATTTTGGAGATATGGGTCATAGAGATGTCGGCGTTCTCTTGAATATAATATAATAAATATGAAAATAAATCATGACCCTGTTTACTCAAGTTAAGCCCACAGACCTCGTTGGGTGCAGTTTCATTGTTACATCAAACTCAATAACAATCTTGATAAATAGCTCCGCGGTTAACGGGATCAAATATGGATTTTCTTTTTTTGGGGGGTGAACTGTCCCTTTTAACCAGCCTTTGAAAACCTTTCCAACCTATGTTTCATAGATCAGATAGGTCCAGGCCTGGCAGAAGTTAGGAGGTCGGCGTTCAGAAATATTGATTGAAATCCTTGAAAGCGCTTTCTGACATCTCTCTTTGCAATCTGTTCTCCCGACAGGCCTCGACTGGTCCCACCCCAAGATGACTTCCCCCAAAAACAAAGCCAAGAAGAAACAGCCCAAAGACAGCATGACGCTGCTGCCATGCTTTTATTTTGTAGAGGTATGTGATAGATTAAAAAATCACCTTTATTTGATATACCAACGCTTGGTCATCATGACTCATGACTCATGAATCTCTCTCTCTCTCTCTCTCTCTCTCTCTCTCTCTCTCTCTCTCTCTCTCTCTCTCTCTCTCTCTCTCTCTCTCTCTCTCTCTCTCTCTCTCTCTCCTCTCTCTCTCTCTCTCTCTCTCTCTCTCTCTCTCTCCTGTCATACTAGTCATGAGTTATTTTTAATAATATTAATTGCATCTGGATGCACCTGACCTCTACTGAAATAAGAGTTTGATGTTTTTCACAAGGATATTTTATGGCGTCATCACTTTCTTCTTCTGTGTGTTTGAAGGTGTGTGTTAGTTGTTGTGGGCGTTGAGATAAAACATTGGATGAATCACCCCTCCAGGAAAATATTCAATGCTAGTCACTCTTTTCTTTGTCCTTGTGCGTGGGGCGGCCGTGTGTGTGTGTGTGTGTGTGTGTGTGTGTGTGTGTGTAGCTCCCCATCGTCCTGTCCTCCTTGGTGTCCCTGTACTTCCTGGAGCTAACAGATGTGTTGTCCCCGGCGATGGTGGGCTTCCGTTGCCGTGACCGTGACCTGTCCATGCCCTACGTGGAGACGGGTGATGAGCTCATCCCTCTGCTGATGCTGCTGAGTTTGGCCTTCGCTGGTCCTGCAGCATCCGTAAGTCCATATCTCACACACGCACACACACACACACACACACATACACACGTGAGGATTGTTGGCGCGGATAAAAGGGAGTTACCTGCAAAAAAAGAGACTTTCTTTTCTTTTTTCGATAATTCTTTAAGGGTTTTAATGCTTTTCTCAGTGTAGCTGTAGAATGGTAGGTAAGGTAGGAGAGAGAGAGGAGAGATGACATTCAGCAAAGGACGCCGCCAAGGACTCAGCCTACATGGGGTGCACGCTCTATCGAGGGAGCTTAGGGTCACCCCAAATGAAATTTGAGGCAATTTTGCACTTCTTCCTTGTTGCCCAAACTCTTGACGACACTCTCCTGCGTGCAAATGCTGATGTCCATGGAACCAAGTACCATATTTTCTGAAAAGTGGACTAATATGCTCTTACATTTCTTCAAAGATTGATGTATGTATTCACATGTTTTTCCCGATCTAACTATAAAGCAAAGAAGAAACTTGGCATCTGTATTGCTGGACTCTCAACAGAGTGCAGTGTCGAATTTGGTGCAAATTGGACAAATAACATGATCGATATTAATAAATAATAAATAAGCAAACAGCGTTTGGTGCATGGAGGCATGGGTTTCAAGTCTCTGCACTAGTTAACAAAGAATTATGATTACATGAGGCCAATAATATTCCTGTTTGATATACATATTTTAGACACAGTAGTACAGCAGTTTTTAGGCAGCATACATAATTATATAAATCTGGTGTTCTCCTTTTAGCCCACTCCACCAACTTCTGAGAAAAGCATCTTGATCTTTCGCCTGCTGGGTGTTCAACCTTTTCACTCGCTAGTCACTAATATTGCCGTTTGATGCTAAGCAGGTAGCACACATTTGGTTTAGTGGACCCTTGTTTCACTGCTGGAAACTGGACTGATGAAGAGCTGCATTCACTACAAAAAAGATAAATAATTCCCTGCGGTTGTGTCGCTGAGCATTGAGTGAACATTTCTTTTACACTGTTTATGTAAAAATGTTGACTGGCGAAGCTTCACAAGAACACAAATCTTCCCATTTTGGAGTCAGAAGGATAAACCTTGTCTCAGAGGATGAGTTATCTCATGTGTCTAGGGGTTTTGGGGGGTTTGTTTGTGCATTCTACGCCTTGTATGCAGACAAACACACAAATCACATAAATATGCAAACGTACAGCTTCTCCAGCACTCGCAAAGCAAATTCAATCTGGCCCTCAGGAATGCAAAATCAATGGACACATTGATAAATACACACCTGACATTCCAATACACACCATCAAGCATGCCACAGGCACCCCTCAATCAATACACACACACACACACACACACACACACACACACACACACACACACACACACACACACACACACACACATGTGCGCGCTGCTAATCCATCACCGGCATAGAAACGAGCAGCGCTCTCCAACACTCATCTATCACTCAGATTGGAAGTGATCACTATTCGATAACACCTTGCCTCCATTCTCACACTCTCTCTCACTGTAGATCACAATCACACAAATGGATATTTGACATTAATGGCGCTTTTACTCTTTTTCCTCTCTGATTCTGTTATGTTTCTCTCTATTGTTTTTTTATATATATTTCTCTCTCAGCGCCTTACATTGTCTCCTATAGCTTCTTTCCCCCCACATGTCACATACACTTCTCTTCCTGTCTGTAGATCATGATGGGGGAGGGCCTGATGTACTGCATGCAGTCCAAACTGAAGACGTGTCCCAAGTCGGAGAGCAGCATCAATGCTGGAGGCTGCAGCTTCAACTCCTTCCTACGCAGAACCGTGCGCTTTGTGGGTATGTCCAATGACTGATCCTTTTCGGGGGTTTGGGGTTTGGAGGATACATTGCCGTTGCCGTAATAGCTGTGGTTGCAGCTTGCCCTCAGGGTCCATCTTCTTTAGAGGGTCCCATTAACCGCATAGTTTGTCAAACAAGCATTATTTTCCCAGAGATGTTTATTTTGGCGGTGAGGAAGACGCGTATGAAAAGCATTTTAAGTGCCTCTGAAGCGCTGCCGTGTGCGTTGTGTTTAAGTTAATTGGTAATTGCCTAAGTGTGACAGCATTGCAGAAGCAGTGTGATATTTTTCAGCTTAACCATATATATCACCATATATTTGCCTCTTTGTTTTTCACTCTTTTTCTTTGTGGGAACACTGTCAAAATACCTAAATATCAATCATATTCCTGAACCTTTAACGATTAACTACAAGGGTTATGTTTTTGCTCAACGTTGACATATGGTTATATTGGTTGGACTAATCCTTCATAGTAAGGTCAGGGGGAGATTATCCTGTCCCCGTGTGAAGCTTACATTTGGTCCTCTGGGCCGAAACAACAGCGTTAACTTCGTAAAGAACGAAACGCTGTTGTTTTGAAGATGTAAATCAGTTTTTGGGCTCAGACAAATTGCTCCATTTACCAGCCGAGCCCCCCGACTTGATTCCACTTTTTAGAGAAGGGGAAATAAGCTAATTACATGAAGTAAATGAAGGGTGACTAGAAAAAAATGAAATAGGCATGATACAGCGCTCCACGGGAAATATCTCCGGGCAAACTTTGAGCTTTGAAGTGAAAAGAGTAATTAATTCACCTTGCCAAATTCCACTGTGTGTGTAAAAGCCTGACAACGTTACAAACTGGAGGCTTGTGGTGTCACTTCTAGTTGTTGCTTCAACTGCAGGTGTTCCTAAGTGAACAGCTCACAGTGAAGACGTCCTCGGGGGCTTTCGGCTCATCTCTCTGCCTCATCGTCTATCTCTGTGTTTCGCTTCCGTCCCCTCAGGTGTTCACGTGTTCGGTCTCCTGGCAACAGCCTTGGTGACAGATGTCATCCAGTTGGCCACCGGTTACCACGCCCCTTTCTTCCTCACCGTCTGCCAGCCCAATTACACGGCTCCGGGAGTGTCGTGTGACAACAACGCCTACGTCACGCGGGACGTTTGTTTGGGGAAAGACCAATATGCCATCATGTCAGCCAGGTAGGACACAGAGATGCAGTAAAAAACAGCATCCATCTGTCTGGATTCAAAAATATGCACCCGCTTATACAAAAGAATAGAACACATGTGATGCACGGTCCTTTCATTATACAGGATATCAGTTTAGCTTCTTATCTGTCTCGTCGATGACGTTATCGGGAATTCTTTCGGTCATGATCATCATGTCGCGTAAATCTGATATCAGAACCGTCCCTCATCGCTCCATATCCCTTTCTCGCAGGAGTGTTTGTACAAACTAAGGCGAGGAGTCGTCAAAATTAAATTTGCATTTGAAGAGGATTACAGGAGATTAAAAATAGCGAAAGAGGGAAATTATTGTTACAGTTGATTTTTTTTGTATAATACTGTATTTGCTTAATGGTGATATGCTGCTTAGTAAAGTTAAGTGATTATTTATACAACAAGACTTACAATGCCCTTACAAATTCTGAATATAGCTGATATATAGCTGATATAGGGATAATCTTAGTAGCACAAACATACACATGTTTGTACTTCTATGTGCGGACCCATATTTTCATAATGCATTCCCTAGCTTCTAACCCCTGAAGCCTTAAAGGAATAGTTCAACATTTTTGATAATCCACGTATTTGCTTTCTGGCGGCTAGTTAGATGAGCAGATTGACCCCACTCTCTATTCTCATCTAATGTCTCATGCCTAATGGTGCGTGTCCAGAGGGGGCATTTTTGGGGAAGGTTCCACTTCCTGGCTCCCGACGGGCATGCCACTTGATAGATGATTGACAGGTGCTCTCCTTCTCTGAAACCAATACACAATGAAAGTTTTATTTCAAGCATTGGAGGGACAGTAGTGGTGTATAAATGCATGAAAACAGCCAGGCTTCTAAACCCTTCCTGACTGCACCTGATTGGGCGAATGCTTTCACTTGTGGGCTGGTCTGATTTCTAAGAGAACCAACATGATGGCTCATTTGGAAAAGTTGTAATTCTAGCCTGAAGCCAAAAACCAACTCTTGACCCTTAAACAGACCTTTGTAAACACAAAGACCAGCCAAAATGTACTCGATTCAGAAAACAAATTCACTCTTAAATTCTAAAACTCAGATTGGACGAACTCCCAACCAGCTCAACCAACACACACACACACACACACACACACACACACACACACACACACACACACACACACACACACACACACACACACACACACACAGGTTTAGCCCTGAACGAGTGGGCGAAGGTAAACACACAAACGGTGCATCAGAAAGACAAAATTAAATCAGATTCATGATGCAGTTCTCGAAACTGTAAATTAGCAGCTTTGACCTCGGCTCACTCGCTCTCCCCTGATGTTGTCACTAATGCCCCATGGTATTCTGTTTGTGTGTTTATTAATGCTCACATCCAAGGATGCATGCTCAGTTTGACAGACACATAATCTAGCAATCACACAGGTTTCGATGTCGAATACAATCCCGACATCACAAACCGTTTTATTCATATTTATATTCAAAAGGCAATAAACACTCAGAATGCACTCAGCTTTTTTTCTTCTTTTTTTCTGTGAAAACATAAATCTCGCTTTCTATCTTTTTTGCCTTCGCTCTTTCACACCTAACTTTCTCCTTTTTCTCCTTCTCCCCCCAGGAAAACATTTCCGTCCCAGCATGCAACGCTCTCTGGCTTCGCTGCTGTGTATATCTCCGTAAGCTCTTTTGTGTTTATTTTTTTTGGGGGGGGGGGGGTTATTGAGTGTCTCTCTCTTAGGAACAGTTCACTGTAACTTTTGAAAAGAGTTAATCTTGTTTTGTTTTACATTTAGGTAAAATAGTTTGTGATACGTTAAAGGTGCTAAATTCCAAATTCAGAGCATTAATATAGCAGCAAACAACTATTTTGCGATGTAAAGATATAGTGGAGTAATGGCGAGAGAAAGTCTCTCTCCTAGTCTTGTGTCCTAGTGTGCGTGCCCTCCATGTTGAGAGCCGTACAGAGGCAATCCTGAAATCATACTGTAGATATGTTTTGAATTTGGAATTCAGCACCCGATACCTTTTTTGATCCTCAGAATTTTTGTTTGTGCCGTTGACAATGTATCTGTTCAATTATCTGTTCATGATAACTACCCAGATATTCTTCTAATTATTATTGATGAACGTATAGCTGCCGGCAACGTCAGATTAGTTCCTGCATATCAGAGGATTTATAGCTGGAATGAAATCACTGTCACTTCATACATAAATCACAATTATGTTATGGTGTTTACTCACTGAGAGATAACCGGATTTCAGACTACAATGTCTTCGGGCCAACGAGTCATCCAAATCTCACATAAAAAACACAACAGGGACTGTCATATTTCTGTTCGCTGTTATATCCTAATGCATATTGGTCATATCTTGTTGCTATTATGTTGTCCGGCGATGACAGTAGCGGTATGAACTGTACAGCAAAGTAGCATTGTAATTTTCCTATGAGATAACACCCTCCTACACACACACACACACTCCTCCACCAATGGCTATTGGAGCTACTGGTCATATCACTGCAGCCTCACTGAGCCCAGAGTGAGCTCACCAGACCGACTTCTGATATGAGAGAGAGAGAGAGAGAGAGAGAGAGAGAGAGAGAGAGAGAGAGAGAGAGAGAGAGAGAGAGAGAGATAGAGATAGAGATAGAGATAGAGAGAGAGAGATTAGAAAACCTTTATTTTACTTAAAACATGAACGTAGGGAACCTCGTAGTTATGATACTTAAAAAAAACAACAGACAAACAAAACCACAAAAACACGATTAACACAACAGTTGCTCCTCACACTGAGTTAAAAGGAGCGTTCAACACTAGTTCCTCTCCAGCCACACAACATAGTATCTTATCGTAACACCATTTTTCAATAAAGTCTTGCATGTTGTTCCTACTGTTAAAAAACCTAAACTCGACCCAGATTCGAGCCTTAACTCTTGAGATAAAAATGGGAAGAGCTTCCTGCCCTGCCCTGTCCTCTACTCTGTTTTTCCTGCTCGTATACACAGACAGTTTTGCCTCTCCAACCAGGTGGTTCAACAGCATCCACTTGGAGGCGTTCACTTTTTTGTAGCCGACTCCTAAAATGAAGGCGGTCCTGGACCAGGCCTCCCCAAACCCCTTAAAAATCTCCCGCAGTGCATTAAAGAGATTACAGAGCCTCTTACAATAATAAAAACAGTGGAACACGGTCTCGACCTCTTCACAGAATGGGCATTTCTTACCAACGGTAGGATTGATGACAGACACAAACCCGTTCACAGCAATAGCCCCGTGTAGGATTCGCCACTGTAAATCCCCAGTCCTCTTCTTTATGGGAGGCTTGTACAAAACCCTCCAAACTGGTTTCACGCTAATGCCCAGGTTCAGCGTTTCTCTCCACACAGTGTCGGCTCTCTGGTCCAGTCTGTTCTTATTGAGCACTTTCACGCATTTCGTATAGATTGTTCTCCCTTCCACCATGTGGAGGTCCAACAAAGTGTGATCTGCCTCCCTGATTAGTGGCCCTGAGACCCCATCCAGCTTCGGCGAACAGCCAAGATCCGGAAATGGATCTGTAGAATCCGGCGCCTCCTCTCCTCTCCCGTACTCCTGCAGCATCTCAAGCTCGTCCTCCGTCAGTCTCCCCGCCCATGCACTCAGGATTCTCGCGCTCAGCCGGATGGACTTCAGCCCGAGCAGTGCAGCCACTGCAGATGAGTCCCCCAGTCCAGGCCCGGCTACATCCAGCAGTCGCCTCAGGGTGGTGGTTCCGGAGGAGCGCAGCATGCTGGTCAGACCCGGTGTTGTGCCGTCCCGGATGTCCAACCTGGCTCCATACATCAGCGGCTCCTCAAGCAGCCAATGCAGGGAGCACGTGGGTCCTGGTCTCTTCCACACAAAACAATTCCATGCCTTAAAAAGTGACTGGTAAAAGGGAGATAATCCACTAACCTTAAAAAGGTTAAAATCCATAAAAAAAAGTGCAGTGTCCAGTCCCAGCCCAGCTGCCTCCCTCAAAATGCAGCCTGTCACCTCCCTCCATACCACATCCGTTGGCCCTGCGAGATACCGCTGTAAAAACTGGAACCTGAACGTGGTTACTCTACTGTCAATATGCACGAGCCCTTGTCCCCCCTCCTCTTTGGGTAGAAAGAGTATGCTCTGCGGGACCCAGTGCAGTTTATCCCAGAAAAAGTCTGTGAGGATGGCTTGTAGTTTCTGTGTAAGGCCTTTCGGTGGGTGCATGCAGGCCAGTTTATGCCACAGAGCTGAGGCCACCAGATTGTTTATGATCAGAGTCCTGCCTCTATATGATATCTGCGGTTTCAGCCATTTCCACTTGGCCAGTCTTCCCTGCATCTTCTCCACAACTCCCTCCCAGTTTTTCTTTACAATACATTCATTCCCCACATACACACCAAGATATTTAAAACCATCTACTTTCCAGGTCAACCCCCCTGGTAGACTGGGCAGCCCCTCCCTCCAGTTCCCCACTGCCAGTGCTTCACTCTTTGACCAGTTAACCTTAGCAGCTGACAGGGTACCGAAGTCCTTAACAATGGAGGTCAGTGTGTTGACCTCCTTCTGGTTTCTAACAAAAATGACAACGTCGTCAGCGTATGCTGATAAAATAAGCTTGTTGTTTGAACCCTTTAGGCCCTGACCTTCAATCTCTGTTCTGATTCTACACAACAAAGGCTCAATAGCCAGCGCATATAGCATTCCTGAGAGAGAGCAGCCCTGTCTCACCCCTCTATGCACTCTAAAGGGGGCGCTGAGGCCTCCATTTATTTTCAGCACACTCTCAATGTCCTGGTACAACACCTTAATCATAGCTATGAGACCTGGGCTGAGGCCAAAACCCTCTAGAGTCTTCCAGAGGTAAAGGAGCTCAACCCGGTCAAAAGCCTTTTCCTGGTCTAACGAAATGAGACCAGTCTTAATACCCAACGAACCAGAGATGTCCAAAAAATCACGAATTAAGGACACATTGTCCAGTATACTCCTACCCGGCACGCAGTATGTCTGGTCCTTGTGGACGACCTTGTCCATCACCTCCCTCAGCCGGTTGGCCAGTGCTTTAGACAGGATCTTGTAGTCAGAGCAGAGAAGGGACACCGGACGCCAGTTCTTCATTTCCTGCAGGTCTCCTTTTTTCGGAAGCAACGTTATCACTGCCCTTCTGCAACTGAGCGGCAACATCATGTCTTCAAAACTCTCTCTAAAAACAGTTAAAAGATCCCCCCCCATATTGCTCCAAAACTCTTTGTAGAGCTCTACCGGGATCCCGTCAATTCCCGGGGCCTTCCCCCCCTTCATGCCCTGCAGAGCCGCGTACAGTTCATCCGCCCCCAGAGGACCCGCCAAGCCAGCGTTCACACCCTTCGGGACCCTTGGTAGCTCTCCACAGAAACACTGAAACAGTCTGTCATTTTCATTATATTCCTCAGAGTAGAGCTCAGAGTAAAAGCTTGCCGCTCTCTTCCGGATACCGTTTGTGTCTCTGATTTCTTGTCCCGCCTCAGATCTTATAGCATGGATCACCCTGCTCTGCCCATTCTTCCTCTCTAGTCCGAAGAAGAACTTTGATGGTGTGTCCATCAGTGCTGCGTCCATGAAGCGAGACCTGACCAGCGCTCCCTGAGCCTTGGTGGCCAGCAGCTCTGTAAGAGCAGACTTTTTAGACTTGAGATCTTCAAAATGATCTCGATTTCCAGTGGATTCTGCCAAATTCTGCAACACCACGATTTCAGTCTCCAGATCTTTCATAGACCTGGTAGTGTCCCGTGTGACATTGAGAGTGTACTGCTGACAGAGCTGCTTTATCTCTACCTTCCCACGATCCCACCACTGTTTCAACGAGCTAAAATCTTGCTTTGCTTCTCTAAAACTGTCCCAGAAATAAATAAAAACCTCCTTAAAATGTGCATCTTCTAAGAGAGACGTGTTAAAATGCCAGTATGCACTTTTGGGCCTTACGTTGGGGATAAAAAGGTTGCACAGAACCAGAGCGTGGTCAGTGAACCCAACAGGCAGCATGCTGCACTTTTTAAAAATGTTGAAATGGTGTTTAAAACAATAAAACCTATCCAGCCTAGCAAGGGAAATTAAATTCCCTCTGGAATGAGCCCACGTGTACTGCCTCTTGTCTCCATTACCCCTCCTCCAGACATCGACCACCTCATGCTCCTCCACCAGCTGCCTCATTGCCCTCTGTGAAGGCCCGTGAGGTTCCTGATGGTTCCTATCTAATGCCTCATCCTCCGTACAGTTAAAATCCCCTCCCAAAAATAAAAAATCCTCCACATTTACTTGGCTTAAAACACCGCTTAAAACCTTCAAAAAAACCACACGCTCAGGGCCAGAGACAGGAGCATATACGTTTACAAAGACAAAGTTAAAAAGCTCAAGTTTTGCCCTCACCACCAGTAGCCTGCCCTCCACCACCTGCTCCACTCCTAGAGTCTCTGGGGCAAACCTTTTAGAGAACAGGATCCCCACCCCCCCGCTGGTGGTGCTCCTGTGGCTCAGCACCGCCTCGCCCCCCCACTCTCTCTTCCACTCGGCCTCATTGGCCGGGTCACTATGTGTTTCCTGTAAAAACATCACATCTGCAGCTTTGATTCTCATGAGCTGGTAGAGTAGGGACCTCTTTACCGAGTCTCTGGCCCCATTTACATTTAATGTGCATATGTTTAAAAGGCTCATACTTAAATAAATGAGAACCAACAAACAAACCGTCATCTTTGCCTTGAAAAAGACCTGTGAGGTCCTAATATTCATCATCCCCATCATTATTGTCACTCTCCTTGTTTATCTTTGCAACTATTTTCTGTATCCTGAAGACTTCCCTCACTGAGAAGCCTCCTCTGTTTTTCTTGCTCAAATGTGTCTTCAAAACGTCGGCGAGCTTCTCCTCATCAGAGAAGTAGTCTCCTAACTCGACTCCCCATTCACCTTTTGTTCTCCTTAAAAAGTTCTTGATTTTGCTCACACTGTACCCAGCTAGCTCGCCGTCAGCAGCAGAGTCCTCCTCCCTACTGGACTCAACCTCTGCTGCTCTTCGGCTTCCCTTTCCTGTACCCACTGACATTTTTTTGGCCTGTGAGTTTCCCATACTCCTCGTCTTCCTCTTCGACCGAGGGGCCTTCATCGCCTCCTCATCCTCCTCCATGTCTACCTCACTACCCGTCAACCCGGCTTCCTTCACCACTTTTCCGCTCTCACACTTTTCCTTCTCTTTTACTATTTTCTGTCTCCTATCTGTCTCCACCTGTCCTCCGCTACACACCTGACTGTCCTCCTGACCTTGTGTGCTTCCCTGAGCCACCCCTGACCCCTCTTCTTCCACCTGCTGACCAATAACTGCCCTCTCTTCTTCCACTTCATGGCCCAGCGTTGTCCCCTCCTGTCCCACCTGCTGGACTTCCTCCGTCCCCTCCTGTCCCACCTGCTGGACTTCCTCCGTCCCCTCCTGTCCCACCTGCTGGACTTCCTCCGTCCCCTCCTGTCCCACCTGCTGGACTTCCTCCGTCCCATCCTGTCCCACCTGCTGGACTTCCTCCGTCCCCTCCTGTCGCACCTGCTGTACTTCCTTCGTCCCCTCCTTTCCCACCTGCTGGACCTCCTCTGTCCTTTCCTCCATTTCCTGCACCCCACCTGTCCCCTCCTGCACCCCACTTGTCCCCTCCTTCAACCCACTTGTCCCCTCCTTGCTCCCCTCCTGCACCCCACCTGTCCCCTCCTTGCTCCCATCCTGCACCCCACCTGTCCCCTCCTGTACCCCACCTGACCCTTCCTTACTCCCCCTGTGCACCCCACCTTCTCCCTGTTGTTGGCCATCCTGCTTGTCCCCTCTGTCCTCAGCGTCTTCCTGCCTTGAGTCTTCCTTGGCGCTGTCCTGTCCAGCAGACTTATTTTTCTGAGGACATGTCTTGCTCTGGTGGCCCTCCCTACCACAACTAAAACATTTCATATCGTTAGACGCTGCAAAAAAAACATAATCAAAACCCTCCACCCTTAGTTTGAACACGAGGTTCAGCTCTTTGTTCCTGTTGTTAAGGACCATGAAGAGCTGCCTCCTATGTGACACCACGTGCTTTAGGAGGGGAGACTTACACCCTGAGGACAGCTTCTTTACCTGAGAGACGACCCTGCCATACCTGGAGAGCTCTCCCGTGATCACCTCGTCTCTAATGAAAGGTGGGACGTTCGACACCACGACCCTCACTGCCGGTGTACTCAAAGGAAGAACGGGTACGTGCGTGTCAAACAGCACGATCCCCTCCTCCACCACCGTGTTGGCCTTGTGCACACTCTCAAGAAAAATTACCACAGCTTTGCTGACCCTCGCAGCGGACTTTACGCTGCTGTGACCCACTAGTTTCCCCACTGCCATGCTGCAGTCCTCCACAGAGCACGGGAAACACGGCGCGATCTTCACGCCGTGTTTCCTGGTCAGCTTGTGCAGCTGCTCCATGCTGGAGGCGCGCGCTGACGCAGCACGCGCCGCTCACCTGCACACAAACACACACAAAGACTCGCCACCCCGCTAACCTATACAAACAAAAACCCGTAAACTCCACACACCAAAAACACACCACAACACACTCTCATACAAGTATTGCTCAGTGAACAAAAAAATCGGAAAAAACGCTCGTATCGCTCTCGACGCACTCTCCGTGCTCCCAGCACTCCTTCCACTCAGAGAGAGAGAGAGAGAGAGAGAGAGGAGGAAAGCAGCTGTTTTGGTTGCTAGAGTTACAGCATGTTATCTAAAGCAGGGGTCTCAAACTCAATTTGGCTTGGGGCCACCGCTGGTATTGTGATCTCATCGGAGGGCCACACAGAAAGCTCAATATATATTGTTTACATTCATAACATATTTTCGTCATACAAAAGGCAACCAGCAGTTTCTGTACATTTTTATAATAGTTTTTACAGTGAAAATATATATATATATATATATATATATATATATATATATATATATATATATATATTTAAATAACTTATTGAAACTGCACCGAACCAACAAATGCAATCCCTGAATACATTTGTACTTCATTCTATTTCTTGCCAGACACCTGGCAGCGCTTTTGCTCACAGCTGAGCCACATTGACCCTGATGGAGGTCACCGTGGAAACCCTGATGGAGGTCACAGTAGAAGCACTGATCGAGGTCACAGTGGAAACCCTGAGTACAGCTTCACGATAGGCATCACTAAGCCTGGACCTGTACTTGCATTTATTAAAGTTCATAGTCGAGAAAGGTTTCTCACAGCTTCCAAAAAGGTACATTACCCGACTGATCACTTTTGTCTGCTCAGGGAAGGAAACATACTCGGGACTGAGAAATGACTTCATACTACAGATCAAGCTCCATGGGGTGTGTGCACATGAAACATTAATATTACAACAGTTTTTGTTTTCAAAAAAAATATTTACTATATATTTGAGTCAAAATATGTTCTATAGAAAAACGAACTTTTTACAATGTTTACCCATTGTGCATGTTTCAGTACAGTTTTCAGAACAAGAACAACATATGTACTCTGTATCTATGTGTGTACTATGTACTCTGAATGTATGTGTGTACTGTGTACTCTTTACCAGCGCATGGTCGTGTGTGGAGTCGCACAGAGTAAAACTGAACAGCTGAGCAGAGCAGAGCTGCCGTCTCTCTGTGGCCAGTGTGGATTTTTTTAGTACACTGCAAGTTTTTTTTTCTCTCTCAGGTGGTAGTGTGTTTGTCTGTCTGAATAAAAACCAGTGTATCTTTGCAGCGTATGTAGGTCATTGGGTAGTTTGGGTAGGTCATTGGGTAGTAGGTCATTGGGTAGTTTCACAAAAAATGTCTACTGACACCTGAATCAACAAATCACGTTGAAAGGCGGAGCTCGACACAGACGCCTCAGGCTGTGTGCTCCTATGAGAGGCGTATGATCACACAGAGGAGTGGGGCGGAACCTCCGGACTTTGGCGCATCTAGCAGCATCTGAATCTTTTTTCTACTCCGTTTTTTCACGGAGCTATTAATAGAAACGTCCAGTAAACGTTATCTTATGGGGCCGCGCGCGCGGACCTCAGAAAAACGCGCGGGCCGCACTAACACTAAACTTTGATGTCAAGTAGGGGGCCACACAATATCGGCTCGCGGGCCGCAATTGGCCCGCGGGCCGCGAGTTTGAGACCCCTGATCTAAAGGCTGCAAAGTTGAGAAGCAGTCCATTAACACTGCTGTCAGATCATTTTTCTTTAATATTTGTCTCCGCTACCCACCACATTTTCTATTATAATGACATTAAATAGTTCCACTTGTTTCCATACTTTCTCTGGACACTTTTTTCTTCTCGATGAAACCTGACAGAAAAAGCTGATCACTTGATAAAATAGACGTTTGAACTGCAATGTAAATGTCACCGGTCTGACAGATTCTTGCTTGAGGAAAAGTCGGATTTTTATGCTCTCAACTAGACGGACACGCTTGTTAAAGTGGATATTTTTTGCAAAGCCTGCTTCTCTGTCACTCAGCTGTCCTCCACTTTATGTATTCGAAATAAAGTGTGCATGCAAGGAATTTCAATGTAAATATAGAACTACACTCTGCCTCCCCTCCCGTGCCCATTCTGCTCACTTCCCCACTCGGTTTTACTGTCAAACAATATTCATCCTAATGGCCCAGTTTACCTCATATATAGCACACTTTATTTTTCTTCAAACAGCTGTACCAATTAAGTTGGTATCATTGACAGAATTGCCATGGAAGAAGAAAAAAATGTGTGACAGGTCATTTTACCTTTTCAATGTAATGTCACACGAAAGAGAATTCTTCAAATAAATATGATTATTCCCTTTTTTTGCTTGGACAGAAATGACACGGTAAGCTAAGCTGCTTCTGGTTTTTATGCTAAGCTAAGCTAACCGGCTGCTGACTGCGGCCTCATATTTGACACACATAAATGTGCGTCGATCTTCCCGTTTACCTCTCGGCAAGTGTATTTCCACAAATGATTCCTTTATTAACAAAGAAGAGTGTCCCACATTCCTTTTAAATTGAAAATTGTTCTCCTGCTGATGTGGAACATGTGTTGCAGTGTGTTGCCTTTTAATGACACATCCACCTTGCCATGCTGACGTATTTATGCGCGCCTCTCTCTCTCTCTCTCTCTCTCTCTCTGCAGATGTATTTCAATGCCAGCATCAGCAGCACGACCAAGCTGCTGAAGCCGTTGCTGGTGTTTGCGTTCTGCATGGCGGCGGGCCTCGCCGGGCTGACGCAGATCACTCAGCACCGCAGCCACCCGATAGACGTCTACGTAGGATACGTCATCGGAGCCGGCATCGGAGTCTACCTGGTGAGTTAAAGATGACAAATATGACTAGAAAAATATATGAATGGGCCCAATTGATATGGCTGGTTTCAAGATAATGGCCTTTTTTATGCCACTGTAACTTACTAAACAAGAGAAATAGTCTTGAAATGGATTTCCCGTCTCAGGATTTAGTTTGTGAAATGACTACCTGCATAACTATGTAGGCCTTTGGGGAGCAGGTAGCACGCAGCGTGATGGGAATGACCAAATACACATAAATAGATTTATTTTTATTATTAAGTGGTTTAGTTGTTTTGCTGTTTCTGAATTGTTCCATTGTATTATTCTAACACTATCACAGCATGTGCTAACAAACGCTTCTTTTTTCAATCACTTCTCCCCTCCGTGTGGCTTTCATACATTTGTCTCTGAGCATTTTTTTTTTGGCAGGCGCTATATATAGCCTTTCTATTACGGAGGGAAGGGAGAGAGAATGAATAATCCGATAAGAATTCTCTGGAACAATTTCACACTTCATTTTTTCATTTTGTCGTTGCCATTTTCCACACTCCCTTTCTCCTCCTCTCACTCTATTCCTCTCTCGTCTTTCACATTTTAAGAGGGGAGCGTCTCTTTCTGATGAATTCTGAGAGAGGGGGGCGAGAGTGAATCATGCTGGCCTCAGCCTAAACAGCATGGAGGAAGGAGAAACTCTCATTCATGCACTTGCTCCCCGCTAATAGGAATATACATTTTCTTTCCCTCCCAAAGATTAAAGAAAACACATTTTCACGCGTCAGTCTTTATTTAACATGCTGGGTACTTCTTTCTCCTCATTTGTTTCTCCTCCCCCCCCCCCCCCTCCTCTCTCTGTGTCAGGCGGTGTTTGCAGTGGGAAACTTCAAAGCGTCAGACGAAGATGCTCCCTCTTTCCAGAAACTGGCCCCGGCTCAGCCGAAGGACGGCCTGAGGATGCTAAACCAGCGGAGCCACGACTCCCTGTACAGGAAGACTCCCCGGGTGTCTGAGAGCAGGGAGGAGCTGGGGGCGGGGCT
This sequence comes from Myoxocephalus aenaeus, assembly GCA_038501785.1. NCBI lineage: Eukaryota > Metazoa > Chordata > Actinopteri > Perciformes > Cottidae > Myoxocephalus > Myoxocephalus aenaeus. Next base: position 258,532 of record JBAMJR010000610.1, read on the forward strand.
TGGGTCCGGGGCGCGCTGTAAGGTGAGGAGGGAAAAGGCCTCCCTGGCCTCCCTCAAGCGAGCAAGTGCTGACGTGGAGCTCCTGGCTACCCGCGGTCCCATGGGCAAGGAAACCATGGTGACCTTTAGCAACACCTTGCCCCGGGTGGCAAATGGCAACAGCCCCATCTCCCCATCGGACGAGCTCCCCACCACGCAGCGGCACATGACCTTTCATGTGCCCTTTGACCCCCAGAGGTCTCGGCAGCTGGTGTCAGAGTGGAGGCAGCGCTCGCTGGAGATCCGCAGCCAGAGCTCACGAGACGAGGAGGAGGGGATGGACGGTAGGGACGGAGGGGAGGAAGGAGGAGCGGCAGCAGCGGGAGAGGGAGACCAGGAGATGCCTCCGTCTCTTTACCCCACGGTGCAGGCCAACAAGGGCATCGCCACGCCGACCGGAGCCCGGATGGTGGTGGCACCCCCACTCGTTCACATCCCAGAGGAGGCCTCTCGCCCGCCGCCTGTCTCCCCAAAGAGCGCCAAGACCCGCGCCAAGTGGCTGTCGCTCACCGAGGGAGGAGGAGGCGGGAAAGAGCCGGGAGCGGGGCCGATCGCGGTGTCGACTCCCCGCGTTCCCAACACGCAGCCCGGCCAGCAGAGAGTCACTCAGGTGAGGAGGAAATTTGAAAATGAGTGCCTGCTAAGGCACAATAATTACATTATTTTGAGCAGTCATTTTTCATTCTTTGATTTCGAGTGGCATGCTGCCAGTTCTTGAAAATATAGATTAGACAGGGGAAGAGATTTAATAGCCTCCAAACCCCGGAAGATTTATTTTGTTGGTGAAATCGAAACAGAACAACAAGCGCTGAGGCAATTTCCCGGATTACTTTACAGTATGAAATACTCTCACAAGGGATCAAACACTTATTATAGTTACAGTAACATTCAAAATAATGTCTGTGAGGGATATTGAATATTTTACTATTACCTTTTACAGTGTTTATTATATCCCTGAACTGAATTACTTAAGTCTTGGAAACAACAGTTGACAAAGCAAGGTAGGTACCATTTGCACCACTTGAGCACTCTCCTCTCCTTTGTACACTCTGACTCGAGGCTCTTCTGTCCTCCAGGTGATAGCCATGTCCAAGCAGCAGGGTCACGGAGTGGCCTCATCCACGAAGACGTCAGAAGGCGGCTCCTCATCCGGCGGCGGGTCCAACTGCTCCGAGTCGCCCTATTACCGCATCCCGTCCGATCGAGACAGCTGCACCGGGAGCAACCCAGGGAGCATCGCCGGCAGCGGGAGCATCGTCACCATCGACGCTCACGCCCCTCACCACCCAGTGGTGCGTGTATCGGCCGCCAACGGCAAACCGTGGGAGTGGAGGAACACCATCAGCGGCAACATGATGGCTGCCGACTTGGCAGGGGACAAACACCGCGTGTCGCTGCAGCGGCAGGACAATGTCAACCACTACCGGGATTACCGGACGCTGCCTGTGAAAACAGACTCGCTCTGCTCCTCCTCGGCCGGTGGCAGTGCCGAAGGAGGACCGGAGTTGCCTCCCCCGCCTCTCCCCACCTCCTCCTCCCCTCTGCCTCAGCCTCCTCTGCTGTTGTCATCCCCTCTGCCGCCACCACCTTCTCACTCGTCTACTTCCCCCTTGCCTCCCCCTCCTCACCCAAGCTCCTCTCCAATATTTCCCCCGCTCCCTCACCCTGCCTCCTCTCACATGCCTCCCCCTCCTCACCTGTCCTCTCAGATGACCCCACCGCCCCTTCCATCGTCCTCTCAAATGCCCCAGACTCTTCACCCATCTTCCTGTCAAATGCCCCCACCTCCTCACCCCTCCTCCTGTCAAATGCCCCCTCTTCCTCACCCGTTCTCCTGTCAAATGCCCCCGCCTCCGCGTCCATCCTCTTCCCCTTTGCCACCGCCACCTCACCCGGCGTCCTCCATGCCTCTACCTCCTCACCCGTCCTGCTCCAGCATGCTCCCCCCTCCTCCCCATCCCGACCTACTGATGGATGGCCACAGCCAAGCGCTTTCCCGCTCCTCCACACTGCCTCGCCGGCCCTCCGCCCGCAGCCACGCCGAGCAGGAGCACTACTACAAGGCCATGCAGAACGAGCGGATGTTATAGTGAAGACATCGTTGTCGTCTCAATGGTTGTAAGTCAGGAGACTCAGCTGAAAGAGACAATGAAACAAAGTAGGTTGTGGCAGGTGAAGAGAGATGTATGACTTTTGAAAAAAATGACAAAAAAGGTTAAGAAACTCGAGATTTAGAGACGACAGGGGGCAGAGGACCACGGGGCGGTCTGGCAGCTCACACACACTCAGCGGGGGGGGATCTCATTTACTCCTGCTCACATGTACTGCCCACAGCGCCGGCTCAGCGCTTCCGACTGGGAAAAGAACAGACGAGAGAAGAAAGGGGAGTGGCAAAGAATAATACATTTTAAAAAGACCCTCGTTCACCTGATTTTGGCACATTCTCTGTGTTTCTCTCAGACACATTCGGAGGAGGAGTGGAAGAGGCTGCAGCTGAAAGATAGATATCACAATGAACGGTCTGGGATTTGCTAAATCAAGGTTCCCTCGAGAGGGGGGATAAGACCGAGAAAACAAAACAACTACAGGCAAAATATGCTCTGCTTACACTGGCGCAGCTGTATCAGATCGCCAGCCACAATAAACAGTTCATCGTTGAAACCAGCACCCAAAAGCTTAATAGAGAAAAGAATGCAGTAACGTCAAGTTCAACCACAGGTTGAAGAGTATTAAGCCACAACCCACAAAAGCATGAGCGTCTTTTTACCCCATCTGAATACACAAACCCAATGGGGAAATTTATGTTTGACACCAAGCAAATCTGTCAGCATCCACCAGACTGAGCAGGCTTAGGAAGCGTTGTTTTCTGGTTGGGGTGTGAGGAGGAGGAGGAGGAGGAGGGGTGGGCATAAGGAGGATCACGCACAGTTGGGCGCCCCTATACAGACGTCACTGAATGGATTACTGTTGTAAACATGAGAGGCGGTGGAATGGAGAATTGTTCCTCAAGTGAAGAGCCAGCCAGCCAACCACCCTCTTCACTTGAGTCTGTCTCTGCAAAAACCTGCCACGGAGCCCTGCAGCAGCACGAAGGAGGAGATTAGCGTTTGTTTATCAAGCCGTGCTCGTCCACTCTTCCCTCCGTTAGGGCCCCAATCGCATTTTTGGCCCCTGTGGCAAACCACAATGGTGACGGGATTGGTAATGGAAGGCTGCCCAGCCAATAGTGCGGCCCGCCACCATCATCGGCGACGTGCACATCGGCTCAAGCGGGAGCTGGCCGGGTGTGATTAACACTCTCTGTTTAAACCTGTTAGAATTACAAAGGCTCTGGTGCCACTTTCTCACCATGCGTACTTCATAAGGGGCTTGTGAGTTGTCATTTGTGCTTTATAGTTCAGAAGTAAGGTTGTATGAACGTATTCTATCTTAGCAAAAATATCTTTCATTGTCTTTTTATCTTGCTATTCCATTTTTTTCAGGTGTAGAGCTCTGCAGGAAGGCGAATACAATATTTAGAGACTTACAGTCATTTATTCATCCATTCATTATCTAAACCCGTTTAACACCAGAGATGGCCAGTCTGTAACGGGGCTGCCCTCCTTTAAGGATGCCTTAATAGAAAGTGATACCCCCGAAACAGCCAACCGACACCGACGGGGCAGCTAAACGTTTTTGAGATTTTTTAGACAAAACGATTAGTGATTAACCCTAGAATTAATCCAATTATTAACTGATAATGAATATAATCAGTCGTTGCGGCCCTTAAGGAACACGCTTCAAATCCCAGAGTTGAGAGGAAGTGCGTGTTCTTCCTGCTCCCTCCTGATACTTAAACTGAGTTGTATAAAGTCGTTATCTGGTATACTTATAATTTCATACATCCCAGTTTTTTTTTCTAACTGACAGAAACTATTCCGTCCAATGACAAGTGCTTTATTTTAGATCGTATCTACATCATATTTCGAGTTGGTCTGAAGCCATGCACCAACATCTCTGAAGGGTATACGTCAACTGTTTTTTGTAAAGTCGTGCTGGGAAGGGGCGGGGCTTGTATTTTATAGCGGCGCTCCTCACACGAGGAGCTGGTAGATGGTGTTGCTTGTCGGTTTGTGCTGCATGTGTGTACGAGTGTGTTTTTATAAACTTTACTTCTGTGGTTCAAGTCTGCGCCCGATAACTTTGACGGACGGGCTGATTATCGTACTACCCCCCTCCCCCATTTTGACTGTAAAAATACTTGATATTACCTGATATTAATAATACTATTATTATTCCGCAGTCCTCTTTTATGGGCTAATGTTTTTTTTTATCTGTGGTGATGTGTAACATTAATAACCCCGATTGAATAAAAAAAAAAAAAAGACTTCTTAACTGAGGTTTCATGTTGTGTTGCTTGACAGCGGCTCAATGCCGGGGTGGCTTTTACCGCCACTCTAATGAAAAGGATCTTTTCCATTGATTCTTGGCTTATGAGTACTTTGGTGCTCATACTGCACTCTCGCACAGTGACACACTCGATTACACACAGCCACACTGATACGGCACACGCACATTTGCTCCTTTTTTTCTGTGCGCTAGTTTCAGGTTTCCATAATGAATTTTGAGTGTTGGCCCATCCCAGATGACCTGCAGGGTCAGGTGTGTGTGTGTGTGTGTGTGTGTGTGTGTGTGTGTGTGTGTGTGTGTGTGTGTGTGTGTGTGTGTGTGTGTGTGTGTGTGTGTGTGTGTGTGCCCCTTTAGTGTATTCTGATATTTAAATGACATCATGATTCAGGTGCATTAAGGTGGATAATGATGCAGCTATATATGCGTCACATTTATGCATTTTTTCCCATCTATATGCATGTTTGAGTGTTTGTTTCGGCTTATATGCATATGTATGTGTGTGTGTGTGTGTGTGTGTGTGTGTGTGTGTGTGTGTGTGTGTGTGTGTGTGTGTGTGTGTGTGTGTGTGTGTGTGTATCCAGTGCTTCGGAGTGTTGAGCTGTGTGATGAGGCCGTACAGGCAGTGAGGGTGCAGATGGTGTACCGAGGCCTGAGGACAGTCAGCCTGTCCATGACTCACACTCAGCAAGCCAGCAGCTCGCTCTATCTATCTCTCTCTCCCCCCAACCTCAGTGTCCCAGAAAGCACAACACAACAAGTGTGTATTTGTGTGTGATGGCAGGAAGCAACAGAAAATGCGGACTGAGCTGTCTTTATGCATACATCTATTTTTGCCAGCCTGTGTATATGCTTATATCTGTGTGTGTGTGTGTGTGTGTGTGTGTGTGTGTGTGTGTGTGTGTGTGTGTGTGTGTGTGTGTGTGTGTGTTGTTGTCCAGGGGAAGCTGCTGACAGTCTTCTTGGGACTGATTTACCATGCAGAGCAGCACAAAGGCCTTTTGTTCGCAGCTCTTCTTTTCTCCGCCTCACTTTGTCACTATTGCTCTACCTACTGCCGTCTCACCCGACTCCTCGTGAACCTTTACTCATGGAGGAAGGGGATCTGGATCTTATATCCTACTCTCCCTCCACTTCTGCAGCTTCTTGAATTAGAGATTAGGATTCAGATCAATACAATACAGGGCGTAATTGTTAAAAAAAAGCAGATATTTATTTATTTTCTGCATGAAAAGGTTGCCATATCTATCTACAGGGATTGACAATAGACCCCAGCTCTTAAAAGGTTATTCCTTCTCAGGGTCCACTGGTGGAAGGGTTGAGGAACTCCTTGTTTTAACAGCTCTCTTGAAGGGCTCCGTCAGTTATGAAATGGAGACGAAAGTGATGGTTTCATATTCCTACGGCGTAACGGTTGTTCAAATTCTCAGCTTGGGAACCAAAGTAAATTACGCCGAGTCTCACAAGGGCTTATTAGACCACGTTAGAAATCCTGTCATTTGCCGAGCCACCGGGCCCGGACCTTGTAGAGCGCTCTTTCCAAATGATAACCAGCCTTAATGTGCCAGTCAGTTGTCTACCGCCAAGGCTGGGGGCTAACGCTGACATTTCTGGGAGGCCGGCTTCACTGAGTCAGAGGCTGTATCTCCATGTTTCTTTCTCTGGGTGTACTTTTCTTTAAATCTACATGTCATCAGTTTCTTTTTTTATGCGACCAAACAGACAATAAAATCATGATGTACTACCTGTCAAATTAGCTGCTAATGTAACACGACATCTTCAACATCCACAACATCCCCAAATGCAAAATGTAAAGATTTCCAGACGAGAATGATTTCCCTCCATGGATATAGTCTTCATTCCCGAGGCTACCGAGGGTGATAAACGTCATATACCAAACTACATTTTCATCTCAGCTGGGAGCCTTACAATTTTATTGAGCTTGATTTTCATCCACAATTGATTCCTTAGATATTCCCCCACGTGGACAGTGTTGCTCTGAGCCAAATGCTAACGTCTGCAGGATAACAAGCTAATGCTAGGCTGGTTTCCGCCATCTTTGTTTCGTGTGCAAAACACAAAGTACAGCTGAGGCTGTTGGGATTGTCCTTATAGTTTTGGAAGCATTTGGTCATGAATTGTTTGACCTGATGAAGAGCTAAACGATCACCAAAGTGATCACAATTAATCCTGAAGGGGGACATGAATATCTGTACTGAATTTCTTGGCAATTAATCCAATGATCATTCACACAAAACTACAAATGTCAACTGGTTGGGCTCGAGAGGAAAAGTCAGAGGAGAATCAATGCAGTATACAAGTCCATCCTCTAAAAAGAAGATATTTTGTGTGTGGGTCAACAGACTGACATGACACCAAAAGAACCCCACCACTATCATGAAACTCATCGCTGGTAGAGTTTAGAATAGAAATACAAGACATGGCTCAGAGTCTGTAAAAAAAAAAAATACTGTTTCTAAAAATTCCTGGAAAGTTGACTTTGCAAAGATGCACAGCTTTCATGTGACAGCTTAGAGATACTCTACAAAGCGAGGAAAGTATGCAAGCGGTTCGGTCCCCGCTCGCTCTCTCTGCTTCTCCAATTATACTCGACGTGTCTGCTCGGCTGACTCCTTTGAGAACTGAGCCAGTAAAGATGGCGATGGAGATGGAAACAACGTACCCCCTTTTACATGCATACACATGCATACACAGAGTCATGCACCTGAACATAGGCAGCAAGACGCTCACTAAAAAACAGATCTTGAGATTTAAGACAAACACTGAATTCTACTGACAGAGACGCAAACGCGTACAAATTCACATTCATGCTCATGCATTTTGCCCTTGTGCTATTTTGTCAATGTGTAAATGCAGGGGGAGGGAGGGGCACAGTGTGTGTGTGTGTGTGTGTGTGTGTGTGTGTGTGTGTGTGTGTGTGTGTGTGTGTGTGTGTGTGTGTGTGTATGAGTGGGCTGATGTGGTTGTGGCCTTATATGCATGAGTAAGACTACAGTACATGGCTTCGATACCCTACAGGCCTAGCAATGGGTTGTAACACACTGACACAGTTATCAGACCGGACTAATTTGGTCTGTGTGTGTGTGTAAGTGTTAGTGTTAGTGTGTGTGTGTGTGTGTGTGTGTGTGTGTGTGTGTGTGTGTGTGTGTGTGTGTGTGTGTGTGTGTGTGTGTGTGTGTGTGTGTGTGTAGAGGAGATCCATGCATGTCTTAATATATGTGTGACCCTTTCTTTCTTTGCTCCTCAAATGTGGATTTATCTGCAAGGACCGCACATGTCACATGAACAACCCCGGCCCCCTATATGTGCTGTCTTACCTCTACTCCCGTACGTCTCCTCAAATGCATGAAATGCCTCTCCTGCCGGAAAAATAAACTGTCAGATGTGTCAGAGTTTTCTAAGGGAGCTTTTGGCAGACGATCACGCACTCGTGCAACCAGCTGACCCAGTTTTGGTGAAGATGCTGAGGGATATTATACATTATACACACACACACACACAAAACACACACAAACATTTAAAGAACTCTGTAGCATTGCACGGACACGGTCACAATAAAATTGGACAATTTGTCAAAATCTGCAACACATGCACATTTTTACTGTAGCAAATAAAAATAAATAAAAAGCAGTCGGTCCGGGAGCCTCAACGTAATGAGTAAATCAGAGCGCTGCGACGCTGCACTCATCTGTACTCATGACCGTGATGCATTCTATTTCATATCAGCTGCGAGCAAGGGAGCAGAGACAAAGGCTGTGTCTAAATGTATCTGACTGCGTCGAAGTGTGTCTGACTGTTTCTAACTGTTTCTGAGTAGTTTCCCGGCTCGGTAGTCATGCTGCATCTTGCTATTCGTGAGTGATGATCAGGGGTTGAATAAGAATATGTACTGATTGATCAAAAACGGAACGTCTGGAGTGCGAGAGCAAGGAGGGAATGAGGGAAAAAGGGAAGGGAGGACAGGAATGAGGATTAAGAATGAAAGAGGAATGCAGAAAGGAAAGCAGAGAGAGAAGCAACACAGAGAGAAGAAAGAAAGGAAGATACATTAATACACAGAAGAAATAAATGAAGGAATTATTAGATAAATGAATAAAGTGATGAAGAGTGGAGAGAGGGTAAGTAAAATTAATCAAGGGTCAAGAGAAACAGGGAGGCATAGAAGGGGCAATTTAAAAAAAAGAGGAAAGGAATGAACAAACAAATGAGAAGCACAAGGAAGACTAAAGGAAGGAGGGAAAAGAATCTGAGCAGAGAAGGAGGCAAAGGAGCGAATAGAAGACTGAGCGTGAGGATAAAAAAAAGGGAATTAACAAAACAAGCCACAAGGGCCGAAGAAATGAAATGACGGGAGGAGAATTAAAAGGGTATCAAGTAAGCAAAGAAAAAAAGGCAAAAATAAGGGAAGGGATTAAGGGATGAATGGATGGCATGGAAGGAAGGAACAAAAGAGAGAATGCCGTCGACTGGGAGAGATGTACATAAGAAATGAAGGTGAAAGCTACAAAAAGTATGAATGACGGAATGAATAAAAATGATTCGGGGAGGTAAAACAAAAGAGAGAGAGAGAGGAGGAAATGGATAAAGCACAGGAGGAAAGACGGCGGTAAGGAAAGGGAGAAGGAAGCAAAAATTACGAAATGAAGGGAACAAAAAGTGAAAAAGCTTCAATTGACTTCATGGCTAAAAAGACAGACATAAAAGAGCCGTCACTCCTCTGTGACTCCCAGTCGAGACGATGAATGGATCACCGGCTTCTCGCCATGACACTCGCTGACCTGCATAACAGCTATTAACACGTTGGCACATCTGTTGCCAACTTGATGCAGTACCAGAGGGGAGGGGGAGGGGGGCACAGTGTCAGCATGTATGACAGACAGAAAGACAGACAGCTACTGAGAAAAAGAAGAAAATAGGAATACTATAGTCTATGTGTGTGTGTGTGTGTGTGTGTGTGTGTGTGTGTGTGTGTGTGTGTGTGTGTGTGTGTGTGTCAGTGGCAGTAGGTTGTGTAATAATTATGTTGCCTCATAATGGGGCCTGAGACATCGGTTCACACACATTTCTATTGCACGATCGTTATTATCTCTCCTCTGGATTTACAGCAGCAGACTGATGTGCGTTTGTGTGCATATTCAAACGGGCAGCCAGATTATTAAAAGATGGGTATTGAGAGAGAAAAAAAGAAGAACAAAAAAGGGATTCAGACAGAGACCAAGTGCTGATCTTTCATTATTCATGTCTGGTTTAGTGGCGGTGTTCTGCCACCGTGGAGAGAAGGAGTAAAGAAGTGAAACGGGAGGAAGAAGAGAGAGAAGAGAGGAAGAGAGACACACAGTGGACAGGGACGAGGTAAAAATGGCTTGGAGAGAAACATTGTCTTTTTATGCTCTCCACTGGAACAGCTCATTACAAACCAGAGCAACAAAAGACAAGTGCAAAATCTCTCCAACTCACACTCTCACACACACACACACACACACACACACACACACACACACACACACACACACACACACACACACACACACACACACACACACACACACACACACTCTCTCTCTCTCTCTCACACACACACACAGGCACGACAGCATACAAAACAATCTACAGAAGCCCACAGAGGCGTAATTGACATGTTAAAGCACACAGTGGGAGACATAGATGGAGTTAGGTAGACAGAGAAAGTGGAAAGAGAAACATTTTGGCATTTGTCTGGCCTGACTGAGAGTATTCCAGTATGGAGGAAACTCTTTCTACTCCTTTTCCCCGCAGGCCTCGGTCTGCCTTTCAGCTCCCTCCCTCCCTACTCTCTCCCTCACCCTCTCTTACCCATTCACTTTCTCCACAGCCCTCCCCTGCTGTGGATTTACACCCGCCTCCTCCAAATTCCACTCCGTTATTTTCATGTTGGGTAATTTCTGATTCTGCCGATGTTTATTCATGCCCGAGGTTCTGAGAGAGAGATAAAAAGCCAAGTGCTGAGCTGTCCCAGAGGGCTGGGAGGGCATGTGCATCAACACCGGTGGAGCTTACTTACAGCACATGTTTGCACTCACGTCGATACCGAGAGAGTGTTCGGCTCGTGAAACACTGCTATTGTTTGTCGAGGGGGAAATCATTTTTATTTTTTGAGATGTCAGTGACCCTCATCTGTCAAGCAGTGTTTATCATGATGTCATGTTTTTATGTCACCCCATCGGTCTTCATTTCTCTACAGGGATGACAGGGATGTACATAGATGAACTCCCCATGCTCTGCTATTTTGAGTGCACTGTAAAACATTTCAAGCCAGTTCAACTTGCAAATGAAAGTTCACCTGCTGCCTTGAAAACGTAAGTTAACTCAACTTGAAATTTCCTTTGATTCACCGAGAAATTAAAGTTCATAAGGTTGATGTAACTACAACGTTCTAGTTGTCTCAACATTATGTTTCAAGTTGTCAGAGTTCAGTGAACTTGTTGTCCCTTGTTGTTTAAACTTGATCCACCAAGTTAAAACAAAGATTGTTTTTACATACAGTATCAGTTCAAGAAAACCCAGCATGCATTGATTTGAGTGATTTGCAGGTGAAAGACATCTGAACTGAGCTGTTGTAAGTTCTAAGTAACCTCAATGCCTAAAATAACTGTAACTTTCGATCACATTTAGTCCAGACTCAATGGAGACGTCCAGATGTCTTTCCACCTGCAAATCATCGTTACTTGGTCGGTGACCTCTGCTCTTAAAGGCCCTGGAAACATATTATCCTTAAACAGCCTCCTCGTAGGAGAGATGGGGTCCTGCATGAACACACTATGTTATGTTGGAACAGATTTATTTTGTGCAGCATTTGATCTGAACTGAAAATCTTATGACACAGATCTGATGAAACCCGCTGCCACGATCCCATCAAAGAAGATTAGCTCAGTATTTTAATGTTAAACTCTCAATAAATAATGCTTCAAATGTTTTGACTCTAACTTTGCTTACTTAGCAATACATTTTAAATGTTAAAGACTAACCCAGGTTTTTGTAGGCTTTATTATTCATTAATTATTAACTTAAAAGGATAATGTACCTGAGACATAAATACATTTTCAATATTTGCAGGGACAAACCTACTTCAACCACATGGAATTGATATGTCATGTATATGACAGAACCCCATATAATGAAGATTACTAACACACAAATGTGTGACATAATGTTCGTTCTGTCCCTTATATAGACTTAGTTTTATGATCTATAACTAATGTAGTCTAATACAACACTCCGACAGTAAATTCTACCTTCGTGCCATTGTACACATGTAAGAAAGTCCTCTTGAATGTAACAAATGTAAACTATTTATTGGTCTGCCCATCATCAATGAATTAGCAGAACAATGACGAGGGAACATGTCTGGAGCACGAGCACCACCTGCTGGACGCTGAGTGCAGGTGCACCATATTTTGGCCAGATGCAGATGTGACAGAATAATTTGGGTCAGACGATAGTAGGCGGCTCCAAAAGAGTGGAAATGTGTTTGTTATAGCACGGTCATTCATTTAGTGTATTTCTGACTCGATTTAAAAAATAAAAAATAAAGAATAAATAATGGAATAATCCCTGCTCCCAATCACTGATGTTATTTATGTAACAGAATGAACACCCGCCTGGGGAGTCTTGATACGGAGCCTTTCCACCGCTAGATGGAGAAGTGGGGCAGAACAGCGGAGAGAATGGTCCTTTCTCCTCCAGTAGGAGAGCTGGATTTGATCAAAATTCTCGGCTGCACGTATACACTCCTCTTCTGCAGCCCTGAAGCAGACCGCCTGGTTCCTTGGACGTCATATGATAAGGCTGGAGGAGAGCCAGCGGGGGGCCCAAGTTTGGAGAGGAGGACCTATATCTCAGTCAACGCGCGCAGCCAGGGCCCCCTTTATCTCCACAAGGGAGGCGTATCCTTTCCCCTCTCCCACTCCCCTTCACATACCACTCTCTCTCTCTCTCTTCTCTCTCTCTCTCTCTCTCTCTCTCGCCCATACACTAACTACACTACAACCTGCTACAGACGACGCCCCACCGCCCATGAGAAATCCACTTAGTGCGCCGTGCGTCCTTTTCGCTCGAGAGGAAACCATTGGGGTTTTATTATTGTCGGGCTGCGCGCTCACGCTGCCCACGGCATCACCTCAGCAATATCAGAAGGGGTGCCAGCCAGAAGAAGAAGAGGAGGAGAAGGAGGAGGAGGAGGAGGAGGGGGAGAGGAAGGGGTGTTAGCGTATTCCGAATTGACGCTCAGAAATAAACAGCCTGTTTTGGAAGACGTCCGTGGCGGGAAGGGAAAGGGATCTGCAACTGAGTAAGTCGTGATTTACAGTGTCTTCCTGAAGATGCTTTTTGGTGGCTTGTGCAGCGGCGCAATATTTAAGCCTCAAGCCCCGGCAGCATCCTTTTAACTCGGGCTGGAGGCATGCTAGAGCGGGATGGAGACGAGGTGTGTGTGTGTGTGTGTGTGTGTGTGTGTGTGTGTGTGTGTGTGAATAAACAAGGACACTATTGCTGGTGTAATTCTGCACTGGTGAAATTCCTCTCTGTAAACACGGCCGCTGCACTGTAATATGAGGTAACAACTATGTAATCACGAGAGGCGCAGCATCCTTCAAGGGACATGAATGCAAATTCGAGATAACACGAGCTCACAATAAAGTCACGCGCTGGTTTGCGGGTAAAAAATACATGTCACGTCAAAAGCCCTATTCGATGCCCCAGAGGGCTGCTTCACTGTACTGCACTTTAGAGCCGTGACACAGCCAGGCCAAACAGGTGTAACGGGACGACATGTTGACGCGAGTCCTTTGGTAATGCATCGTGTTGTATCGATCTGTGTGGCGAGGAGAGGCGTTCAGGATGTCTGTTTTTTTCTGCCTCTACGGTGCATTTCTCAGCCCCGCGCACGGTCGTCGCTGCGCGGGCTGAGGGATGCTGACCGGGCCGCGGGCTGTGGAGGAGAGTAACGGGGTGTGTGTTGTGATGTGAGCAGCCTGCTCCAACATGGCGCTCGTGAGCAGAAAAAAAAACCTTGGCCATTACATACTCCTGTCTGGAATTTGCACTGTACAGTGGACCAGGCGGGCGTTTTCTTGTGTGTGTTATTTTTTAGGATAGCAGAGAATGAGAGTGTGCATCCCCCATTTAGCTCAAATTCATTCCAGCTCATGTTGCCACTGGTGATATAGTCTGGCCCCTCTGTCCTCCCAGAGTATCACATTTGCCTGTGTGTGTGTGTGTGTGTGTGCGTGTGTGTGTGTGTGTGTGTGTGTGTGTGTGTGTGTGTGTGTGTGTGTGTGTGTGTGTGTGTGTGGGTGTGTGGGTGTGTGATCTTTCTGTTTCTATTCCAGTCTCTGAATAGAACAATATCATTTGGACTGACTCCTACATTTTTTGACTACGCTTTCGTGATAGTGTTTGATCACAGCAGGTGACACCAGACAAACAGTGTGTGTTGTGTCCATTGTTTTCTCTCCTTGGTGTCTGGCCTGTGAACAGACATCACTGTTGTGTACAAACGTCCTTGTTGACACACACCGCTGTGTTCACGACGATGGAGTCTGCAAACGTAACACACCCATTGCATTTCTGAGAGCGCGATTTCTCGAAGTACAAGACGCTGAATCGTTGTTTTAGTCATCTTAGCTAAAGTGACACCTGTTTGAGTGACTCCTCTGTCATGGCAGTTCCATCTGAGGTGAATTGAAGCAAAGCATCTTAGTTTGCAATTTCACAAGTGCAAGGAATGTGTTTTGGTGAAATGATTAGAAATAAAAGTGTTCACCACTGTCAGTATTCTGGCCTGTCCTTACTTTTTAGAAATGTGGCAGAAGAAAAGCACAAGAGAGGACCAGAGTCAATAAACAAAGTACATTAAGGAGGGATTACAAGATGAGCGGCACTCTGCGCCCTGTTTGTTGTCTGTTCTGTCCCCTGTAGAGGCCTCGGCCTCACCCCGGCTGTGTGTGAGCCCAGGGTCTATATCCGGGCGGCCGCTCTGTGTTGTGTCAGCGACTGACCGTATAGAGCTGACAGCACTTGTCTTGTCCAGCCAATCATCGTGCGGCATTATGAATCTGGACAGCCACATTTCTGTGCGTCAGGTTTTGTGTGCTTTGTGTGTGCATTTTAGTCTGTCTTTGCTTGTTTGCCAGGAAAAAAAGATGGATGGTTTGTGTGTGTGTGTGTGTGTGTGTGTGTGTGTGTGTGTGTGTGTGTGTGTGTGTGTGTGTGTGTGTGTGTGTGTGTGTGTGTGGTTGTCTCCTGGCCCAGGGTGGATCTGTGTTCATCAATTTAGATAGGGGAAATGGGCTGGCAACCGGAAGGTCATAATCTTGGACTATCAATGAAAAATTAGGTGAAACGTGAATAAGTGACCCTCTTTTCTACCAACCAACTACAGTCAAAGTCCCCAACAGAAGTCCTCTGTGAGCTGAACTGGAAGGAAACTAGTCCTACTGGAGTGAAAGTGTGAAAGCATTGCCAAAAAGAGCTCATAACTGCCCTGATAAACACAGCTCAACGGGCAAGGCAACAGTTTTGTTGCTCATATTGCTTACCTAATGCTCACGTACACCACAATCAAGTCACACATGCAGCCACACACATCTTTATCTTAACAATAAATCAAATTGATGCATGCGTGTGGAAGGACAACAGAGCCTCCCGGCAACTCGTAAAATAGTCACAAATTACACAGGTACACAACGAAATTACGCAAAGAAACAAAATTGAGGTTTAGGCAACAAAAAGTAAGGTTTAGAAAAAAACGTCATGGATTGGCTTAAAATAGTATACAGTTAGGTTAAGGCAACACAGAATAATGAGTTTGATTGAGGAAAACCGTCACAGACGATATGTTAATGCAACAAATCCTACCATTAGGGGCCTTTCTCATTTAGCAGTTTCACATTTCCCCTTCAGGAGTTAGTGATCAAACCCATCCCATAAACAACTGTTTGCTAACACGTTCATCATATCATCTTTCAGTAAAAGGCTAAAGTAAGACAGTGCTGTGTTCACAGCTTGTTTCCACGGCACCCAAGAAGAAAAAAGCCGCTAATGCATGTTTAATGAAAATGCCAGGGGGTTAAAGGTAACTTCCACATTAAAAGTGTCACAAAACTAATATTTTGCTTTCAGCATATCGCGCTACAACCACTAAATGCATGACTGCAATTTGCGAGCATTTCAGTGGCAGAGCTGGTTGGTTCAACACCATTAGCCTCTCGCGGGTTCACATCCTGCCCCGCGCGAGTAGCCCCACAGTGATGGATATTGTTAATTATCCTCAATGACCTTACTGTCATTAAGAAACAATGTATGCAGCGGTTATGAAATCACATCAGCGTGGTGTAGTCAAGGAAGATGTATGTACGTGCTTTACGGAAGCCCTTACGGCTGAAAGATGGAAGTGGAAGGTAAAAGTGAGAGTGGAAGTGAAAGCTTTTATACGAGTAACATCTGGGCAGATGTTCGAGATGTGAAATGTGATTTGATAATGCGATGCAATCTGCCTTGGCCTTTCTGCCTCCTTTGTTTTTTTCTCTTTCTATTAATCTCTGTCTCCTCTTTTCTTCCTGGATAGTCACTTTTTATAACTTTTCTTTCCCGACTGTCTCTCATTACAACCCCCCCCCCCCCCCCCCCCCCCCTCCCTCCTCCTCCTCCTTGCTGCTTTGTCATGACAGATAAGGCGAGAGAGGATTTGTTTTTTCTCTCTCTCTTCCCAGCAGTTGGTCTTTCTTCTGATAAACTGTCATTTTTAGCCACTAAGTCATTTTTATCTCAGAAGGAAATGTGCTCAGCGGTGTGTGTGTGTGTGTGTGTGTGTGTGTGTGTGTGTGTGTGTGTGTGTGTGTGTGTGTGTGTGTGTGTGTGTGTGTGTGTGTCTTATGCACTCCTCCCTAAGCACACCCGTGCGCTCATATGACGGTGTTGTTGCAAAGATGCTATCAAGAGCACTATTGATAAGTAGACTGTAGATAACCTGAAACTAACACCATACACACATTCACATCTGGTTTAAGGGGGAAAGGGGTAGAATGAATGGAAGCTATTGTCCTCTTATAAATGAAGGATAGTTGTATTTTATTTTGTATGATCCCAGAAGAGATTGGACAGGGTGATCTTGGACAAACATACTTAGCATTAGCAATTCCTGAGCCTCTGGAGGGTCTTAAGTAGGAATTGGGATTTTGCCATAAGGGAAGGCCCCTATTTGGCCTAATGGTTCCTGTGTTAACATTGAGAGGCTGCTCCAGTAATGCAGGTCCGAAGGCTTCCTCCATCCGGATATATAGAGTAGGCTGATTGACCGGCGAGCACACCGGACACCAGTCTGTAAACACAAAAGCGATGCTGTCAGCAGGCACTTTTGATGCTAATCGATACTTAGAACAACCAACCTATTTAAGCTGCTTCAACTCTCTGAGCTTCTTGAAATATGTTCAAGAAGCATCAGTTAGGGAAACAAATGGGCTTTTGTACCATTTCTGTACAACATTTTTTGTGATCTGCCAGCATTCCTAAAGTGCTATCAAATGTTCAGGACATTGGGTATTTATTCACCCAAGATGTTTTATTGCATTGCCTGTATACGTTTAAATTAAGGCATGCGTGAACATCTTCACAAGGGACACATTGTCTCAATGTCGGCCTCCGTTCTGCCATTTCTCTACCTGTCCACCAGATGCCCTAGGACTTTCCCACCTGCTGCCACTCCTTCCTGCCTTGCAGAAACCCATTTCCTGCCATTCCCATCACCTGTCCCTCCCCGCCCGCCTGCTCAACTGTTCCCCATTTCACTCATTAATCTCCCAGTATGTATATATAAAAGCCAGCCCATTTCCATCCACATTTTGCCAGATTGTCCAGTTTGCAACCACTTGTGAGTCGTGCATGGGTTCAAGGTTTCTGTTATTTCTGAGCCGTTGCACGCATTGTAATAAATCCAGTTGTTCTAGTGTTGCTGTGTCGTGAGAAGCAGGAGCAGGGAGACTGAACTCTTGTTGTCAAGATGGCACGTTGTAGAGATGCTGTTTTAGTTGTTAAACCAAGTGACAACCACGAGTGCAAAGTGCTGTAATGGGAAGTTCCTCCGGTGGCCACTAGAAGCTGGTTTCAAAATAAAAGTCTCTATTCTGACTTGACAGGCTTGCTTTGTCTCAGGGCTCCAACTAATTATGTTTAACAATGAATACTCCAATCATTGTCTTCATTAATCGATTGTGTTTATGAAATGTCAGAAATTTCCATAATCAATTCAAACTGCTCTTTTATTCAACAGTCTAAAACCCGAAACAGTGTTTGCTATCAAACATGACAAGAAAAGGATAAAGTCTGCACATTAAAGAAGCCGTAAATTAGACAATATGTCATTTTTGCTTGAAAGATAATCTGTTTAATTGTTCATCAAAGTGGTTGGCACTTTTCAGTCAGTTGAATAATTGACTAACTACTAATTGTTGCAGCTCTATATCGTAGTACGGCTAGCATGCGTATGTCCCTCCCCATTGCATTGTTTTTATTATGGTCATAGACCTTTTCAGAGCCTTTGTTTGTTGTCTTCTAGCAGCTTTGTGATGTTGCTCCACACAACCAACGACTTTCGCCATGCTGGTTATTACCTCTCAATTTATGTCAACTTCTCCTTTTGTGTCCAGAAGCTGCAGGAACTTCTGCCTCTGTTGTCTCTTTGTTGTGATGCAGCTTGTAAATCAGAACAGGTCGTTCATCAGGCGGGGAGCTAAAAGGCCGTTATTCCACTCAGGTGTCATGGTTGTCTCTCCTTCCCGTTGCCCAAATTTGGATTTTCCAAAGCAATGAACCGAACACAGACCTATCTGTGACATCAGAGACGCCATGCCTCTCCGTGCGGTGGCTGGAATCAAGACGCAGCGATCGATTAAAGTGTCACAAGAACTGCAGACTCCCCCGGATGTATAAAAGTTAACAAGCAAACACAACGACTGAACAGATTTGAAGCGTAAAGGTTTACTGTCGTGGACGTAATGAAGGTTGAGTGTGGTCAAGTGAAGAAATGTGACGAGTCCATGTGGAGGAATAAAGAAGAGAAGAGACGGGACTTACAAAGAGACCGAACAAGACAGAGGCGTTTCTAGAAGGAACTGATAAAGAACTTAAAACTATAAAATATGGTCCAACAGCGTCTGACGCCCCCTTCCCCCACACCGATCTAACACAGGGCTTTACGGGACTTCATCCAATCACTTCTTGTCACTTTTCCGGACACCAAAAGTCTGACAATCACAGCCACTTGAAGGCAACGTTTTTCTCATGTGTGCACAGCTCACAAAGTAGGCCGATTTGACCTCTAAAGCTCTCCTCTTCATTCTTTACACAACTACTGTCACGTGTTATGTGGGCAAACGTGATGAAGGCCTTCAAGGAGAGATCGGTTGACATTTTAATCACGTTCTACACACCCGCGACACCAAAAGCAGGCATGATTGTTTGCTTGTCGAAGAATATAGCAACAACAACAAAATAATTAGGTGGTGCAGACGATCCCTGTCCCTAAGTGAAACCAGATATTTTCATCACTTTCAAACTCCACCACAAAACACTCTGGGGCTTCGCACTGATTTACTAAATCAAATCAATTCTGTAGTCATGGACAGTCTCCAAACGGTTGTATAACCCTAGTGATGTCACCGAGTTATCTCAGCTTGGGCTTAAAGATGTTTGGGTTACACGTGAGCGCCGTGTACAAACCGCTATTTGCCGCTATTTGCCTCAGGTGTATTATGGGTAGTCAACGTTTCTGGAGCTTGACCGAGGATAAAACACTACAGTAAAGAACTGAGAGCCACCTCCTCCTGACCCCCTCATCCCGCCTGTGGATGTTTCAAACCATGTCTCTCCTCTGTACTGACAGAGCTTTATTTATGAGGTGACCTCTTGGGGGGGGGTCGAAGGAGCTTTGCCTTCTGACCCCTGTAACACTAACATGTGACCTCAGCGGACTTCCTCAAATTTTTATTGGCAGTGCACTGTTTACGTTCGGCAGAATTTGTGTTGCGCCTCAGATAGAAGGACGCGGAGCTGAATGTGTGATGGGGAACAAGTCGTGGTGTGCGTGCTGACCCGGGACGATTTTGTGTGTGTGTGTGTGTGTGTGTGTGTGTGTGTGTGTGTGTGTGTGTGTGTGTGTGTGTGTGTGTGTGTGTCTGTGTGTCTATGTGTGTGTGTGTGGCCTGGGCAAAAGAAAAGGCAGGGAGGAGTGTTGTTGTCCCTGTGCTCTTTTGGCCTGGAGGAAGGAAGCGGTGGAAGTGGGGAGCAGAGAGGAGGAGAAAGAAGTGCCACTCCAACTCAGTGAGTGTGAAGGAGATTTCAGATTAGTTTCCTCTTTTAGACCCTCGTAGTTCTCTAATGCCGGGTCTGGCTCATTAAGCTCTAGAGCCATTTTCACAGCCATTATTCTTTCTGAAGAGGACTTTTTTTTGCAGTGTGTGACCTGACTAGTATAAGTGAGCAGTAGGTTGTTTTTTTGTCAAAACTGTTACGTCACTCGGGTGTCCTTTGTCCGTTTATACACTGGTATTTGCTTTTTTTTAAATTCAAGAATAGCCAGAAATCAAGTTCACATCTCGGATTTGTCCAGATTTTAAATAATAGCAAGTAATTACATTTGTCCTTGGCCTCTAAATTCCATCTTTTTTTTCCAGGTTTGAGTGCGTGTGCTTGTGTGGGGGGGGGGGGGGGGGGGGGGGGAGTTTCATTATGACTTAACTATTAGTTAAGTGGTTCTTGCTGTTATGAATTACCATCTGAGTGAACACATTTATCTTCGCAAGGAGGGAAATGTAGAAATACGTTATTACTGTAGATGCCTCATGCCAGTATTGGATAACTAGATCCAATAGAAGCTATTTTCAAGTTTTTTTGTGGTAATTTGTTACGTGATATGATTTTTTTTTCTGCTTGGCTTCTTGTCTCGTCTTCATAATGTACCTGTTACTGCAAGTCATCGCCTCTCTGTTCTCTGATTGGTGAACGTCATACAGCAAGTGCGGAAGCTGATGAACAGTTGACCCAGCATGCCCAAATCGGCCAATGTTTTGACATAAAATAAGTAATGTTTCAATGTTTGAACCGAATGACACCGTTTTTTGACTGAAACTCCTTCCTAACAGGTCAATGCTTTGTTTTATTGTGATTCCGATTATTCAGGTCCTACTCTTTCCAAAAAGGTGTCTTATTAGTATGTGGGCTGTTGTTAAGGCCCTCAACCATACAGTTTTAAAAGCTCGGGGACCGCTCAAGGAAGCATTTTTGGTGAATCTTGCTCATAATCATGGTAGATGTTCATACTTATGATCAAAATATGGTATAAAATTAATTTCTTTGAAAATAAAAGAAGATTTGGCAACAAAATTCTGAAAGAAATCATATAAAATAACACAACTATTAGAACTCATTTGGGGTTCATACGACTACTTGAACATGGGGAACAAGAGGTACAGAAGGAAAAACGACCCTAACGGTCTATCGTGCTTAAAAGATTTTAAAGCAGTGGTTCTCAAACTGTGGGGCGCGCCCCTCTAGTGGGGTGCGGAGGTATTACAGGTGGGGCGCGGGGGGTTTGGAAATGCCGTTTTATTTATTTAGAATCCTTTATTTAAATCCCACAGTGGCTAAATTATTCTCTGCATTTTCCCATCATAGTAATTAAGGAGCACTGGGCTGTTGTGAAGCACCCGGGGAGAAACTGGGGTTCAGAGTCTTGCTTAAAAATCTTGCTCAAATATTCAGCATGGACCATTTTGTTACAATTTTGTTGGGGCATGGACATTTGTCTTCCTCCAAAGTGGGGCGTGCCAAAACAAGTTTGAGAACCACTGTCTTAGCGAGAGGAGAGTTTTAAATCCATGTTAGGTCATCATGATATCCCAAAACTAATAAGCTCAACAGGGTTATCATTCATTGAGCGCCTTGGACAGGAAGATAATCACTTTTAGGGCATTTCAGACCAGATAGAGAGTGTGCAAAGTGACTGCTGGTGCCAGAGGACCGTGATGCTATTAGAAGAGGCTGCTGGTTGCTCTATGCAGGAACGTAATGTGTTCCTGGAAATCCTACAGCAGCAGTGCATTCAACCAGGAATAGGGCTGTCATTAGTCCGTTTTTTCCCCCTGACTTCTCCTGCCCTGCACCGGCCTTGAGATATTGACAAGAAACATCCCTGGTTTTAGTTTGTTATTTGTATGCAGACTGCCAGAGAAGCGGGCTTTCTCCCTCAGTGCTGTTGATATTACATGTATCTGTCTCAATATGTTTCTGCTGGCCCGTCTGTGAGTGGCTCCCTGGATGTCTTCTTTTCTCTGTGATAAATGTAATTACTCTTCTAACCCATGTTGCACAGATGCTTGTCTTTGAGTCTGCTTTCCTTTCCCCTTGTTTGTCCATAATTTATGAGGGGAGGCGGCAAGACGCAAGCCTGTGATGTTCCGACAAGGTGGTTCATATCTTTCTCCCCCAATGCATCTTAAAAGATGCATTACAGCTGTAGGCCAGAGGTTACAGAAGCAGGGCTGTATGGGTTTGAGGGACAAGCTTTGAACATTTGAGCACTAAACTATCAGTTGGTCAGTGGACATCTGTTGTTCACTTTGGCACGAGCTGGGTAGTTTTGATCGTAACTCACAGACCCACACAGCTGTTTTTACACTGTTATTGAGGGTTGATTGTTTTGAAATACAGCGTTTTATGTTTTGGCACCAAAGCCGTCAGATTTGTACTCTCAAAAACATATTTTTTTAGCAGATAATTCCTAATTTGAATCTCACTTTTGATTACTACAAAGTAGTCTTAACTCAAGGTCAACTAACTAAACTCACTCACTGTCTTCATCAACGGAGTCATGCTGTGATCTGTGGAGCTAGTCAGGAGATAGCAGCTAAAACAGGTGATAGCGTTGGAAAAAGCTTGTAAGTCAACCACCGTTTCTCAAAATCAGGGAAGAACTTTTTGTTGATTTTTGACTATTTTGTTGAGGCAAATATCTCATATAATTTCTTTGGGTCAAGACTAAATTTAACACCAGTGGATATTCAAAGTTTGTCTTATTTTCTTAAAAATGGTTGGAGAAAAAGAACATGTATATGGTCTCCAATTAGATGCTGATTGGCTTTGCAACAGGGTTTTTACACTGACAAATTAGTAGCTGGGAAATATTAGGTTAAATTGACTGAAGATTTTTGTTCATGTATAATTCACATGCAAATAAATTGTCTGTGAACTGATGAGCCTGTTAATATGAAATAGTGTTAAGAAATCAGGAAAAAATTGAAATGAAGAAAATACAGAGCCCTGTGACATTTACTTTGTGTCAGACGTAACTCTCTTATTGGGACGTTTTGCTGTCACCAATACACTTTTGAGTAGCGTGAGTGAAATGTGATCTATAAACTGTTTTATTTTTTCAGGGGGGGAGGTACCCTGCATTTTTCACAACTGATGTTTCCAACAGCGGTTATTAATTAAAATAATATAAAAACCTGTCATAGCTCGTCTCAGCTGATGCTCACGGTGACCTCTCTCGGGTCAGGGTGGCAGTTCTAGGCCTCCTTCATACCACCGATGAACTGATCCAGATGCTCAGTCAGCTAGCTGCTTCCACCGCAACCCGAGGGCTGGGAAGGGAAGGAGATTAAGGGAGAAAATAAGTCAGAAAGCACTGTCAAGAAACAGCATTAATAAACAGTACCTGGATGAAGCACATCGCAACATTACGTACAGCATTTTTGAATTTGGAGCCTTATTGCGCTATTGATTAATTTACAATGCTGGCTTCTCTTATTCGGCCTCATTTTAGTCTAATTTTGCATCTCCAGATGGTTTTATTTTGTGCAGAGGGGAAGGCGAAAATTCAAAAGGATGTGTGAACTAGACAGTACAGTGTGTGTGTGTGTGTGTGTGTGTGTGTGTGTGTGTGTGTGTGTGTGTGTGTGTGTGTGTGTGTGTGTGTGTGTGTGTGTGTGTGGTTTTCCCTTTTCCCCATGTGATGGTGATGTGGTTTTGATATAAGAGCAGAGATCAGTTGGGGATTTGAATGAGTGCATTAATTCAGCATGTCACAAAGCATCCTCCCATAATAAACCCCGGAGGTGTTTGTGAGTCGTACAGCTTCCTGTGATTGGAGAGTGTGAACTCACATGCATGACCAAAAAATGTATGCCTCTTTATGTTTTAAGAGGAGCCATTGTTGCTGCATTGCATGCTTTTGTGCGGTCGCAAGGGCAAGATAGAAATAATGTTCTCGATTGATATGTTCACAATCCGAGCTTTGTTATTATTCATTTGGTGAAATGATGCAAGCAAACTCACAGTAACAGTGGGCGTCCTGGCCACTCATCAGGAGGAGTGACACGATCAAATGGTTTTAACACATTTTACTGGCTCTGCAGGGTGGGTGTGGAGCTGTGTAGAGGAGTTGTGTCATAGTTGTTTCGTAAGAGTTTGGTGTGGACCAGTGCATAGGGTTTAAAACCCCATATGTGCTGTGATACAGTGATTCAGTTTGGACTGGAAAAGGCGCCCTGCTGGTAAGATGTTGCAGCGGCTTCGTGTGCTTCGTCAGCCACCTCCAATCTGTGGAAAGAGTGTCTTCACACATTATTGTCACACACTGTTTAGAGGCTCTTATCATGACAAAATAATGAAATCAATGTAAAGGTAACATGTGTCATCCCTAATGGTTCTATATGAGTCGTACATTCCCCTCAACTAACTTCATCAAGTGAACAAGACGATCTCAACCATGCTTGAAAGAGTAATGTTTCATATAATGAACGTCATCATGCATTGAGTCAAATGATCCATTTGTCTTAAACTATACTCATTGAGGATTATTTTGCATTTGATTCTCAAGTTATCGATGGATCTTTTGGTCTATCGTTTGGTCTGTAAAATGGGAGAAAAACCTAAACAACTCTTCAAAGTGTCTCACACCCTTCAGTTTTTTTTCAATTTGTTGATAATCAAAATAGTCAACAATTAATTTACTGCTGATCCATTCATAGATTAACCGAGTAATTATTTCAGATCTAATCTTAATGTCAATATGCAAAAGTAATTGGATTTAATTTGAAAAATATACATTTTTGGCAGCCAACAATTCTCATGTTTAGTGGGGAAAAGTTATAGATATTATACTCATCCCTTTAAAAACACACAGCCCTTATGGAGACTGTGACTTTGGGGTCGCACTAGTAAATACCCCCCTCCAAAGCTGTAATGAAAGTAACACCCCTGTAGATAAAGTCCTATACAACACCCCTGTAAATAAATTGTTGGTTCATTTTATATAGGAATGTCATTTAATTCCCTATTATAAAAACATCTTATCGAGAGATAAAGTCAGCTATTAACTACAGGGAAAAAAATACAACTTGATGTCAGATTTGTGATGTTTGAAGGAGCTGCACTGTTCTAGCTCTGTCCTGTCTCAGAAGAGCAACAAGTGCTTCTCTACTCTCGCCTCAGCTGTGCTTCAGTCCATCCTCCAGCTCATGGTCTGGAACCCATTAGAGCAGGAATCTCCAGCAGCGCCCTGCTAGCACATTAGCATGCCTTCTCTGGCTCTCCCTAAGAGGAAAGAGACACTGACTTAGTGCGAGCAGACATATATTTAACCTCAGTCACCGGGGGAAGCCTCTGGAAGGTAAATGGCTGCTGAGCGAACGCGAGGAACGTTGTTTGTCACTGTGTGTCATGTCTGATGTCAGCGGTCATGTGGTTGAATCTCTCTCTCTCTCTCTCTTTCTTAAGGATGGCTGAGGTGTCCCAAGAGGAGAAACTCCAGGCCATCGCTGTAAGTTATTTGTGTCTGTCTCGTCCTTTCTCTCTCTTGTACACACACACACACACACACACACACACACACACACACACACACAGAGTGCACGTCAGGACACACTGATGGCTGTAGTAACAGCAAATCATTGCTGCTTGTCAGGATCTGACCGCCCGCCTTAATGACTCAACCTTTTAGATCCCATATCCCTCGACCATTAAGGACATGGAGAGCTAATGCAGCGGCTCTCAGCATCTCTCTTCCCTCGCTCTATTGGTTTCATTCTCTCTCTCTCTCTCTCTCTCTCTCTCTCTTTGTCTTTTCTGACAAACAACATCTATAGGTTCTCTGCCCAGTGTAATTATGTTTGTTGAGATATACATCTTCACAAACCGTTGAGAATCAATGGCAGACAATGTTACCGATGCACGTTTAAATTTGTTTTTGTGAGCGATTTTATAAAAGAATTGCACAACAATGTAATCTGAATTTGCTGAAACGTCAACACTTTGAGATATCCATCCAGGTACTTCATGCAGTATGATAAATACACTTTTTTTTTATCAACGTTAGGATCGCAAAACAAATCAATATCAATTCAATTCTTATCAACATTTCAGACATTTTTCACGAAAATTGACTTGTGACATATGCCTATAAACATACAGCACATATACGGTAACTGTACACCGACTTTCCGCTCATTCTCTCCACTCTTACTTTTCAGAAACACTAACAATAAACATTAACTGACACATAATGTACTCAGTCTGTGTGTGTGTGTGTGTGTGTGTGTGTGTGTGTGTGTGTGTGTGTGTGTGTGTGTGTGTGTGTGTGTGTGTGTGTGTGTGTGTGTGTTGTAACAGGACAAAAGGAAGAGGCAGACAGAGATTGAAAACAAGAGGAGGCAGCTGGATGATGACCGACGACAACTCCAGCATCTCAAGGTACACACACACAAACACACACACTCCCACTCCCACATGCAAACACATGCTCACCTTTTGCACATGGCCTATTTGTACTATTGCACTTGTAAGAATAATTTTGCTTGCTTATTTGAAAATACAACTTTAAAAAGAAAAGTCTGCAAATAGGTGAAAACAGGTTTGCTAATGTTTGGAAGTGACTGAGTTGGTTAGCCCCAGCCCAGTCAGGGGGGTTGTGATGTTCTTCTTTATTGCAACCTT
>JBAMJR010000610.1:290000-322500 GCA_038501785.1 Myoxocephalus aenaeus
AGACCCCCAAGAGAGAGGTGACGGGGATCGAGGCCAAGCTGCTGGGTCCCAGTCCCGACCAAGCCAGTGCAGACAACCCCGTCACCCTGGTGTTCATGGGCTACAAAACCGTGGAGGAGGAGCAGGAGTCCCGCGCGGCGATGGAGGGCGTCGACGGCAACGTCAAGGCCGAGTTCGTCATGATCGAGGATGGCGAAGGGAAGGCCGGAGGGGAGGCGGCCACGGAGGAGCAGGCCCCGCCCAACGGGAGCATGGCGGATAAAGAAAATGCCAACGGGGACGGGGAGGATGGAGAGAAGGAAAAGGAGAAGAAACAGACCTGCAAGTGCTGCACGGTCATGTGAGCTGTGTGCGTGTGCGTGTGCGTGTGTGTGCGTGTGCGTGTGCGTGTGTGTGCGTGCGTGTGCGTGCGTGTGCGTGTGTGTGTGTGTGTGTGTGTGTGTGTGTGTGTGTGTGTGTGTGTGTGTGTGCGTGTGTGAGGTGTGAGGGCGAGGGTGTGGGTTAGTACACACCTGCAGATGTGCAGGCATGTGTGCTATGGCACGAGTCTGTATTTGCAGATGTGTGTAACTGTGTGTGTGTGTTTGTGTGTGTGTGTGTGTGTGTGTGTGTGTGTGTGTGTGTGTGTGTGTGTCTCGGGACTGGGGGAAAAAAATCTGAAGTACAGTTACACCACCAATAGACCAACAATGAGAGCCAATACAAGCTCAAGCTACTACAACAAGAACCACAAAGACTCATAAGTACACTTTGCTCTGTATACTTTCTCTGATATGTATTTGACTTTTGATTTCTATTGATATTTTTCTATTTTTCTGTCTTGACATTTATATTGTATTCAGTATGTATATCTTTATTATGGGACTGTGTACTGTAAATTCATTGTTATTATTGTTGGGGGGGAAAAGAAGATGTATTCGCTCTCTGGATTGTACTGCTACACCGACTGGGGGAAATCTGGAAATGTCAAATCATTTAAGTCAAAACACTAAACTATGAAAGACACAGATACTTAAAAAAAATATATACAGTATATATTCATCTGTGTCGGCAACTATTTATCGGTCAATTTCATATTGCAATATTGTCTAAGATATTATTTTAAATAGTATTTTAATATATTGATATGAAATTATGTTTTATACAAGGTATTTATTGTTTTTGGTCCTCTATATCATCTCCAACCATTAACTGCATGTAAGCTTGTGAGCACTACCAGAATGGCGTTACGATCATAACAAGTGTCCGTGCTTCCTCAGCCTCGTACGTGCTCATATCTTTATAGTCACACACGTCTTTCTGTCAGTAACAGTTTACGAAAAATTGGCAATTTTAGAGATGTGCATTCAGCGTCAAAATAAATCTACAGCACGGAGATTAGAACAGCGGCCATATTGCCAACTGCATTAGCTTCTCATAGATATTATATGTGACACACACATGTACATGAAGATCACAGCTTTTTGTATTTTTTAAATAAGATGGATACTACTTTATGATCAATGGAGTCATGGCGAACCATAACCGCACCGATTAGACATGCTTAAAATAATTTAGTTCTCACAACATGTAGAGTCAATGTGAATCTTATGAGGTAGCACTGCATGAAGCCTTGCAACTGTTTTGACTTGTCTTGTCACTTGTTCGGTCTTAATTATACTCTATCACGTTCACCTGAATGTAAATCAATCCAGGGGTTAAATTGGGATTAGTTCTACCATGACGAGAAGTGGAGGGCTTGCTTAGCTCACAGTAAAAAAAAAAGAAGAAGAAGAAAAAAAAGCTTTTTGTCTCTTTATGAACCAAATAAAAATCGGATGATATACTGTAATTTCACTGTGTGTTGGTTGGCTGCTGGTTTGTGTCCTGCTCGCTCCCAGTTTAACCCCTGACTCTTTGTCTGTAGACGCCGGCCCGACAGCGCTCGAATAGATTTGCAGCAAAAGGAAGATTTGGGGCCATTTGAATAGACTTTTCTCTAATAATAATAATATGCCTTGAATCTTGAGTCTAAAAACACAATATAAAGAATTTGTTTGTGGCCAGGTGCCAGCGCTTTTTTTGTTGTTGCAATTATTGTATAAGAAACAGGCCTGATTCTAGAAGAAAAAACAGTCCAACCTTTTTTTTTTAAGTGCAGGATGCAAGTAGGCTAAACCGTAAATGTACACGATTAAAAGGCCTGAAAGACAATTTAAAATACACTTTGGCCCCAGTTCACTCATTTGTTTTGCAGACAGTATAGATGCCATTGACGTTCTGGGTCGGTGATGCTATGACACCAATGCTTCCACTACTCCCACCCCATCACCCCACTAAGGCTGAATCCACGTCACTGATTCACCCACACACCATCACCATCATCATCCTCATCCTCATCGTCACACACACACAGCCCCGCCGTCTATGCTTGGAGACATGCGGCTCAAAAACCTCTAAAGTTGGTGCTACTCCTGGGTCTCGTGACTCGTCGAACACTCTCCATCCACCAACTGCCCTTCAGCTCTCCCTCCCTCTATCTTACTCAACCCGCTGGTGAGGGGGATTGTGGGGATCTACTGCCTCCTAGATCCGTGGAATAAGAGTCTTTTCGCAACCATCAGTGCCGGATGCATTATCTCATGTCCCGCCTACATTTACCACCAGAGAAATGATCCCTTCTCACATTCCAAAAGAAAGGTCAACGGGCGCGGACAGATGAACTATAGTCTCTGCTTTCCATATGTACAATTCCACTGTATTTGTACAACTTGCCCCTTTCGATATTGACTCGTTTTGCTTTCCTATGGCCTCTTTGCGAGGCGGTATATTGTATTTGATGTGTGTATTTCTTTTTCTTTTTTTAAGATGACTATTGTTGGTGCCTTTGTCAGATTCAGTTGGTTAGACTTGTCTGTCTGCAGCCATTTTCAGACCAGGGTTTTTCCTGCTCTGCTCCCGGTCATGATGACCCAATGGAAACACTGTCTTCTACTCTGGAGGTGTACAACACAACTATGGTAGAATATTATTCTCATTTTTCCTCACGATAACTATAAATAAATGCAGCTCAGATGATCGGTAATATGCAGACTACTGTTGGTGTCTTGGAGAAGAAGAAAAAATGTTGTAACCTGTTGATTCTACTGTAACAGACGGATTACCTTTTTTATTCCACACAAATTTATCAAAAGCCAAACTATACATTTTTGGGGGGATACAAACTGTATGTGCAGTGTATACACATGTGTGCGTATCTATATGCATATGTATACATAGAAATACATGTAACTTTGTTGAGCTAAAAGCTTTGTTTAATTGTGGGTTCCCTGGGACAGCAGCAGAAAAAGCAACCTTGTGTTAGACCAATGCCTGTTCATCTATTCTGTGGTCGTCTCAATGTTTAATCTTGAATAAAACTACTGTTTGTTTACAGCAAGTCAGATAAGCGTGTATGTAATCAACTAAACGTATACACACATATTGCAGATAGAAGGATGCATCTAAGCAATGGTTAATGGTGTGTGTGTGTGGTTTCAGCATCTCTGCTGATAGAGACAGATGGACGACCTTCTGGTAAAAAAAAAAATAAGGAAAATAATTGTATGTAATTGTAATTGAAAATAACTCATGTATGGGGAATGAATCATTGTACAGTAAGGTGGGATTTGAGGAAAGATGTTAAAGATTAGATAGAAACATGAAATAGAGTTATAAAGAGCAGATCCACCGGTGGTAATGAGCATAAATGGCCTTGCATAGTCTATGGAGTGCATTACCCAAAACATGCCACTAGAGGGCATACTTATTCTGGAGTGGAAGTTAATCCTGTTACAGAATTGTCAAATATACTGTGAGACAAAGGCAGAGGGAGGCATTTAAACAAGGCATTCATCAGATGGAGGTCAGGTATGCACTATTCAACTAACAATAATTATACCGCTTTATGCTGCAGCAGTTCTGCCCCCAAAAACAACAATTAAAAGATTCATGTGAGGTCAATATGAATGTGGCAGATTCAGTTTGTGGACACATTCTCTGCGATGAGACAGATTGTGCCGTTCAATAGAAGCATAGCAGAGGTGTTCCACATCACGAGACAGATAATTATTTTAGGCCACACCCCTGACGACGCTTTTCCACGCTCTCACAGACACAGCAAGAAAAACCACATTGGTGAAATATTTAAAAAAAAGTAATTGGAAATAAAAAGGGAGGTGACATTTCTTTCATTTAAAATTACTTTGTAAGGATAAGAAGTCCTGATACAGGAATCAGGTCAATCAGCTCTATGAGGACAAAGTCTTATAACATATCAGTAAATTCCTTTCCTCTGTCATAATTTGTTAAAAGTAAATCTCCGCAGTATGAGACACACAAGTATTTCCTTCTTCTTCTTCTTCTTCTTCTTCTTCTTCTTCTTCTTCTAAATTTGCAAGCCAGGGTGTACATAAGTGCCTCCCGCTTGTGTTGTGCTTCCCCCTGTGATGATACCAGTGTGTATGCCTTTGCCTACTTGTATTGAGCTGTGCATCCTCACTTTAAACTGGTTATGTTGGTGACCTACTTCTGGTTTCTACATAGTAATAGTTGTGTCCTTCTTTTATTGTCACCCCAGAACTCTTTCCTTTCGCAATTTTAAACTATACTGTGTTTTTCTACAGGATACTTTCGACTGTTTGTCGACACTTGTGCTGACAAACAGTATCAGGGGAATTGCCAGCTTGATTGTGTTGTGCCCCACCAAAACCAGTAGTGTTGTTCACACGTTACACTGAGTGGTGACAAACTGCAGGCCGGGCGTGCCCTGAATCGGAATACTTCAAACCACCAGCAAATTTGAATGGATCCACAGAGTTTCGGTCAAAATGACTATATGTGTCCGGATTTGTTATTCTCCCAACACTCGATGACCAGTGTGGGATGAAGGTTCACCAGTATGCAAACATCAGCTTGACTCTATTCTTAAGGGAATTTTCTTATATTTAAAGTGGTGAAATCTACTAAACTAAGAACATCTACTCAAGTAGTGTGCATTTAAAGTTGAGGTATTTCTCTTTTTTTTCAACTTTAACTACATTTCAGGGGCCAATATTGTACTTTTTACTCCACCACATGCATGAGACAGCTAAATGTAAACCTACCATACAGATAATTTTATATAGAAAACACATGAGCATCTTCTTTAGATATGATCCATTGTAGATTAATCTACTCAATAATATATCAAAGTAGCATTGGTCCCAGCTTCTCAATACATCTTCTGATGCTACTTCCATAAGCCTGCACATTACTTATTAAATACTAAAATACATAGCACTCACACGGGCCATATTTCGGCATGATTTAAGATCATTTCGCCGATTCTGTACTCTTTCTGAGTACTCTTACTTTTAAACCGGACACAACACCGATGTTGTGGCTTATTTTAAATGCGCCACAAAAGACACTTCCTTGGTTTTCATCTTTGAAGGTGTGTTTATGCTGCTGACTATAAGTATAATCATAAGATTGTATGAGAGCGCGACTCAATAGTGCCGCAACAGCCCCGTCTTTAGGACGAACTCGACATTACTGGACGTCTTCTTCTTCTTTTATTTCATCAATACGTTGATTTTCTTTTTCTCACAAATAACCAGGCTATATACTCAAACAAACATGACGACTTGATATGATGTTCTGGAAATTTGCCGCGGCCTCCTTTTTTCCGTTTTTTTTCATCTATACAAAATGATAGTCGTCTTGTCCAATCACGACTCAAGGAGAAGCTTGTCCCCGCCTACTTTGGGCTCTTGAAAGTGGCTGGACTAATCAGCGCTCGCCTCCGTGTGTTCAGCCATTTTGTAAGAAAATCAAGCAAGTCTGCCGCCCTACCTTCGCTTCAGACCTGCAGTTTTTTTCTTGTGCAATGGACGGGTAAGTGAAAAAGAACCACACTTTAGACTTCTTTATTTAACGCAAACCCACCACCGTGTTAACCATTTCCATATCTATGTTGCTTATTATGATATATTTTGATCGCGGCGGCTACTTCACGTAACCGTTAAACCGAGAAAGTTTTGAAACATTTTTTTTCTTCCCTCTACCATCAAAACATGCAACAGTTAGCAGGAGCGTAAGCTAACTAGCTTGAAAGCACATACATTATACATGTATTTTGTATAAAAGAAACTTGACGCCAAGTGAACGTTACTCGACGAACACGTATAGTCTGAATATTCGTTCGTTAACTGAACGTTGTGGCAGCACGCGGCGGCCGTTACATTATAGAACGTTGGCTAACTACCATGGTAACTTGCTTCCACGGGCGCTCGAACGCTACAGCTAAAGCAACGTGTCTCATTTCCGCATTCATTTGTCTGCGGAGTGCCAGGGCCATGTTTGAAGATGTCTGGCCTGAACGTTGTGCGTTGATTGAATTTGAGACTTCTTTCTATACCTTGTTGTCCACACAGGGTAGGAGACGATAGGAAACGCAATATCGTGTTTTTAAATCAAGCGTATTATAAGTTTTTACCATTTTGAACAGATACATTACCGTTTTAAAGGACTTCAAACGCAGCAACCAGTGTTGCATTGAACTCTGTCAACAATACGCTCGACGTTTATTTGAGAGATTTGATCATTGTTTTATTATTACTTATAAGTGTCCACGCTAAAGTTTGATCTTGTGTTTTTATCCAATACAGCCGCCTAGACGCTGAATTGTACCCTTTGGGAACCGGCTACGTCCCTGAAATTGAGTAAGTATTTATATATTGTTTTTGCACGGCAGACTTCAATTGAAAATATTCAAGTTTCTGCAATGCTTTTTGAATTTCACGCTTTGTAACTGGATAAGGAAGTCCCTCTTTCTTCTTCTTTTTAAACCGTACTAGGTTTATGTTGTATCAATACTTGTTGTAAATGCATAGTTTCCAGAGTGTAGACTGTTATGCTGTTATTAATTGTAAAATAAGATCCCATAATGGAGTATGGGTAATTTGTTTGGATTTCCTGTGTAATAATAAAGTGTCTTTCTCTTTCACAGCAGTGTCCATGACATATCCGTTGGCACAAAGGTAGGCACATTTTAGTTGTTGTCTTTTTGCAGCTCTGCTTCTTTTCACTTTCCCTTATTTCACTGACTAGACTACAGGATGAATGCCACATGTTCAAATGTGGGTGTAGACATGTAAAACGACTTACATGGCCTTTGCTAAGTAAATGCTGTCATTAGAATAACATCATCATCAAAATAGCTTTGAGATCACGAGAGCTTTCTTTGCATTTACAAGTCAGTGAAAATGGAAAATAACTGCGCCCGACACTGGGGACTTGAAACGCATGGTCTGTCAGTTTGCAAGCGCTTCCTCTATAATTACAGAACTGCTGTCTAAAGCCATTTCTCATGTGTAACAAGTTTTCAGTTGCAGACTGCCTTTTTAAAGATTTATGAGATGTAACAGTCGACGCATTTATGTTGTGGCAACTCTCAAGACATGGGACTTTTCATAATTCAATTAGAATAGATTATATGATGTGGGGCTTTGTTTTCCTGTTTCGGTTGGGTTGTGCGGCTGCAGGGAAATGAAACTTCCTGCTGTTGTGTGTTCCTTAATAGCATGTTGGCCTTGCTGGAATGTTAAGAAAGCAGCTGAATCCTGCCCCGGCTCTTGCTATTTTTTCAGCTTAGTTTCTAGCACAAGCCTATTCGGCAAACACCAGTGAAACAAACCAGCAAAGTATTGTCCCATGTTCCTCTTTTTGCATGCATCTATTATTTATCATCTCCAGTGATGTTGTGTGCTTATGTCTCTGGAATAGGAGCCCTTGTTAATGTTTGTGTGCAAACTTGTTAAGCGAAGAGCACAGTTGTTTTTGGCAAACTGCTTGTTAACAATAAAAATGCCTGGCTAAGTAGTAATCCATGGCAGCAGTGCCTCAGGCACATATGTGTAGGAGGTGTAATTGAACTCATCGTCCCGGCCAAAGGTCTTTATACTGTTTAAACAAACACCCCACCCCCTCTATTCATTTTAGTAAAGTGTGTTTTTCAACTTTTTAACCATTTTACATTTTTTTAATTCTGTATTTTATATACTGTTGTAAGGATAATGCTGAGTTATGGTGTACTGCTTTGCTGGAATCTGTAATTATTCCGTCTGGGCAGAGTGTCTGGCATTGCGCGGTCACATTCCAATCTCCCCCTCCGGTCCCATGGTGAGGCTCCCTGCCCCCCACTGGCAAAGGCTGATCACAGTGAACAAACATGTCTGTACCTGTGCTCTTCGCCTTTGTTTTATCTTGAAGAATTACCTTTTACCAACCCCCAACAGAGCCCAAATAAGGCCCCTAAATGCTTAAGAGTCCATGCTATTTTTCCTCATCCTTTTGATGCAATGCAAACCAGGTGTGCAGGGAAACTGCCCCAGTCCATGTTCCCTTTTTAAAAAGGATATATAAAGGTAAAACACAGTTGCTCGTCGGCTTCAGCATGTGGGCCAGCAATGTGTCATCGTCTCCTAACCGAAAGCTACTATTAAACTGTCAACACCCCGTGAAAACAAAGGATGTGAACATGTCTATACGCATTTAGCAGATTTTTGTTTGAAAATGGGTTTGGCACTGTCTTGGAGCAGACTTTTTATACGCTCCCTTTTTTTTTTTTTTTTTGCTTTGTAAATGATCTTTGTGCTGCTCTGCACTATCTGCCACACTCTCCCAAAAGCTCTAGTTATATTCTTCATTTATAGTTACATAGTCCTCTGTTTGGTATAAGACTTTGATGTTTCGGCTCTGTACTACACACTGTCTTAGCTCTGTGGTTATTTTTAGAATGAGGAAGTATGGGGCGGGGGGGGAGAGAGAGTCCTGCCATGGAACAGTAACCATCAGTCCCCAAGAGGAAGTTTAGTCAAACCCTGGAAGCAGGCCTGATATCGCTGCTCTTCCTGTTTGGAAGTCTGCTGACTGACAATGTGACAATGCCCGCCCACAAGCATCCAGTCAGGCGGGAGCCATTTCTCATTGCTTGCATCTGGGCTTGGCCCATTTATCAAGCAAAAAGCTAAAATGTTTTTTCTTTTACAATTTCCTCCCAACGAGAACATATCACTTGTCGTTTGGCATTCCTATTTCTATCATTGGGTATAAGTTAACTGGTCACTCATTTAAAAAATCAAACAAACTTGTAAGTCTCTTCTTTTTCTCTTGTCAGACTTTGCACCTTTTTGTAATCTTGGCTCTGTATTTGCCTGCCATGTATGCATTCCATTTATGTATAGATTTGAACATTTGCCAAAGTAGGAGGCCCTTGATCCCAAAGCTGCAGTTAAGTAGGCAAAGGAATGTCTCTTGCTGCTCCAAGTTGATGAATTTAGATAGCAGACCCTGTTTGTGTGGGCCCCAGAGTGAGAGTGAGTGACTTAGGCCAACCATCTGGAAGTCAAAGGGTAGTTTATTCTACTGCGTACAGTGTTGTGCTCTCATAGCAACTAACTCTGTACCCGACACCAGTCGGCGGCATGACCAAATCCTCTCAGATCACCATATTCCTCCTGCCTTTTGAGCAGACTTTGCAGCCTGATTGTAACCCCCACCAACTTGCATAATTAAAGGCCAAGATTCACAAGGTGGAGTAGAATGCTAGCAAACCTGCATGACTGGTTGTTGTAAAAGCGCTCCAGGACACTTCAACTCCTAAAGAGTCCTTGGGGCTCCATATGTGTGTGTGCTGCCGTGTAACAATGCCCCTAGTCTCAGCTGGAACAGGACATTCATTGTGCAGCGTTGTAGAGCTTAGGCTGCTGAGCCACTTCTTGTGACTGCTGTACTTCATCTCGCACAACCACAAACTCACACAAACACGAGAACAGCCCTGTAACAGCACTTTATATCTACTGGCGAGAGCAAGAGGGGACAGACGAGGCTGTTTCAGCAGACAGTAATCTAGTGTGGGCTGGGAGTATCCCCGTCTTGTCTTCCAATCCAGAAGGCTTTGCTGTGTTATCCTTCCTCCTAATACTGAATTATGAGAAGATGGATTGTACCGACTGACAGCTGCTGTCCAGCTAAGATGTCATTGCTGACTGCTATGCTTCAGGTTGAATAGTAGCTTTTTCTCCCCCAGTGTGATTGGCGTTATAAATTAATATTGTTGCACATTGCCCCGAGGTCAGAAATAATGGCCTATTTTTGCAGGTGGCCATGGTTTGGAACTAATAATTACTGTTGAGGAAGAGTATAAAATGTTATGGGAAGAAAAGAATATGATGGGAAGTCAAATATCCGTGCTGACAAGCCGGGTCATTTAATTATTTCTACCGAGGAAGGTGGGGTTCTCTGTCCTCTTTTGGTTATCAGATTACTTCCTGCTCTCACACAATGGCTCAGTAATATGAGAGCTGTTCTCTCCACCTGCTATGCCGTGCCCTCATTGATGAATGCACTGAAGTGAACCATTGTTTTCTCTCTTTCTGCAGAGGGGATCCGACGAACTATTTTCTACCTGCATATCCAACGGGCCCTATATCATGAACCCAGGTAAGGGGGGTTGTTGCCAAGGAGGGTTGAATCCTTTTTTTACTGAAGTGCTTGTCGTTTGTGTCGGTTTGTGTTGCCATGACTATCAATCCATTATTCACGAAGAACCAGAGCCCTCTGTTCCCTCCCTGATTGTATCTGCTTTTTTCTTTTTTTTTCTTGCAGCCAATGGCAACGACAGCAAAAAATTCAAAGGTGACGTCCGCAGCCCTGGTGTTCCGTCACGTGTGGTCCATGTACGCAAGCTGCCCAACGACATAAATGAGGCTGAAGTTATTGGCCTGGGACTGCCTTTTGGAAAGGTCACTAATTTGCTGATGCTGAAAGGGAAAAACCAGGTAAGGACACTGATATGTGCAGGTCTTCTCACCAAACCGGTGTGACTTGCCCTCTTTAGGCCTGGGACCAGAGAGCTTTGTAGCCCTTTGTCCTGAAAATGTTGACTGACCCTTTTGTTACAGCCACATGGCATAGTGGGCAGGATGATAATTCTACTACCTGAGACATTGAATCCATTTTAAATGTCTTTATTTCCTGTTTTCCAATACCTGCCGTTATGTGTCGAAACCAATAAAGATGTCAAATGAGATTTGGCTAAACGTAGATGGTGATGGGTAGTGAAAATGCTCATACAGTTCATATCAGACCTGATTATTTGGAACACTTAAACATTGCCA
The DNA here is from genome assembly GCA_038501785.1 of Myoxocephalus aenaeus. Lineage (NCBI taxonomy): Eukaryota > Metazoa > Chordata > Actinopteri > Perciformes > Cottidae > Myoxocephalus > Myoxocephalus aenaeus. The sequence goes on from JBAMJR010000610.1 coordinate 301,181, forward strand.
TAGTGTGGCACCGTATACATGATGGGACAGTCAAATGAAATGCATTTCTCTGGTCCTCTCCTCCAGGCATTCTTAGAAATGACCAGCGAGGAGTGTGCTCAGACGATGGTGAGCTACTACTCCTCTGTAACCCCCGTCATCAGAAACCACCCCATTTACATGCAATACTCGACTCACAAGGAGCTCAAGACCGACAACTCCCCCAACCAAGTGGTAAGAATTTGCAATCTGACACACACTTGATGTTTGGATTTCAGGCTTAAATTACTGTTGTCATTGCAAGTTACTATATTACTACAAACTGATTTATTTCTTAAATGGTTTGCAACCTTTCTCCATCCATGCTAAGAAGTTCCCCCTTTTCTTTTCTTTTTTAGCGTGCCCAGGCAGCTCTGCAGGCAGTCAATGCTCTGCATGGCGGTGGGATGGGAGGCATGGCCATTCCAGCAGATGTGGCTAGCATGGGAGGAGCCGGGTCCCAAAGCCCTGTTCTCAGAGTCATCGTGGAAAACCTCTTCTACCCTGTCACCCTGGATGTTCTTCACCAGGTACAGACCACAGTTACCTAGTTATTTCACTCATTCTAGGCTTGCCAGTGTGTAGGATTTGGCAGCATCTGGCTGTGGGGTTGCAGATTGCAACCAACGGAAACGTCTCCAGTTTGCCAAGTGTGGTGTTCTAAGAAAAAACATATGCAAATGTTTCCTTTGTTTATCTTCCAGCACAGTTTCAATGAAAATGTGTGTTGTGGTTTCACCCATAATTGTGCTTTCTCCCCCTCCAGATTTTCTCTAAATTCGGCACCGTGCTGAAGATCATCACATTCACCAAGAACAACCAATTCCAGGCTCTGATCCAGTATGCCGATGGCTTGACAGCTCAGCACTCCAAACTGGTAAGACTGGTACAACTAATGCTCTGTCATGATGTTTCAGTCTGATGTTCTTACCACCACTTTTGCGGTAGGGCTGAGATAAAGATGACTGACGTGTTTTACACTGCCGAGTTTAAATACAGTTTCATGTTGGCTCAAGTCTAAATCCTCAATCTCTGTCTCAGTCTCTGGATGGACAGAACATCTACAATGCCTGCTGCACCCTGAGAATCAGCTTCTCCAAGCTCACCAGCCTCAATGTCAAGTACAACAACGACAAGAGCCGGGATTACACCCGTCCAGACCTCCCCACTGCTGATTCACAGGTCTCCCTTGACCACCAGACCATGGCAGCTGCTGCATTTGGTAAGATTGGGTACCCACTTCTTAATATCAGACATGAAAATCCCTCACCTTTTCGGCGAAATTCGCCGTTTTGAAACCAAAATAGGTGACCTACGTGAATCGTGTAGATTCAATGAGAAATTAGTTTTTTGGGGTGGGGGGTATTTATATTCAGTGAATTGCGAACAGGTGCGCGTGCCAGAAGGGAGCGCGAGTGAAGACAGCAGGAGAGAACGCAACGTTAGCCAGCTAGCTAAAGCTCCGGTGGAAAATTATTAGCTAACGCTACCGATTTTGAGGAGGTAGATTTTGAGGTGAGGGGACTGACAAGGCAGAAGGTAAAGTGGTCCACCGTTCTATCAATAAGCAGACCTGCCAACCTGTACGCAATTTGCGTAGCGGATCCGCATTTTGACGTCAAAGTACGCTGGTAAAAATTTATTTTAGACTAATTGACCAGCACACATTATATGCAATGCAATATAATGCATGACGAGTATTTAATGACTTGTCCCCTATTAGTCGTCAATTCCCAACCCCCCCTCGTCGTACGCAAAAACAGCTGGAACTGGTCGTGGCTAAAACTGGAAGGCAAGGTCTCAATAAAAGGGCAAGAGGTGTCCTTTCATCTAGGAGATGTATTCTCCAAAATCAACAGACAGGGATTCGCCAGATGCATTCTCTGCATCAAAGATATAAATGATGCTAACAAAGGCAGCCATGCTCTCCCTTACCACATTGTGCCTCATATAATGTAAATGTTAGACCCAGTGACAGGCTGGCATGAAATGGCTTGCATAATACTTGGTAAGGAGGCCATAATCATTTTTGACTCATGGCTGAAGTTAAGTTTCTCCAGCTCTCCCCAGGTTGGCAAAAAAAGCATCTCAAAATGCATCAGCTTGATGCTTTAAAATATGGAATATTTAAATTTTTCTTACGGGGGAGCATGCCCCCGGATCCTCCTAGAGGGGTAATATCCTTCTCACCTTTTTCACCCCTGACCCGTTTTCATGCCTGTAATATAAGTATTACATTTCATATTCTCAAATAAAGGCCTTTAAAAGTATTGCATTTTGTTTACAAAGGTCTTATTTGACTGACTGTAGTAATAAAATTATATTGTAACACCATAAATATAAATTACTCTTGTTTGGTGTGACTTCAATATTATACGACAATACATGTTAGGTTATTGTTTGACGCTCTTGTCCATGAGCTCTGGCGTCAGTCAGTTGTCAGCAAAGAAAACTAAAATCCTTGCACCTGACTACTAACAAGCTAACGTTAAAGGTGACGAACAAGTGTCATTTTAACAACGAACCTGGATGGACAGATTAAGGGGCCAAGGGAGCAGAGAATTTTAAGTGGTATTAAAAAGGTCTTAAATTCAACTTAAAGAACCCTGAAAGAAATCTTTGTTCTTATTTGTGGTGTGGTTTTTGTTTGTGTTGCTTCTTCTCCCAGCTGCTCCAGGCTTAATCTCAGCCTCTCCTTATGGTGCAGCTCATGGCTTCCCCCAAGCCTTTGCCATCCAGCAGTCAGGTCAGTACACACACTTTATTTTACCATGCTACCCTGTATCGCTTATCTAAATATTTGTCTGTCTTGACGCAAACATACTGGGTATATATTACCCAGTATTGTCTTCTTACCAGATCTCTTCAGTGTGTAGAGCACGTAATGGTTAAAGTCACATTCATGAAATTAACACTTTGTCCCTCTTAGGGCTGTCAATGCCTGGTATGCCTGGTGCCCTGGCGTCCCTGGGTGTGGGCCACAGCGGCATGGCTGCTGCCGCAGCTGCCGCTAGCCGGCTCGGCCTAACGGGGTTCGCCACCGCTGGCGGACACCATGTGTTGTTGGTCAGCAATCTGAACCCTGAGGTCAGTACACTCACTAGGTCCAAACAGAGCTACATTCTGCCTCTTTCAGTGCAGTGCTGAGAAACGTTAGAATGTTACAGTGCCATTTGTTTACACTATGGTTCATTGACCTGGATCCATTTGTATAAGCGCTCCATTGTTTGGCTGCCCCCCCCTCCCCCCCCATTTCGCACCACTTCCCTGTGATCAGACTAGTCCCATACCACAGTTTTTAATGAAAAGGTGTCATGGAGTCAAACGTCTTCTCTTTCAGGACCTCTGTGTTTGATCAAACCTGCTGCATTTCTGACCTGCCACTTTTGCTCACTGTGAATTTTAATTAAGTTTATTCAAAACACTAACTTCTTTTTTTGTTTTTTTTTAAACCTACCATTTCATATCTTCATTTTTGTCAATTAGTTGAAATCATTCTTGAGTTGTTGGAGAGACAATATTACTTTTTTCTTTGTATTTTGTAAAGAAACACACCTTGCCTGGATTTAGGTCTTTTTTTATATATACATAGTGTGTAAAATGTATTGGTAGTCTGTCGCACTCATTACATTTACTGTAGTTATGTAGTCATTATGTTAAGCATGCTAATTTTAAGATCAGTTGGTAGTTCCAACAGGATAAATATAATTGACATTCAGATTTGACTGTTTTATTCTAATGTAACTGTAAATAATCTAAACAAACATAGCCTGTAATTACAAGTACATATTGTCTCTGCCTTTTTTCTGTATTTCATTGTTAATCTTTTTTTCTCTTCTTTTTCTCCTAGTGTTCCCATAGTGACAGTGCATTTTAATTTAGCCAGTACTACTGTCTGAAGCACTACATTTCTTTGTGTATACTGACCTTGTTTTTTTACTTCCTTTTTTCCCTCTCTTCTTTCTGTCCCCCTCTCCCTCCTTTGTTTTAAAACCCCCTCACCTCAACTCTTGCCAACTGACTGCACGCCCCACGACCAATTGTTCCCTCTGTCCTCCTCCTCCCCTCTGCCACTCCTCTATTACTACAACCACCCCTCCCCAATCCATCATGCCCAATTTGGTCACCACCCACAAATTGTAAACTCCACAAAAACACAACATTGGCATCTCTCTCATTGGTCTCCCCCGATTTTGCCATCATCTGCCCCTCCACTTGTCGTCTTCTCCACAACCTCTTCCTCCTCTCTCATGCTGTTTGAATCCTCTCCCCTTGTCCTCTCTCTTCATTCTCTTCGTCCCTCATGCCTCTCCTTCCTCCATGGTACTGTGGCCTTCCTGTGGACCTCGCTGCCTGTGGCCTGCGGATATGTCCCGACTCCACTCCACTGTCCTCCACTCCGCTCCGTCTCTTTTCCCCTGTCCCCTGTTCCCTTATCCCCCTTTGGCCCCCTGCCCCGCTGCTCCCCCTGCTGTCTCTAAAGAGCGTTACGCCACACTGCCTCTTTATTCTTTTCGGTACGTTATCATCCTTTCATCTCCTTTTTTTTATTACTACTGTTACCTGGCAAGGTGGGCATGTCTTGTCTCATGTTGTTGGCTTTGTTTTTTTAACCGCTGATGGCTCGTCATCAGGCTACAGGGCTATGAAGGGTGGGGGTGTCTGTTTTGTTTTTGGGAGTTTGTATGACCTGTTTTTGGTTGTTGTGGGTTTGTGTGAGGAAAGTAAGGTGAGAACACCACACAAAACGGCAGCATTTCATTTCTAACAGCGGTGGTTTACTGTCCATGGGCAACAAACATTTAGTTATTCCAGCTTCAAAGAGCACAGCCCCTTAATGGAAACATTGCCTAACTAAATAGAAATATGGGGATAGTTTTGTTTGTGACTGAGGCAGGAAGGCAATCTAAATTCTAAAGTATTCCCCTCAGGAAGAGGATAAAAGTCAACACTTTATTTGATTCTGCACGGTCCAACCCTAACCCATGAAATTTCAGCGAATACCATTTTTGCTAAGTAGATTTTTCTGCTGTTGCCTTGAGTCACTCAGCAATAGTACATACAAAGATGAAATGCTGCTGCTTTTTAGTCATTTGTGAGTTGACTTATCCCTCGGATTATGTCGCCATATTACTCCTCTGCAGTTTGTCTCAGTTACTCTAATGTAGGTATGTGCATGTTTAGTTTATTCCTGCATGTGTCATTTATTAAGCCCTCAAATTAGTCAAGTAATCAATGTTTTCTTCACTGTATAGCAATCAAATCAACAAAACCGCTCATTTTACTCTTTATTTTTATTTTGCCTTCAAATCACTACCTCTCCCTTCTCAGTCTTAACCATTTTAGCTGTCGGCATCTGTAATTGTAATCTGAGGTTTTACGTAGGATTAGTTCAAGAGATCCCATGCAGAATTGAACGAAAAAATGTGTACGACAGCCTGACGATTACTGATTAAGCAGACTGTCCATTTAGTAGCAGTATGAATATTAATGCCCCCGATGTGATGGTTTACATTGTTTTTGTTGCTGTGATTGGCTATGTAGGTCCTGTTAAGGCTGTGTTCTTTGTTGCACTCGTGTTGTGACCCCTTCCTCTTCCTCCCCAGGTGTGTACGGCGACGTGATGAGAGTGAAGATCCTGTTTAATAAAAAGGAGAATGCTCTGATCCAGATGTCTGATAGCACTCAGGCTCAGCTAGGTAGCTACACTCCAGCCCTGCAAATCAACATCAGCGTCATTTTCTTTCTTTCTTGTGTTTATTCCTCCTCATAATCTTAACGTACATTTTGGACAGGTTTTCTTTTCTGATCATTAATTTAATATTTTCACAAATGTGCTGCTCAATCAAGGATGGAAATGAATTAATCCTGTTCATGTTTCTCAGCTATGAGCCACCTGAACGGTCAGCGTCTCCATGGCCGTGCCATGCGTGTGACCTCATCGAAACACACCACAGTGCAGCTGCCCAGAGAAGGCCACGAGGACCAGGGCCTCACAAAGGACTACAGCAACTCACCGCTGCACCGCTTCAAGAAGCCCGGCTCCAAAAATTACTCCAACATCTTCCCACCCTCTGCAACACTCCACCTCTCCAACATACCGTGAGTTCATCCGCGAGAGCCTCATTTCCATTCCCACTCTCTCCCCATCAGCTTTTGAGCTGTAAGCTTTTTCCTTTGTAGTCATGACTCATTCTTTTCTATATTTGGCGCTTGGGATTAAGAAGTTGTGCCCGTATTTTCTAAACGTGCTGCTCTAGAGGTGCATTTTTAGATTTAATCAGCTCTCTTGTTTCACAATACCAGTAAATAAACCGGAAAATGCAAATAAGTAAAGGGATTGTAAACTCCCATAAAAGCTTTATGTAAATTTCCAGTTTTTCTGTTTTCAGGCCTTCGGTGGTGGAGGATGACCTCAGGAGGCTTTTTGCCAGCTCAGGAGCCACAGTTAAAGCCTTCAAGTTCTTTCAGTAAGTCCAGTCACTCTTAATCTTCAATTGTTACGTCCTTATTGGTGTTTGACTTGTCTGTCTTGCTTCTATTTATTGTTTAGAGTCTGAATAAGATGTCTTAACGCTCATAACGTAGCAAATGGCCAAAAAGTGGGCTACATGTTGACACTTTAAGAACCCATTGTTCCCTCTTATTGAACAGGAAAGACCGCAAGATGGCCCTGATCCAGATGGGCTCAGTCGAGGAGGCAATCGAGTCCCTCATTGAGTTCCACAACCATGATCTGGGAGAGAACCACCACCTTCGAGTGTCCTTCTCAAAGTCCACCATCTGAGTGCCGTTCCTCCCTCCTTCCAAGTGTATTGCCATCTGAATGCTACTTTTGTCGAAGTTTCCTTCAGTGGAAAATGGACACCGTTGCATATTGATGGCTGTGGTTCTTTGTAGACTGTTGCTCCCGTCACCATTCTTAATCATTCCTCTTGTTAATCGGTTTGGGTATCGCATGTATGTGCTTCCCGATTCCTGGTTCCAATCGTTGTCGTATGTCCCCAAAATATGTATATATAAAAAAAAAAAAAATATCAAACCTCACGGTATTTTAAATTACCACAATCACATTTGAATGTTCTCTTGCCCCACGAAGCTTCATTGTTGCCGGTTTTACACTTGTTTTGGAGTTAGTCCGGCCGATTCTGACCGGGGAACCTCTAAAACCGGCATTCTTGTGCCGAGCCGCAGTATGTTAGAGGGGAGGGAGGAAGCGGTTCCACTGAGTGATTAGTTTCCTGTATCGCTACTCTCTTCTTGTGAAGTTATGCTCCACATAAGCGGTAGCTCCTGTCCCGTAATGATGTAAACGCTATTCACACGCATTGGCCAGAGTGTGACAGACGACGTAAACGACCGGGTCCAAACTCGGCTCAGGAATCGGTAAATGGAATCGAAGCGCGTTTCCAGTTCAGGAAAAGTTCTTGGTACCCAAACCATACACTTCATCTGTTCCATCATTTTAGTTTTTAAGCGGGGTCCTGGGAAGGGGGCAACATTCTGCAAGGAAACCTGTTCTATTGGAGGGGAAGTAGAGGCAGCTGATGAACTGTCACTTTAGACCAAATTGCTTTAAAAAAAAAAAAAAAAAAGAGACAAGTAACAGACACCCTCCACCACAGATGTTCATGTGGATGAATCATATCCACACAAGACACACTTCAGCATTCCTTTTATTGTGATAGTCATGTGGATATATCTGTGTGCCTTTTTTTGAAATGCCACTTTGACCCAGTTTGGCCAGTCAGAAACGGTTCGATACAAAGGATTTAGTTTTGGCCCACGGACCACCAAACTATTTAATATCCCAGTATCCATTTTGATTTTATCTTGTAACTTACCCGCCTGTTTTCTTCGGGGGATCCATACCACTATCTGGAGTCATTCAATAAGGATGCCTTTTTTTTTCTTTTCTTCTTCTTACAATATCTATCTACAGTCTCGTGCCTTCCTTTTACCCCAAACCAGATTGCCTTAAGCATTGCTCTGGCTTTTTCTCGAAATGCCTTTTTCATGCCGTGTGGTATGTACCAGCATTGTTAAAACATTGGGGAGTGGAGGGGGTGAAAGTGGCTCATTCAAAACTTGAGTTTCATCTTAAAAATAACCGCAACAGTTTTTCTAGAGATTTGTATGCATATCCCCATTATATGTATGTAGAAACTATGAATGTATGTCGGTTAGTTGCCTAATATCCTTGCTAGGTGATGTAGCTCTGTTAGGTGTTTTGTGGCAGGAGTTGGAGCTTTAGCCGGCCGTCCTGTCGTACCGCCCCCCATCCGCCTTCACGCCGCCCTTCCTCCGAAGGGGCCGTGGCGTTTTGGGGGTGTCATTTAACCATATTATGTTCATCTATATGTGGACACCTATATATTCATTTATCTTTTCTTTTAATGTTAGTATTTACATGTGTATCACTGCTACGCTTATCTGATACCTATATGTAGTGGCTGGGTTTGATCATTATCACAGTGCCTTGAGTTTTTAATCTGATGCCGAAACCTTTTTCCGGCCTGGTCAGTTGACTTTGTTTACCTCTCGTTCAGGTGTTTTATCTTTCCGGTCTGCAAAGATGCCTTTATCCCATTTATATTCAGGTACTCCTACCTGTGAGAGAGCAGCTTGGAGTCACTTGTCAACTCAAAGTAACAGTCCTGGACTGTCTCAATATCCTAAACCCAGTATATATATATCATTTTTTTTCCTTCTTAAATTCAGGATTACAGGGTGGGTTCGCCCTCACCCATTCCCGTCTGTGCCCGCTCGCCACATCCAGGTTCTTTAGTGCACTTTTCCTCAACGATAGGTCCAAGTTGGCACCGTCACGCCGAAGTCTTAAACGTCGTCACATTCCTCCACAGCCTCGACCACTGTAGTTTTGGACCAGATACAGATTCATTCTGGCTCTATTTTTGTAAAAGATTATTATGCATGGTTTAACGAAGCTTCATGTAGCTACAGGCGTTTCTTGCTGTTATGGACCAAAGTATCTTCTACCCCAGCTGTGTTTTTTTTTTTTTTTTTTTTTCTTCTGTAGTGTTGTGATTTCTAAACGTTTTCTCACATTTCCACAAGTACACAAGTCTTCAGTTTCCTTTTTTATTTTCCCGTTTCTCAGATGCCTTGGACAAATGTCACATGAAGTTAAAATATGTTTGGGTATCAGTCTATACTGTATATTGTATCCCATTTTGTTGGATTGACATTACAAAGAGCCTACTTTGGAAGTTTGCTTTAGTACGGATACTTAATTGAACCACAGTCTTAGCTGTGATGTTGATGGTGTAGAAGATTATATGCCTTTAATTGTTTTGTTTTTCATTTGTAAAAAAGCTTTTATGTTTCTCTCTTTTATATGGGTGGGGGTGGGGTTATTGTATGAAGCGGGATTGATGGTTGTATATATTCATGTTTTTGTACCACAATCATTTGGATTATATCCACTTTACGTTCAAAACATGTATATTTTGATAAAACAATACAGACCTATTGAGCTCTGCGGAGCTGTAAAAACAAAAACTTTTGTAACACAAAGACATTAAACCTATCTGAACACAGAAGTGTCTCTGTATGTGCCCCGCCTCCCTCCCCCTCCCTTTTTTGCCATTCTGTTCTTGTCTCTTGCATCTTCTGCTGCCTTCAATAAATCTTTAGTTTGTTCCTCCTTTCATCTGGCCTCATTTGGTTTCTCTTCCTCTCTGTCCTCTGGAGCTGCTGCTCCGTATCAGTTAATGCTTTGTAACATTTTCCACGTTTCTCATCCTGATTTACTACGGGTGGGTTATTTTAATAATTTTTGTTTGTTTTTTTAACTACATTTTTCCTACTTTTGTACTCGTCCCATCTGAAACTTGACTGACTCAAGCCGGTCAGCCGATCCCCTCGCCGACGCTGTCGCGTTGCTGGCATGGAGAGTTAATTGGATTGTGAAAACTGCGGATACTTGCTCTCGGTTATTCCCCAATAATCCTCCATCATCCTACACTCGGCTGTGACCTTTTCGGTTTAGCAGGTTTGTCTGACTCCGTGGAGAAGAGCCAGGTTGCTGTGGAAACTAAATCGCTGCGTCTCATAAAATGAATAATTAAGATTAAAAACACAAGCATGGCTATCGGGCATATATCTGACATCCATGTTTAGCACCAAGTTCCTCAGGGATGTCAATGACAGACTAGTCATACACCCTCTGGACCACTAGGGGGAGGTCTTGCTCTCTGCTGGTAACTGAAGGCTGTTGAGCAGAGGTGACTTTACCTGCCACTCACACAATGTCAATAGTTAGTGGCTTAATCTCCAGTACCTGCCTGGGCTTTCTGGCATACCTTTTCTCTCTCTCCGACTTCCCAACAGAGCGGAGAGGGGATTAACCTCAGATCTTCTGCTTTTGAGACGGGGACAAATGAGAGTAGAATTGAGTCCAGTGGAGTCTGTATTTGTGGCCAAGAGGAGCTGGATTTTTTTGTGTAATCCCAGATGAGTGTGGTCTTAAATATATAGTGTGTCCACCTTGTGAATTCCACACTCTCCTCTCATTGCTTTGCAGAAGAAACCCTGCTTGAAGGTCACAGTAAAAACCGATTAGAGACAAATCTCAGATCATTTATTTCAATGTTTCTCTTTGGGGCATTGGAACAGTTTTCTTTCTTTTAAATCTTCAGGGCATCCCGACTAGTCGGGGAACTCCATGGCAGCAACTTGACTCTTTGATGCTGCCTTGATACCTCAGACCCTAGTTTACTTGCAGCATCTTTAGTATTTCACTCTGCACCAAGAGCAATTTAGAGCGGGGAGCCGTCTGCACAGAATCCTCTTTGGAATATACTGAAATGCAAAGAGATTGCATAATTGGGTGGAAGGGTAACTCAAAGCAAGATGATCCAAACATGGATATGTGATGTTTTGGGATTATCAAATACCAGAAGTCACTGGCACACAAATATGGTATATATGTTTTATCTGAGACACATTTTTAGAAGCCGAAACTGGCAAAGGGTGCACACTTATTTTCCGAAAGTTGGACGCCATAGAAAGTTGGGGCCTTACTGTATGAGCCTCTGTCCCAACATGCCACTCCATTTGCTCTTCTAACTGCTCCAGCGTGCCGTGCATGTCACCGTACCCCGACCGCCTCTCCAGTTGTTCCCCGAATCCAGACCCTCGGGATGAATCCTGGCTCCATCCAGCGCCGTGTGCACAGGACTAAACGAAACCATGTGGGGGCCGGGGTTCCTTCCACATCTGGCAACATTTATTTGCATTAGTACCGCGGCCTCTAATCAAGCAAATACTGGCAAAAGCCAAGGCCACACACACTCACACATATATATAAATGTGGGGATTGAAATGGGGCCCAAGTGGTTGGAGACGTTCTGTTTATCATTTGTGACGTGTTCAATCCCCCACAAAAGCCAGTTAGTCAGAGGGGGGAAAATGAAAAAGGGGAAATCGTTGTGTGTGTGTGTGTGTGTGAGCCTTGAAAGTTGGCTGTATGTGACATGGCTGCTTTGTTAGTCAACAGCTTGAAAAGACAGTCATCTGTTTTTATATTTTAAGACCTTGTGGGCTGGGAGATAACTCGTGTGTCTATAATGTATGTCTCCCCTGAGCGGAGTTAAACTGCAGAGCAATCACAGACTTAACCAGCTGTAAATTGCAGGATTTAACACCCTTTTTGCAGGAGGCAGGTCTCTCTGACCCACATTCCTTTCTGATTTAGGATCACTTAGAGGCCTTCATATCTCAACACCCAATGCTGTGGAGCCTGCACAGTTACATGAAATTTATACTCTCTTTCAGGGTGACGCGCCAGAGGAGGAAAACAGCCTGAAGAAGGTGAAGGATGTCTTTGGGTCTATATGGCTCCCCTTAAAAAAAAAAAAAGCCACCAGGAGACGATCCACCTGTTTACATATGCACGCCTCAGACATGTTGAATTATTCATCCACAGGGGCGGACAACATGCAGCTGTATTTGGGTTATGGGGGTGCACGGGTTCTCTCCTTAACTGAATTTATGCTGCCCCAAATGTCTAGGCATTACTTTGCAGGCAGATAAAGGCAAAAGTAGGACACTTTGCTTAAAGGATCCAACCCGAGAGGCACAATGAGATGTGGAGGCTGGAGCTGCAGGAAGGTTCAGTTTCCAAGTATTACACAGGCCCATAGGATGCTGGAGGGTGGGGACAAGGGAGAGCATCATCTTCTCTCAGTTCAGTCAGTGGTGTTTTAAAAAAAAGGTTATTAAAGAATGCAGATGAACTTGTTGCAAGTATTTTTTCTTGAATCAATCCCCATCTGCCTGAGAGTGGATTGATCCTCGAGCTCATGTCCGACTTATCGACACGCTCGACAAATGATGGAGAGCTTTGTGGAAACAATGTAGTTACTACATCTTCCTCCCTCCATCCAAGATATATATGTTTTTACTGCACTTGAGTCTGCGCACGCACACACGCACGCACGCGCTCCCAGGACAGAGGCAGCCGGGGTGGCAGCGCTCTGTCAGACGGCGCTATCTGGAGGTTTATGGCTCACAGGTTTTAGACTCGGTGCCCTTTGTGCCTAATGGACACTGATGGAAAATGACTCCACTGTTCCAGCGATCCATCAGACGGCCTCTCCTCTCTCTCTCCCCCCCCCTCTCTCTCTCTCTCTCTCTCTCTCTCTCTCTCTCTCTCTCTCTCTCTCTCTCTCTCTCTCTCCCTCCATCTCTGTCCAGCTCCCTCTCTCTCTTGCCTCTGCCGAAGCCCATCCATCAGGCCGCCGCTTTCAAACACCATGGTGAACTTTATGGCCGCTTTACGTGTCCAGCTGCGACACAAATAGCCCGCCTCCAGCCGCAGACAGATGGCTGTGATGGTGATTAACACGCTTAAACAAGCACACACGAAAACTATCATGTCAAGTTTCTTTATGGGGAAAGTACAATATTTTCATCCCAATGTTCGCACCGAAATTCATAACGCACATGTCTTAGCCAACTAAAAGGGTCCGTTTTTTTCTCATAAGTGTTGATTTGAGGTTTTTAAACATCCCCGGTTGTGTATCACTGGGACGCAGTGACTGAGTCAGCCAACCCAGAGTCTCCAGAGGATGCGCGGCACGGCACGGCACGGCACGGCTACAGACCCCGCCCGCGCAGAGAGAGAGGGGGAGAGAGAGAGAGAGAGAGAGAGAGAGAGAGATGGAGAGAGGAGGGGTGGAGGTTCCTCACACAGAATCAGGGTGCCGGTGAGTGTTGTTGCCGCCTATAGGTGGAGGTCGCATGGGTGCGCGTTCGGATTAAAGCTGCGATCTTCAACGGCCCTCCTGCTGCGCCGGTCAGCGTGACGCACAGAGAGCGGAGGCGCACCGCACCGCGCCGGGAGTCACGTTGGATCGGAGCCAGTGACAGCGGAGGGATCACCAAGTTGAGATGCTGTAAGAAGAGCTCGCGGTGTGTGTGCGCGGGGAGGATGCTCCCGTCTCGCAGTTGCGCTTGTGTGGTAACTTTGGACTGAAAATAACGTGTTGTTAACGTGTTGTGCGCGTCTTGGATGTATGATGTATTTCTCTGAACTGCAATAAGAGGGAAAAAGAAAAGGTCACGCGGACGCGGTTTGAGGCGCTGGAGAGGTTGAGCGGCGCGAGAGGAGCGGAACAAAGCGCGCGCCAGGCTGGATCCCACTAACACGAATCTGGGTAAACACATATGACGGACGATTTTTGACGTTGTCTCCTTCCGCTGGTGAGCACCGAGAACCCTGCTAGAATTAGAAACGGCGGGTGGATTCTGGAGTGTAATTTTAATTGTGAGATTTTTATTTTTGTATTTTTTGGAGAACGAAGAGGTTCTAATCCAGGTGGCGCATCTCTCGGCTGCGCGTAATGGGAGAAAAGTTTCGGACCTTGCAGAGGAGACGCACTCACAGCATCCCGCCGCCGACGCGCTCGTGAATAATAACATGTGAATCCTGCTCCTCCGTCCGCGGCCAACGAAGTTTAAAAGTGAATCTCAACCGTTCAGTATGACTTGAAACAGCCGTGGGGGTCACCGGAACTCTCATCCAGCTAATTAACCAACCGACTTGTCCGAAAACGACGAAGACGGACATTAATGATCTGAAGAGGATTTCTGCAGAAGCGCAGTGAAAGCCCGACGAGAGAGAGAGAGAGAGAGAGAGAGATAGATTTACCCTGGATGGCTATGATGTTGTGCCAGCTCGGGCAGAGGTGTGTGATGGAGGTGGTGCTGCTGACCGTCCTGTCCTGGGTGTCCGTGTGGGCGGAGGAGAAGATCATATTTGACAGACACGCGGTCTACTGGAACAGCTCCAACCCCAAGTGAGTTGTAGTGTGTGTGTGTGTGTGTGTGTGTGTGTGTGTGTGTGTGCGCGCGCGCCCCTCTCAAATAATGATACACGTATCCAGCATGCAGGCTGAGCCATGAAATCTAAAAAGAACTTCTTCTTTTGTTTGCCTCTTGCTGTCTGAACACATCACTCTTTTTCGTTTCCTTCTTTCTTCCTGTTTCAGCAGTGTTTTGGCGGAATTTTGCAATATTGATGTCTTTTGCAAATGAGCGAGCAACACACACACACACACACACACACACACACACACACACACACACACACACACACACACACACACACACACACACACACACACATACACACACACACAAACGGGTGGAAGTGTGTGTGTGCAAGACTGCAAGTAGATATTTGGTTCTAAGGCACATGGAGCTCCTTTTGTCTTAGACAATGAGGGCAGCCTGCCTCCTCTTCTCATGTCTAGAGGTTTTTCCTCTCTCTCTCTCTCTCTCTCTCTCTTTCCCTCTCTCTGTCTGTCTCTCTCGCCCACACACACACACACACACACACACACACACACACACACACACACACACACACACACACACACACACACACACACACACACACACACACACACACAGTTGTCTTTAGCCGGGACTCTCTCATTGACATGGGGCAAAGCACACTGGGTCCGTCTGTCTAATGGTTTGTGACAAGCTGGCCCACCTCTCTCTCTCTCTCTCTTTTTTTTTTTTACTCTCTCTCTCTCCCTCCCAGGTAGATAAATAAACAGTGAAAGTGCTCCCTCTCGTTCGCTCACAGCTGAATTAGTCCAAGCTAACGGCCCTGTCTCTCTCTCTCTCTCTCTCTCTCTCTCTCTCTCTCTCTCTCTCTCTCTCTCTCTCTCTCTCTCTCTCTCTCTCTCTCTGCAGCAACCAACCAACCATCCAACCAACCACACACACACACACACACACACACACACACACACACACACACACACACACACACACACACACACACACACACACACACACACACACACACAGAGAGCTAACAGGCCTGTCTCTGACTGCATCACTTCCACAGAAGGCTTCTCAAATATTTAACAGGCAAGGGGGAACATTTTCTCTCTTTCTCGCTGTCTCTCTTGCTTTCTCTCTCTCTTTCTCTCTTTCTCTCTTTCTTTCTTTCTTTTCATCTTTATGTGCTCCTTCTTTCTTACCACACACGCACACAAACACCTACCCGTTGCAAACGTCACAGAGTAAAGTTAAGCTATATGGACGCTGGCTGGGGGCGCTGTTATTCCGTCAGGGTTGTACGGAGAAGCTGAAGCAGAAAGGGGCCACATCAAAAATGCATTGCTACTAAAGCAATGAATCTGGGCTCTGGAGCCCTGGCGAGGCTGGTTCTCCCTGTTAGACCCTGGCACTGTCATTGCTCACGCTGCGCCTTTTTCTGCACACACACACACACACACACACACACACACACACACACACACACACACACACACACACACACACACACAACTCCGTCCCACTGCACTTGTGAGGACCTTCCAATGACAACATTCATTCCTCAACTTTAATCTAAAGATAATTCTTGACAAACTTCGAGGATTATGGCGAGTTTATTTATGTATTTATATATTATTTTTTTAACTAGCCCACTGGGAAAAAGAAGATGACAAGACATTATCCCAGCTCATGGATAATGTAGAGGACAAGTCTGATTTATAACAACTTGAGTTTTATTTACAAAGTTTTGACCATAATATGATTTTATTCTTCAAGCTTCTTGCTGTGAAAACAGAGGAATATCATAATGACAAATGGCAGTGTGGTGTTCCCCAAATTGCAGTCATTGGAGGAAGTACCGTCCAGGCTGCAAATACAACAATATGCAATGTCTGCATTCAAAATATTACCAAAGTAAAAGCACAGAAGTACTGAAAGTTACAAAAGTAAAAGTACTGGAGCTGCAGGAGTATGTGCCCTGTGACTGATATATTATTAAATATTACATTGTTAGATTGTACTGATGCATCTATGTTTTACTGTTGTAGTTTACTACTATACTCCTACTGCCCTATACTTTTATTTATACACAGTATATTCCATTGGCTCTTTGCTGGAACTGGGAACAACTGATTTAACTTAGATTTACTTTATGTTTTATAAGCTTGAAATCTGATGTTTTTATGTCAAATCATTAACTTTTTGGTTTTGGGCTTTCCCTCCAAATAAAGGGGTGAGCTATCGGCCTCCTGTCGGGTTATTTAACCCTCATGTAAACGCTTGCACAGCAGCCTTCTAAACCATTTCTCTTGGTGCTCTGTGTGCTCTCTCTCACCTGAGGAAAGGTGTTGTCACATCTCTTTGACCATGAAAGTGGCCGAGAGGAGAACGTGTTTGAGACAGAGGAGGATGTTGAGGAGGTCCATGATGATGAGGCATCGTCCTCTGATGAGAATGAGACCCTAGTGTTGACCCTCCGGTTGTCTCTCGACCACCAGCAAACACATTACTATCCAAAAATGGAAAGTTATTATGCTCCGTCTCCCCACTTGAACAACAGGGTCGACTTAGCTCTGCTGATGTCATCAAAATGGTTCCAGGCCCCACCAGAGACGCCGTCAGCCATGTCCAAGACATAAAAACAGCATTTGGGCTCTTCATAACACCATCAATTGAAAAGGATATACTTGAGATGACACATTTAGAGGGAGTTGTGTGTATGGGGCCAGGGCAATATTTCCAGCCACCATGTCTCTAAACACATTCCATTTTTTCTCCTGTGTCGTACGCTTTGATGACAGAGAAACAAGGCCGGGCCGACGAGAGCGTGACAAAGTCACAGCATTATGGGATGTATGGGACAAGCGGGTTCAGCGATTACCCTAAAATTACCTTTAAATCCTTAAATGTTTGAAATTGTGTTTGTTTTTCCTGGGGTCAAATTGACCCCCAAAATAATACATGTTAATATTCTTGATAACAGAAATACTTTTTCATTCCAAATGTTATAGATAAGAAAAATATATACTTATATATACTTATAATATAAAGCCGTTAAAACACCAAAAATGTAAAGGGATATTTAGGTAGTCAACAAACAAACATAAAGGACCTGACCCCAAGGGTAGAAGATGTTAGTAAATTTGAAGGTAGCAGGATTAAAACCTGTCTTATTATTTGATCATGATTTTCTTGCCCAACGGCAATGTTGTCTTATTCCCAAATAAAAAGCAACAAAATAAGAAATCAAATTGTAATAATAGCAAAACATGTCCTTTAAAATCTAATGCAAATGAATGTCGCTGAAATTAAATAATTGTTTCACAAAGTGAAAATATAATTCAAGATTGTTTACTTGCAATCTATAACAGTCCCAATCATCTGAATGTACGTGTGTGTGGGGTTTCCTCACATTTACTCACCCCTGATTGGATAAATCAATCACTTGTCCAAAAGAAATTAGGAAGTGTGGCTGAACAGTCGACGCTGCTGGAAAGATGTCCGCCTCCATCTGTTCTTCAAGCTCGCACTAACACCGTGTTTCATACTCACGCTGAGAGGTGCCAGACGACCAGTAGTCTGGAGGAGAAAGTTCATCCAAAAATATTGAACTTGGTGCACTTTGTTGTGTTCATCCTTCCATGGCACGTTTGATGTAAACAAATACATCTTTCAGATGAAGTACACACATTTCGAAAAGCTCTTACTCGTCATCTATTAATACACTGGATGGCGACCGGGGGCTGATGAGAAGCTCAGAGAATAATGAATCGCATCCAAACCGCAGCCATTGTCTGAGGCAGCGAAATGACACAAACATCTGGGGAGATGAACAGCTGTGTGTCTTAATTGATCACACAACATCAAGCACACAGCTTGTTTTGAGCTATCAGGATGTGTTGTCTCTTCTTGTTCATCAAAAGTTTTCTCCCACCAAAAAATAAAAAATAAACAGCTTGAGAAGGATGTTCTCCGCAAGGTCACACGAGTACTGACTTGATTTGTAGAAGTGATAAGCACCGGCTGTGTTTTGTACTCCCGGCATAAAGTTTCTGTGTTTCCAGAGAAAGGAGAGTGGAAAGCTTGTTTGAAGTGACGAGTCACAACACGATGGAGGGATATGTGGCAACGTTACAGAGATAGTGCCAGAAATGAGGCTGGATCTACTCGGCTAAAGATCTCTGTGGGTTTTGGTGTTAGTTGTACATTAGCTTTATAACTTTTAAACAATTATCCAAATGCTGACCATGCACTTTAAAGCAGTTATAATCAATATTTTAATATTACTGATGCATCATATCCCACTTAGTGTCTTTCCGCTCATCTGTTCTGGTTGTCCGGCCCCATAGCTTTACTGTTGTGGATCATTCTCACCGCTCTTATTCAACTGCCTTCAGCAACAAAAACTAAATAATAATAAAGACAGCACGCTACATGCCGGGCACAAAACAAGCAGTCAAAAGGCTCTGACACACAATGGCCGCCGGTGAGCGTCTGTGACCCTTGTTTTTTGCGGCGTGTCCGGCACCGTTGACACAGGTCTGCCCTCGTTGGTGGCCTTTCTGCCAACTGAGCGAGTTGAATCAGTGGCCGACAGACATCACTCCAATTGGCTGTTTAGCTTCAGCCAATCAGTGTAAAAGAGTAAAAGAAAGTGAGCTTACATCTGAAATCAAGAGTGTACAAACATTATGGCACTTCCTTTTTTTCATCTTCATATCAACTGATGATATTTTCGACACGTCTATCTGGAATAGCTAAGCGAGACTGGTGTGAAAATGGGAGACAAATGCTGCTTTAGGTGCATGTATATGTCTCATAACGACGGCTTGAAAACCCTAGTCCAAGGTCTTCAGCCTTCCCTTTTTGAATGACAAACACAGACGAGAGTTTTTTCCTCTCGTGCAGGCGCAGAGCATAAATCGTAGTTTGCCGTTGGCTGCAGTCTTCACGGCGTCTTCAAGTGCAACTTTACAGCCCAGATATAGGCGACGCGAGGCGACGCAGCAGCCGGCGTTCGCCTCCCCCACTCGCCCTTTGATGTCGGTTTGGTGTGTCTGGGCCTTGAAGCAGCAAAAGAGCCAGATATGAGGGGTGAGGACAAAAAACAGGAGAGTGAATATTGCATTTAGATTCGCAAGGTGGCCAGAGACCATCCTCATTTTACATTTTTATTTGCATGTACAGTTAATATAAAAAAAAACACCAGTCCAAAACAGTAAAGCTATTTGTAGTAAAGATGAAAAACATTATCAGAAAGTATAGAAGAACAGTTTACGTTCAATACAATTTAAAGAGTTTTACTATTATGTTTCTATTATTTTTGCTACACTACGGTCTTGTATTTGTCTTCATCGAAGTGAATTACATTTTAACTGGTGCATAGAGCATTGAAGAAAATTACATTTAGACATTTTCGAGCGCCACAACTTATATTATATTCATCGCAATCGTTTCCTAGTGACGGAAGAAAATTCAGGATTGGATATCTAAACATCTCAGCGTAAAAAAACCTGAAACTATCGAGCAGGAGGGAAAATGTCATTTGAGTCAACCATTTAAGGACAGACACTTCCCAGTGGCCAAACTGGTGCTACATACACTCACCTAAAGGATTATTAGGAACACCTGTTCAATTTCTCATTAATGCAATTATCTAATCAACCAATCACATGGCAGTTGCTTCAATGCATTTAGGGGTGTGGTCCTGGTCAAGACAATCTCCTGAACTCCAAATTGAATGTCAGAATGGGAAAGAAAGGTGATTTAAGCAATTTTGAGCGTGGCATGGTTGTTGGTGCCAGACGGGCCGGTCTGAGTATTTCACAATCTGCTCAGTTACTGGGATTTTCACGCACAACCATTTCTAGGGTTTACAAAGAATGGTGTGAAAAGGGGAAAACATCCAGTATGCGGCAGTCCTGTGGGCGAAAATGCCTTGTTGATGCTAGAGGTCAGAGGAGAATGGGCCGACTGATTCAAGCTGATAGAAGAGCAACTTTGACTGAAATAACCACTCGTTACAACCGAGGTATGCAGCAAAGCATTTGTGAAGCCACAACACGCACAACCTTGAGGCGGATGGGCTACAACAGCAGAAGACCCCACCGGGTACCACTCATCTCCACTACAAATAGGAAAAAGAGGCTACAATTTGCAAGAGCTCACCAAAATTGGACAGTTGAAGACTGGAAAAATGTTGCCTGGTCTGATGAGTCTCGATTTCTGTTGAGACATTCAGATGGTAGAGTCAGAATTTGGCGTAAACAGAATGAGAACATGGATCCATCATGCCTTGTTACCACTGTGCAGGCTGGTGGTGGTGGTGTAATGGTGTGGGGGATGTTTTCTTGGCACACTTTAGGCCCCTTAGTGCCAATTGGGCATCGTTTAAATGCCACGGCCTACCTGAGCATTGTTTCTGACCATGTCCATCCCTTTATGGCCACCATGTACCCATCCTCTGATGGCTCCTTCCAGCAGGATAATGCACCATGTCACAAAGCTTGAATCATTTCAAATTGGTTTCTTGAACATGACAATGAGTTCACTGTACTAAAATGGCCCCCACAGTCACCAGATCTCAACCCAATAGATCATCTTTGGGATGTGGTGGAACGGGAGCTTCGTGCCCTGGATGTGCATCCCACAAATCTCCATCAACTGCAAGATGCTACCCTATCAATATGGGCCAACATTTCTAAAGAATGCTTTCAGCACCTTGTTGAATCAATGCCACGTAGAATTAAGGCAGTTCTGAAGGCGAAAGGGGGTCAAACACAGTATTAGTATGGTGTACCTAATAATCCTTTAGGTGAGTGTATTTCACCAGTATCACTATTATTATCCCTTACTTTCATTCATATTTGTCTACTTCCTGTCTGACAACCTCGGTCTTCATTGCTCTACTTTTCTGGCATTAATCACCATCCACCATGACAATTGTTTTTTTGACTCGCTAATTAATTTGTGCCTGAGTG